>JAXRJS010000041.1:12537500-12982500 GCA_037127375.1 Dione juno | reverse complement strand
GATATGTACATCTATCGTCCGGCGGTGCGGGGCGCGGCACGCGCGGAATGTCGCTCGTCCGGCCGCCCCCCGCACCCTCGCCTCCCCCCGCCAGCGTCTAGCATGCTATGGGAATCGCATGCCATCGCCTCGCTCTTCCCACAATAATTACACACCTATGTTCGGACACACCATAAAAAGTCATGGTAACATGCAAAATGTGATATATACATTTTGTTTTATGTTTTTTTGTTTGTTTTAGCTTAGTCGTGTTTGCATTAGTCACTGATGATTAAGATGGTTTATATATATATATATATATATATATATATATATATATATATATATATATATATATATATATATATATATATATATATATATATATATATATATATATATATATATATATATATATATATATATATATATATATATATATATATATATATATATATATATATAATTAATTATAGAATACGTATTCACAAGTATTCATCGACCTGTAATTAAATTCTACGTTCCAATAAAAACATTGGTATTTTGGGCAAAAACATGAAATCTCTAAAGGTGAGTCACCGACACGTCGCAATTTAGCAAAGATGTTAGAACAAAAAAATTATCTAATAAAACTACCATTAAGGAAGTGATTCGTACGATAACAACGCATCACGTAGTGTCATCAGGCAGACGGACAGACATTTTAAATCCATGGACCCGTCGACCTTGACCCCCTCGTCAAAGTCAGTCGTACCCACGACACTCCCACGAAAATGCGCTAATCTCAGAAATAACACTTCTGTGGCACTCTGTCACGAATTCTTATGATAATTTCGTCACAAATATACAACTACATAGGGTAAAGAGATTTTATTTTTTTTTAAAAAAGACATTTGTATTATATCGATTGTTTCAATATAGTAGAAGAAATCTTTAAAAAGAATCAACTACTACTAAAATGTATTGATTTGGAAAGACTGTTGCATCTAACTTTCAGTATGATCAGATGATATAGGTACTATATTATATTATAAAAGTTTATCATATATAACATAGTAAACATATAAAGTATAAGATGGAAGTCAAACAAATATATTTCGCGATATTTATAATAATGTTAGAGGCTTTCGTGTCGCACCAGCACAGCGTCTGACTGTAACCGCGACAGATGTGGATTCGATTCCCATTCGCAATATCTTGAAAATTAGACGGAAAGTTGGGAACGGAGTGTTATAACACTAGATTACCTCTATATACCCTGTTGTATGCGAAATACCATTTATTTATATTTATTGACTCACCTGCATTACAAACGCTAAAACAGATGGCAGCCAATAGAAGAAAGAAGTACCTAGGCGACGCCATGTCGCCTTTTAACCTGAAAAGAAAAACATTATTAGAAAATAAGCTATTAATAGAAATTATATTAAGTACATATGACATATCATTATTATATAATCATAGTTTATAATATATCTTCACACCTTTTCAAACTCAGAGGCCAAACACAGATCCGAATTTGTCACATACATTTTTTTAAAAAATAGGAACAAAACCCACGATCACCGGTTACGTACAGTCACACATCTACCACGCACATAGCATCACGATATCAAAACGAAACTGCCTTTTCTATATTATCGCTCATAAAATCTAATGACTCAATAATAACTCAATACATGCTATGTAATAAAAAGTCATTGCAACTCAAGTTGTAATCGAGATAAACTGGATTCAAAGGGATGCATCGCAAAAAAGCAAGCGAGATGCGCAGGCGCAGGCGCAGGGCAAGGGCAGGTCGGCGAACCCTAGATCTAGAGGAGATAGGAGGATTATTGACGTAATGCTACCTAACTAGTATACAACACTTACATTATCGTTTTATGTGCAATTAAATCAAATTAATTACTGGTACAAATCTAGCAAAAAAATATAATTTATTAAAGTTAATATGACTTTTCTTATCTAAATTATTATCGATAACTACGAGACGCTGTTTGGATGAGATACACTTTATATGATTAATATGCGTTCAAATTAAGTTTGAGGGATATTTTTTTTATTTATAAATGTCCATTAGTCTTTTTTTTAGTTTTTTTTCTGCAAAAATATGATTAAGATGCAAGAAATAAAATTAATACTCAATGAAACATCTAGAATTCAAATATTATATATCCATATAGTTTTATAAATCACTAATTATATAGCTGTCTAAACGAATCCGACATTAGCGAATTACTAGGACACATACCTTTGAAGAGTGCAAAAAATCCTTGATATCCGGTCACACAAATCCTTGAAAGTAAATATTTAGAAAGTTCAATTGGTAAACTCGAGATGACAGCTTCATCCGTCACGTCACGACAATCCACTCTCGTTCGATCATGGTAAATGATGAAGAGTGACAGTCATCGACCCCATTTAATGCCCCATATGATTAATGATAGCAAATCTATTTATGACAAACTATAAAGAATTTTATATTAAACGATACTGTTACTTAAAGTAGTAAATAAGTTTAGTTCTCTGGATCTCATTTAATACTATCTTTAAGTGAAGAACGGTGAAGCTTGCGTACATTTTTCTACCAGTGTAACAAAGTGAAACAATGCGACATGGGGGGGAAAGTGAGGCAACTTGAAGGTAAATTGCTTACTGTACGCAGATGAAGCAGTGCTTATTGCATCATCAGAATGCAAGTTACAGGCATTGGTCACCATACTGAGAGGTGGATGTGAAAATCATGGTCAATGCTAGTCAAAGACAAGGGTTCTGGTATTTGACAGAGACGTAGATAGGACCAAATGCAAGGTTTTTGTGAATGGAAAGTTATATGAACAGGTGAATGATGTAGTATACCTGGGAAGTAAGTTAAGTAGAGATGGAAGATACGAAGTTGATATGGAAAGGCGTATTGCTGCCGGTAACGGAATGAACGATGCCTTAGCTACATTGTTTAGATAGCAAAACGTTAGGTAGCTGCATGGTTGACCGTACACAATACAGTTCTGGTGCCCCCGCTGTAATATGGCAAAAGAAAAATTAAAGAAATATAAATACTGTAGAAGTTTGATCTTTCGAAAATATAGCGTCCAAGATACTAGAGGAAGTTCACGTAATAAGCATGAGGACCTCCAGAAGACATGTATGAAGAGGTCGATGAAGGCGGACGAGGCGAAAGGAGTATGCAGGACCACAGCGTTTGGCGCTCTGTTCTCTCTGACTATCCCGATATAAAAGTACTTTTCAATATCCATAATAATACAGTAATATAAGTAATTAAATGAAATTTAATACCTCAATTTAAACATGTAAGCATTCACCGCTGTCCACATCCCGCCGCAATCATCAAGGTTTTTCTACGTTTTCTACATATTTATGATTGCTTATTCCACTTTGAAAACATATTAATCTTTTAAAAATCAACTTTAAACAAAAATTCTTTACAATAAACCCACTATATTTTATCATCGTACGTTACTGTGTCCGAGTAGTGGTGACCACGAGTGAGGGGTCGACAGTAATTTTTCAATCTGAGATCCACGCTCCCAATTGAATAATCACAGTGCGGCTTCCGTGTGAAAGCTTAGGAGATTCGTCTAATAATGCTATCCAATTGCGAGAGCTGTATGAATCATTTGCTGTATGAATTTACTATAATTTAGAAGATTGTTAATAAATAAAATATGGTCATATTAGAATAGTAAAATGGTATTAATTTATCAAAGTTCTTGCGGAAACGGAACACAGTAAGCTTTTAAACCTAATTGGTGACGCAAACCAAGTTGTGTGCTACACCTAGTATGTAACATTCTAACAGCGCCAAGCATATTATTTAAAATACTAAACATACAAATAATATTTTTGAAAAAAAAATTACTATAGAAACATTTTTTATCATAGCTTTTGCTTCACATTCTATAGAATGTATGGAATTATTAAAGTATGGTTAAAATATCGTTTTGGTAGCTTTCATATGTTCACATTAGATAGATTGGATTTAGATACACATATAACAAGGTATATCTTTAGTAAATAAGGAAAATATAAAAGCTGTCGAGCTACCGATGTTATGCAAGCTCCGATAAGACGACACATGAGATGCAGTTTGAAAGCATTCGCAGGTGTCAAAAAAAACTTTCTTTTCTTGCGTTATTTGTCAAAATTAGATTTATTTGTTACTTTATATTTTAATTAGTGATAAGTGATTATGCAATGTATGAAGATGACTACTTGGGTTCTAAAATTTAATAAAATTAAATTGGCTTCACGCTGTATCCCGCACGTGGCCGTAGGAACCTAGTGTTAAGACACTCTGTTCGCCGCTTTCCGCCTTTTGTTGCCAGAGCGAAGAAAATGAAAATAATTCATTGGAATTGACCCCACAAACCGTCGCGTTTACAGGCAAAGGCCATGCCACTACGGTCGTGCCTCAAAATTTTATCATTATTTAATATAAACGATAGATACCTAAACGGTTTTTGTTTTTCAAATGACAATCTATTTAGCGATCTCGTATATTTGTGACCTACTTCAAATACTTAATGTTACATTCAAGACTAGTGCTGTTTAGATTCAAAGTAAAATAAAGCTTAAGTTCCACGCTAGCTAGACGTTAACGGTAAACAGTCATTGGGCTATTGTCCAACATAGCATAGCATAGCTGGCAAATTACTAGCAATTTATTATTAATGTTAAACAAGTGGTATTTGAAATATTTTGAACAAACGAATGAATGCACAAGCATCTGTCAATTGAGTACTTACAGGTTTTATTTAGTGTCTAGACAACTAAAGGTGAATAGTAGAGAAATCCAAATTGAATAGTCCTAAGTACAATAACGATGGGCAAACAAATAAACACATCCATTTTGTTTGACAGGCATTCGTAGACAAGCTTCACTAGTAGAATTGATGTTTCAATGGCTTCTACAGTGCTTCGAAACAAATCATTTTAGTGCCTAGAAATAATCGATTTCTTATTTTTATTATATTATTATTGATTTTACTGGAAACTGCTTAATTTTACACCATTATCAATTTTTTGACACATTGTCTTGGAAACAAAAGAATTAGTAATAATGTTATTCACTCTCACTGTCATTTGTACAGTTAGCTTTCAGAAATGTCACACTATATAACAACATGTATCGTAATTATACCAGTTTGGCGGGACCGTTTATTTATTTTTTAAACCGGAATATTTGCGATACATTCCGAGATTGTCGCGATCATTGACCTAATATAGAAAAAAATAAAATGTATATTAATACTCTGTACTGAAGCTAGCGGTTTTGGCGCCACCGTGAAATTGAAATAAAATTGAGTGCGCCAACAGTTTTCTTTTCATCGCTAAGATTAAAAATTGCGGTATAGATTTTTTGTGAGCTTCGTGTTTTACAATTTTAGTCAGTAGTTCGTTTAGTTATTTTGATTTTTGATAATGTACTTCCAGTTATTTTACGTGCACCGTATTTCTTTTTTTTTCACCGTAACCGAATTAAAATTGTTCCGAATAGTAAATTGCAAAGGCTACAAACAAATATAATATAACTTACAGTCATATTAATAATATGTAGTCATTTTTAATCAAATAGAACAAGAAAAAAAACTCCGTGCAGCTGTCATGTAGTATTCATATGAATCTTATTTAACATCCCACATTAGTAAAAAAAATACTGTAGGTAATATACAAGTATATTGCAAAAACAAATGTACATACATGTAAAGGTATATTTAAAGGTATATATTTAAAGGTAAAATTCAATACTAAGTGTATTAGTTTTAATTATATAGTATTTAGTAAAATATTACATTACGAATAAGTTTTCTTTATTCATAATTTGGCGGTAAATATTGACAGATGTTGGCAACAGACTATCCGGACAAATATTGTACTACAGATAATATATAATTAACTCTGTAGTTACCGCAATGTTTGCAGACAAACTGTACATAGTTAATTCTTGATATTAATCACTTAAAATATTTTAAAGTAATTATTTGTTGTTAAAATAAAACTTTACACAAGCAGGTAAAATCTTTGTATATTAGATTCAAATTAAATAACGTAAAATCTAAATAAATTATATTTTAAACTCTCCCGTTACTACTCAATTGACTAACAAGTCATACTAGACTACATATACAGTCTATTGAATACCACTGGCGAAGAATGTTGACATTTTATTTATGTATTTAATGTACAGGTACACTATAAGAAGATTTTTCATAATTCCTAGAAGAACGGAAAGTTCGGAATTTTACGTTTTTCAGTCAAAGCATCTTAAACAGATTATAAAAAGTAAAACATCTCGTTTCTCTCGTCTTTTACAGTCTTCTTCTTCTTCCTGGCATTAGTCCCGGCTTTTGCCAGGGTCTGCCTTCCGACTAAGCCTACTCCACTTTGCACGGTCTTTAACATCCTCAGTGGACAATCTATTGGCTCTCATGTCTTGTGTCACGACATCCAGCCATCGCTTCCTTGGGCGTCCGGGTGGTCTAACTCCAGGGACAGACATGTCAAGGCACTTCCTTCCGACATAGTTCTCAGATCGGCGCATAACATGGCCATACCATCTCAAGCGACGCTCTTGGAGCTTATCCTCTACGTCACGGACCCCAAGACTACCTCGAATGAATGTGTTGCGTATGCGGTCGGACCGTGTAACGCCACACATCCATCTCAGCATCTTCATCTCCGTGACGTGAAGCTCCTGAGTGTGCCGAGATAATGTTGGCCAACATTCGCTGCCGTATAAAAGAACCGGTCGGATAATGCTCTTGTATATCAGTCCCTTGAGCTTGGGCGGTATTCTGCTATCACAGACTACACCAGTGACCTCCCGCCATTTGGCCCAGGCAGCGTTTATACGGGCATGGATGTCGTGGTCGATGCCTCTTGCAAAGCGGAGTTTCCGTCTGGGTACTAACGTCGTTAGCCGTGCCCGTACTTGACACGGTAGCCCTTGCCCACTTATGGCAGGTGTAGGGCGATGTGCCTGCGCGTCGTTTAACGGCGACGCCCTAGCCATACCCAGCTTTTTGTCAAATCGGTCCATATGAGTGGCGAAGTGGTTTTTAGTGGAGCGATTGCCATCTGACCGTCTTTTACAGTATATACAGGTCTCTCGTCTTTTACAGTATATACAGGTAACAACTAGTAATTATATAAAATGTAATTTAATTATAAGTTAAATAGCAATAGTATTTAAGAACATCTTAGAGCATAATAAATATAAAATAAACACATATTAAAAAATGCACTTACATGGATGTGAGATTTCGAAGTATTGTTTGAAATTTTCTGTAAATCGTAAATACATAATATGGTTGGTTTTATGTTAGTTTGTTTATTGGGTAAAGTGCACTTACGTAATTGTTACATAGTATACTGTATAGTCGTCTTTATGCATATGCATTTGAGTAAACATTTTACTCATCTCCACACTCAGTGTATGGACGAAAATAAGTGTAAAAATTATTCATGGACGATTTTTATTTTCTTTGAAGTTTCAGCAATAAATCTTGATTATAGTACGTCTCATTGGTAGTATAGTAAATTTATAATTCAGTTGTTACTAAGATCTTATGTCACCGAACCAATTAGACATAGAATATCTATGTATTCTACACGTTGTTTTTAATTTTTTTTTTTCGGTACATATGATATCAACCAACTACTGTCTTGTTTAAAGGCTAGGAATTAAAATAAAGTAAGAGCTACACCTATAGCTGTAATATACAAAAAATAATCTTCAGTATTGTTTTTGTTATTGATATATACACTATATAGATATATAGATAACCAACGAATTGTGACGATTTAGTGACTTTGTTGTTAATTGAGTCACCAACCACTAGGTATATCCATGAGAACAACTTCACTACAACAAAATGAGCGCTTTTGTCCACATTTGCTCATCAGCTGACGTCAACATTACCAACATTACGTATGAGCTCGCTGAACCCTGTATAAATGGCGGTTTTATTTTTATAGTTATACTTGAGACACGACACTGACTGGTCGGAGTCCTTCGACGGTACATGTATGACGGATGACAGTGTACTTTTTTTTGTTAGTGTTGTCTACAACCAGACAATAGTAGCGATTTAGGTTTTTATGATTTTAATTTCATGTTTATCTAATAGGTTTTGTAAATCTTCATACGCTAGCTAACTTATATAGTTACTCTAATTTAATAGATACTATAAACTAAACATAGTCTATGGTACACATTCAACATTCCTAACCACACTGGAAAAAAGATTTTTTTTTAATATTCGTATCCAGAAACAGAACGTGTTTTCTAATTTATTTTATTTCGGAACAAAATTCAGTATTCACAAATTCAATGACCCTAGAAAGTTTTCTTTTTGCATGAATGGCTTTTATTTTAACAACAGTTACACTTGACTCGGAAACAAAATGAACCTACATTTCTCTATCTAACTCTATATATGTCATTAAGTTAGGTAGGTAGGAAGGGTAGGTCTCTAGTCTAATCTCAACCATCATGCCGCAGTTGAGACGCGCTTAACAATGGTTAAATATATGGGTTTTAACCTGCTCGGGGAAGTGTCTACGCTTAAAATAAAAGCTCGTTAAATCTAATTAACAAAATCCAGCTTGCCATAACTCTTCTGCCTTAGCGGAAGCTTCCAGTAGTAACCGCAAACTAAAGCTCGCTGATGACTAACAAAAAGCAAATCAAAATCGACAAACGCAAAAAACTATAGCCTCTACGTCAATGGCCCTGTTATGTCCGCTAATAGTTATATACGTAGGAGTCTAGTAACATTATAGTTTAGCGTAGCGAAACTAGTTCAAGCTATCGCAAAAAAAGAATCCGTGATCACGTCCACGGTCCATCGATGAGTCATCCACTTTGTTTTGTACGTGTTGCTGTAAAGATTCTCCTTTTAGACGAGATGAATTAGAAATCATATAATAATATAAATAAAGCCAAGACTTAATTATTTACATATTACTGTTCTGTATCCTATACACCTTCCACCTTCTAAATAGTTTCTTTACCTATGACTTAAAAAGTGTAGATTTAAGAACATGAAAATCGACTATTAACCGATTTTAACAAATTATATAGAAAAACAGGTTAATCGCTTAAATAAGTTTATTTTTAACTAACTTCAGGGTGACTCTAGGCAACCCTCAAGGTTGGTTGCGAAATCTTAATAATAAATAATTTGTAATAACTAATTATAAAATAGAACTTTTTACAAATAAAACTGTTCAAACTGAAATTATATTTTTTTTGACATTGTTACAAGTTGAGAATTATTTGATTACTTATGGGTTATTTGTAGGTAAGTGAAGTTTTCTGATTAATTATCAGTCCAGCCTTTTCCAGGATTTACTGAAGTTTTTTGTTTTTTGTTTGGAAGTTAAATAAGTAAATATATATTCTTCTTAGTAGAGAAAAAGTTTGAATGATTGATCGGTATGTCCATTTGTCCGCATATCAATTACTATTTGTTTCACTATATTTGTCGTCTCGGAAATCTAAGGAAATACTTTTATTCGAATATCTTGTTTTATAGCAGCCATGATAAAATCTATTTTTTTTAAGTATTTAGGCTAAAACTTTATAAAGGCAGAAAGAACCTAGTGTCAAGGAATTCTGTTCTCCGCTTTCCTGTTCACACACTACATGCTGAGTGACGGAATTGTACGGCGCTCTTTACCTTACCACAGCGCGAAAAATAAGTTCGCTGCTATGTTCGTGTTTGTAGACTTTAATAAGCTTAAGTTTAAATAATCACCATTCATTGGAACTGCTAAGCTGGCTATGGCTGAGAATATAACCTCACCCATGAGTCCTACTGAAAACACAATCTAATACCACTTTAACAAAATAAAAAAAAACGTACGAACCTGTCCAGAAATACGTACAATATATTAACTAATTCCATGAAGGTCCATTATAAACTCGCACAACAAGTGGTCACAAGTGAGCCTGTCAATAAATCTCACTGCACTCACGTAACACCCGTCTGCTATGAAGTACTACGAAAAACCAATTTTTCCATCTGAACAAATAAAATGCTCACAAATATATGACGCAGACGCCATTATCGAGCTAAATGGACGGTGAATTGTGGTGGATATAAACTACAAATCTAGAACATCGCGTATTTTCTTTGTATTGACTTTCTCATATAAATGTTTTGTGCTTATTTTATATGTAAAGAAAATTATATACAAGATGCCAAAGGACACTAATCTGTTATAGTGACGTTCCTTTAAACGTACATGTAAATGATTAATATTGTAAAATTGTAATTCATCATTTTAGAATAATAATTATAAGAAAGATATATTATTCAATTTGTTTCGGCAAGAACGGCGTTAGATTCTGCCACTTAACAACTGTCAGTGTCAGTGTTTCTTATCTATCCTGATATATGCGAGATACAGCGTGAATTAAAATAATTATATTATATGAACTAAAATTAATATAGGTTATATAGGTATATAGGTATATATAAACTTAAATTAAATTAATATAAAATTAATTCATAAAAATTAGAATAAGTTATTTAATTTGCGTTAAAGTACATTACTATTAATTTATAAATTATATGTTCTCTGTGGTTAATATAATCTATGTAACTTGTGGTTAATTTGGTACAAACTGATCACGTAGATTATAGATGATGATTATATATAATTTCCGTTAAAGATCTTTTAGTTTAAGCTTATTTTTATTTAACAAATCATTATAAAGACTCGTACCGAATCCATTCCGACCTTTTTTCATTCTATACAGTTAATCTAGAAGTCACTCATCCTGAGTGATAGAAACACTTTGATGAATCCTTTCGTAATTTAATATTTGTATTAAATACTTTCATCAATCTTATCGTAAACATATATATCTTTATAATTAATATATATATATATATATATATATATATATATATATATATATATATATATATATATATATATATATATATATATATATATATATATATATATATATATATTTGTACGATAATATAAATAATATAATACGATTTAAAATCAGAAATCTAATTTTTTTTAGTTTTAAGTTTAGTCTTAAAATAGCCAAATGAGTCAAATATTTAATGACTAAGTTATTCAAAGCATGCTTAATTTTAAAATTGAATCGCGAAAACGTAAAAAAAATGTGCAAAACAAATATATCCTGTTATCTCATTTTAGACTTAATGAGTTTCAAGATGAGTAAGCAATATTAACAAAAGTTCAAAGCTCTCGCATATTACATTCGAGCCTGTTTCTCCTTCCCATCCCTGAACGATCAGGTCCTTTCATCTCCAGTAAGTCGAGAATGTTCTCTTGGCACTAAGGTCATAGCATGTCTTTCACAGAAAGCGATTATAGTAACCTTTCCAAAGAATACTCTTTATATATATATATATATATATATATATATATATATATATATATATATATATATATATATATATATATATATATATATATATATATATATATATATATATATATATATATATATATATATATATATATATTCCGTACAAATCGCTTCATTAAGACTTCGTCGTTGTCATGGTTTCCGAGATCACATGTAACTAGCTAATATTTGTGTTATAGCACATGACGTGTTCTAGGTGCCGGATACAGCTCCGAGCACAGGCACAGGGGGGCTATGTATTTAAACTGTTAATATGATGTCTTATAGCCTATGACCATTCTCTTTAATTGGACTATCTAATAAAAAAAGCTATTTCAACTCGAACATGTAATTCAAGCTTATAAAATATAAAAAGTATAGTCTTTTTACGTTTTGTTTTTTTATTATAAATATAACATAAATGCTCTGTTCCTTTACTAAATTACTATTTGACAAACAAGGCACAACCGAAATACTGAGGTTAGAAATATGAAATGGAATTTGGTAGACATGTAATCTCTATCTCGTAGGAAATCCATAAGAGAAGAGAAGAGAGCTTATCTTTCTTCTTTCCACGGGAACGGGAAAGAACGAGAATTTACATGTCATAGTTCCCGCAATTCTTCTTAAGTCTTGCTATATTATATAGTAAAAGTCTTGCTATATTATATAGTAAATTAATGGAAAAAATACCCGAAACAGTTCTTGCTGGAGCGTTGCGAATTAAATAATTAACATACGGATCAAATATTATTATAACTAAGCTTCATATTACACATTACTGTCGGTTTCACGGTCACAGCCTACTCTTTTCGTGTTTTTTTTTCTTTAGTTTTTTTTTTAAGTAAGGCTAGGCATCATTTTCCTTTTATTTAGTAAAGAAATGAAAGTAAACTTTGGGAGTTTATTTAAAACACTACTATTATTTTTAAATATTTTTAAAAACATAAAAACTCGAACGTAGCTTGATGTCGGGAGAACGTATGATCATATATGACAAAAATCTATTAATTGATAACAAACACCGGCCTTGACAAAAGATGAGCCGCAGATATAATAAAAGAACTATATTAATATATATACAAGACCCATTAGCCAAATTGAATGACTTTTTATAGCTATGTCTATTGATTGATTTTAGTTGTAACTCAGTTCGGGAATGTGTGCCTGTATATGAACCCCCGATGCTTGATTCATTTTCTTTGATTCATTGCCAGTAATCCATCTACTGGTAATCGAATCTGTGACCATCGACCTATATATTTAAGTCTTTTTTTTATGTCCATAAATAACAAGGCTATCACGTATTTTCCCACATTGCAGGATAGGAAGAGAGAGCTAGTGTAAAGACACTCCGTTCTACAATTTCCACCCATTTTTCAAGACACTGTGTATTGTACGCCACACTTTGTCACCAGAACAATGAAATGAAAATTATTTAAATATAATCAAGTTCTATATCAAGTGAGCACCGAACCCTCTACCGTCTCATTTAGTATGATATCGTCACGGCGCCACGACGACCTTCATGCTAATTATATACATAATCTTATTATTTTTTTCTAACAAAAGACAGTAAATTTACATATAGGTATGTGTTTTCCATTCTCAACTATTTAAATTTAGTAATATTAAACCGCTTCTAATATATCAAATTGATAGTAAACCTTATCACTATGACACAATCGTTATCACTTATCAATTAATATTAAATTAATTTTTTTTTTAAATTTAATATTATAACGATATATAAAGACATATAAAGATAACACATTGTGATAACGATAACGATGATAACGATATATAAAGATAACACATTACTAAGCATATGACGTATGCATTAAACGTACTATAGATACTGGTATAGTATTTCAACGTTGCTAGCACAGCTGAGGTGTCCGAGTGGTTAAGGAGTTGGACTTGAAATCCAATGGGTTCTACCCGCGCAGGTTCGAATCCTGTCCTCAGCGAGTTTTTTTTATTATTTTTATTTTATGGTTTTTTTTTCCTTTTTTAATTTTTTTTTAGTATATATATTTATAAATATTAAATTTTACTCATTTATGTTCTGATATTTGAATGAAACAATTACCATATTTAATTTATTTTTTAATTTTTTTTTTTTCCATTTTTTTAATCAATTTCCATATCTCTATATAAGTACGTATATAATAACAATATCGCATACAGCAGTAGTTACAGAATTTTAAAATGTAGTAGATTAAAAAATATATAAAAAAGATATATGTATAGATGAAAACGATTTACTTCTATAAGAATATCTATATAATAAATCTTAATTTTATGTCCGTATTATATTGATAAGTATATGATATAGGTAAGCTTCAAATCCATAACTGTGAACACTTAATTTTTTTTTAAACTCAACGAATATACTGTTTTGAATGTCGAATTCGTCGTTTTAAATCTGACAATTGACGAACTTTAAGAAGCTTTTTAAGTGGAAGTATATGCGATATGAACACGTAATATTTAACTCAATAATTTTTTTTTTCTTACTAATTATATGAAAGTAAAAACTTATTCTCTCTATACTAAACTTGTGTTATTTGAGATAAAAAAAAAGACAAATCTCGATCTTACAATTTATTCTCGACATATCATCAGTACATATATATGTATATGTACATATAATTTATAAACATGCCAATACACGTGTTCAGGACGCGTGAGTATGAACCATTATGTTTTTTTCTGTTTAACTCTACATAATCGGATCGATCGGATACTAAATTCTACAATATATTGAAAAAAGTTAAATAAATTCTACATTTCCTCTAGATGCTTTTTATCTAAATAATTCATTCAAATGCGCCTGAATAAAGAAAGAAAAAAAATTGAAAATTCTGGACCAAAACAAAAACGACCATTTTTTTCATATAAAGGCTACCTACAGTAAACGATAGCGCCAGACAAACTGATTTTATTATTAATAGTTCTTTATAAATACATTTATTACCAAAAATTGTCACAAGTATTTAAAAAAATGTCTAAAATAGAGTACAATTCGGAAATCCCCTTGCAAATTCAGTAATAAAATTAAATTTGTTTTATACAATCCATATTTCAGCAAACGTTTGTATTCGTACCGGAAACTGTCAATTCTGGCAGTCATACAAATAACGTGCAGGATGCTAATATATTATTAATAATTGCTAAAGTACTAATTACTTTAGTAGATTTTACCTTAAATTACTTGGATTTATTTATTATATTGGTATTGTTTTTGTTTTTTGCTTTTTTTTTACTTCACGCTGTATCCAGCTCATAGCAGGGTAGGCAGAGGGTACTGCAGGCTGAAGGAATCTAATGTTAAGACACTCCGTTCCCCACTTTCCGCCTTTCGAAGCATTGCGTGTTGTTACTTTCTCCTCAAGTGGGAATCAAACCCATAGACCGTCAGATCTGCAGGCAGAGGCTGTCGCCACTGCGCCACGACGATTCTCACTTAAAAACAAAAAATACTTGGTATCGTTGACTCTCTATATACCCTTGTAACTTCAGAACATGCTAAAGAAGTCAAAAAAAACTCGACTCACACGTTCAACTCAGCGTGGCGTTGAGTTTCGCAAGTCACAAAAGTAACGTAGAGAATAGAGTTTTGATACTAGATTATCTCAGCCTACTCTGCTATATCTTAAGACACGCCTGATATATACATAGGAATACTATATAAGGTAATATAAAATCTGGTATATTTGTTATTTCAAATTGTACTACGCTTTTGTCTTAGAATCGGGAAGTTTTACAGTAGATATAGTTTTTTATATTTTTTTTTTAATTTTAATTGATTTTTTTTTTACAAATAAATATAAAAATAAACTCCCGTATTTTTTGTCTCTAAAAAGGAACATTAGAATTTTAATTAACATCATTACGACTGACTGATTATGTGTAATGACTATTAAAATAGTTTACCTCTTCCCCTATTAGTTGATGATTGAGATCTAATAAAAAAAAACTATTTATTATAGTATAGTCTCTTTGTTGTTTGACTGTACAGTTATAGAATTTAATTTGACAACTTAGCTACTGTAGTGGGTTCAAGTCCGGATATATAATAGAAGAATATAAATTTTTATATAATAGTAACTTGCCGATCGTGGCGTTGTCCGCGGGGTTTGTATATTAAATGTTTTCTTGCGGCAAAAAGTTCTGTACTTTACACACATTTACTACCAGCGGGGCTTGAACCTACAACCGTCGCTTTTAGATTCGATCTCAATGCTTAAGAAATAGTAATTATGTTTAAATTATTTTAATTACTCCCACTATGGTAGACAAAGCGCGGCGTTAAGTTCCGTTATTCAACAGGTGATGTCCCGAATTGGGGCGGAAAACGGAGAAAGGAGTATTTTGACACTAGACACTCCATGTTTTCATAACTTTTTTTTACTACTTATTCCCTAGGAAGAACCTATTTGTAAAATATCTAGGTTCTATTGTGCATTGATCTTTAGGTATGTCAGTCACTGTACAGATTCATATGTGTTATATAATATAATAGAGTTTTCAATTAAAAGATAAGACGGAGTTTTATCACATAGCTTCCATAAATGGGCGGAAGATACTACTAATTATTAAATATACGAGTATCTATAAAAAATTATTGCAACTGGAAAACTGGTACGTGGCATATTGTTGTCATAAAACAAATAATAAAAAACGATGGCGCCAGTAACCTAGCCCAGTGACGTCATATATTACTAGCACTTTGTCAATTTGAAATGTCGAAAGGTTATATAGCTTTACTGCGTTTTATAGAGAAATTTAAAAAAAGTCACGCCTGTATATTATTAACTGATACTACTATCGATATTACATAAAACTCTCCATTTAACGAGTGATTGATAGAAATCGCACAGCCTAAATTACACAGAGACTTGAAATATGTCATGTAGGGGCCTTGGGGATTCCCCGACATTCCGATGGCAATTTAATAGCAGTTAAAAGTTAAATAAAAGTTATTCTCATATAATTTCTTCTTGAAATGTAGGTATATGGAAGGCTAGTGACAAAACAAGTGTTAGTGCAGTCACGTTTCTGCCGACTCACTGTAGAGGAATGATTCACGACGGTCACACGTACTATTGTTTATAATTATCAATTGATTAATGAGAATGACACGCTATGTCAACTTTCAAGAGTAATATCTGGAGGATATAAATAGGAGGAGGTAGTTCTTCCTGAAGTGTTAACTGGTGTTTTGGAGGAACATATACGTATATATATATATATATATATATATATATATATATATATATATATATATATATATATATATATATATATATATATATATATATATATATATATATATATATATATATATATATATATATATATATATATATATATATATATATATATATATATATATATATATATATATATATATATATATATATTATATATATATATATATATATATATATATATATATATATATATATATATATATATATATATATATATATATATATATATATATATATATATATATATATATATATATATATATATATATATATATATATATATATATATATATATATATATATATATATATATATATGTTGAGCAATAACATATACTACATCTTGATAGCCATTAGTTCAGTACAATGCGGCGTCCGGATTTAACCCAATTTTCTTATGTCTGGAGATTACTAGTTAAACAATTTCTCAACATTATACCATTATCTTTACCTTTATCATTTATTTTTATCTCAAATAATAATTTTAAAGTATGTATTTATGATTTTTCCCGAAAATTAACGTTGGAAGTCGAGGCGACGCTTTATCTATCAGAACGAGGAACTAAAAGTGAACTAAATGTAATTTATCCCCCGAACAGGGATCGAACCCGTAGTGAGTGGTATGGCCTTTACAGTTCCATGACGGCCGAATGCTAGTACCTAATGGTATACAAATAAATTATTTCTTAGACCACAAAGACACACAATCAGGTCGTATGCGATATATCATGGCCTGCGACCTTCAGCGGCACGAATATGGAATTTTTAAGTAACCGAAATTACGTTTCGGTTTTCCCTATTACATAAACCATATTAAGCATATATTGTATTTATTTATTAATAGCTTGAAGCACAGCGTTGAGTTCCGCTCTATAGTAAATAATGAGTTGAAATAAGCAGAGAGTGGAGAGCGAAGCATCTTAACACTAGAATTTCTCTGTTCATTTTACAATATAATATAAGGACGGACGTGTCGTAATAAAAACTTAAATTATAGTTACTTTTTGCAGAAGATTTCCTTGGATGGCCAAATCAATAGAAATTTCAATATTGTAATAATTTTGTCGATATATGTAGAAATTGGACGATAGAGTGAGTTGTATCTCTCTCAGGCACTCTCGCCAAATACCAATACATACAATATAAAATACCATTCTTTGTTTTTGAGTGGCGAAGCTTTTACATATCTCCCAACAGAGATGCTAAGTAACAAAAACAGAGTCATTTGTAGGAGAATTTTTATGTAAAATTGTAATAAGAACACATAGATTAGACTAGAATATTAAAGCGCGGGTTCAAATCCTGCTACTTCTATATTTTTACAAATTTTCAGTAGAGCCTCTTAGTATATCTATCTATAAAGGGGAGTTTCGTCAAAAAACATAACAATGAAGCTGAGGCTTTCATTGTCTCTTAACAAGAGATCGCTTTCGTTGTTCTTCCGAATGATTCAGTGAGGGAACATTTCAAATATGTCAACCATACGAGTTTATGGGATATATATATATATATATATATATATATATATATATATATATATATATATATATATATATATATATATATATATATATATATATATATATATATATATATATATATATATATATATATATATATGACAAATATTGTTGTCTTTTGTTATTTCCACAAATTTCACGCTCTTTAAGCTTCATTCGGGAGCACAAATTCATTCTTGGAAAAGCTTCCTCTTAAAAAGCATGAGGAGGGCATGTATGAAGAGGTTAATTACAGTGGACGAAGTGATAGAGGTACATATGCGGGGATCACAGCGTTTGGCGATCCGTTCTTCCGTACTCCATAGATATATACATAGACTATCCCCCACTTACTATTTTCATACATTATATTCAAGCTATATCTTCGTAACATGAGACTTTTATATATTTTTTGTTTGCGTCCTATTGGTAAAGATCTAGACGAAAAGTTTGTATAGGTAAAGGTAGTTTGTATAGGTATTGTAAGGTATTGTAGAAACAAATAGAACATTTCAATTCTACACTATAGAACTAATTCGATTGGTCACGTTTGTTGAAAATTAATCACATGTTTTTCTGGAACTTCACCAAGTAAGTGGCAACCGTATTTTTTAAAGTGGTTCAATGATTGGTCGGTCTAGTTAACAAAAGCTTTAGTATTGGTAGCTACTATACCCATGTAAAACCTTATTATTATTATATATATATTTTTTTCAGCCTATCGCTATCCACTGCTCGACCTAAGCGTCCTGGAGCGCCCACCACACCAAACTTGGGCAGCTGTGATGTGTAATATTCATAATAGCCTAATGGCCATAAAAAAGCTATAGTTGATTTAAATAAATCAATATCAAGTTTTAGATTATATAAATATAGACAAAATGGCAACTTTGAATAGACTTGAACTTTATTATATTTTTTATAAATAAATTAATACAATTTTAATATTATGACAAAATTAAAAATTAATAAAAAAATAAAATTTGAACGCAGCGGATTTGATCCCGCACCTCTTCGAAACGATGCCATTCATACGTTCTCACGTGTGACACGTTGAGATTATATTATATGTTTTTGTACAGAATATTATTCTTTCCTTAATATTAAATAGTACTTTAAAAGTAATACCCATAAAGGTACCATTCATATACAAGCTATACCTATATAGACTAAAAGCTCCTATAGCTCATGGGCTATACGCGCTCATGTATAGATCACACAAGTATAATGCAGCTCTCAATCCTTTGTCCTACAAGAATCGTTACAGAAAAGCTGTTGTACTTGGGTACTGTGTTGAATGGGAACTTTTGACTTTCAATGTAGGTTTATTAGTATGTAAATGTATTATATATACATATACACCTAGTTAGGGTAGGTTAGGGCTTAGACGTTAATAGTAGAGAGCGAGTTCGAGTCCAGAACATTGTATATCCATATATTCATAGTAGATATAGTTTGTAATGAAAAAAATATTTTATATTATAATTGAAGAATTAATGAAAATAGGCGTCTACCCATTACCCTACCGTTATCAATACATAAAATATTTAGATATCAAGCGGAAATGTGAACCTGCATCCATGTGTAGCTCAAGGTGCATTAAAATAAAGTCATTAATATTTAAAATTCGGAATTAACCTCCATATCTTAATAATCAGGGTCGAAAGTGATTTCATTTAGCAACTCCAGAACCGCAAACATTGAGTGTCATTGAAACGTCTCTAGCTAGAGCCATAATCTGCGACACTTTAAAGCGTGCTAATTGGCTGACTCGCAAAGGTTGTGTTCATATGTACAAAACTCTATATATACGATGCACTGACGTGTGCCATTTTAAACACTCTTGCTCTCTTAATTACTTCACAGCAGCTCAAAATGAAATTCTTTGACTAGATTAATCATGTATAATTTAGCATTTGAAATACCTAAGCTAAAGCTAAGCTAAAGTACTAAAAACCTAACTATGGACTAATCTTGGTGTACTCCGTGGTCACAAGCTGAGTCTACTTGCGAATGATAATACGAGATTTTTTCAAATTCTCATCATATTTTGAGGAGAGAGATGAGAGAGAGATGAGAAAATGGTATATATTTTTTATACACTTTTGTAGTAAAATCGAGAAAATCGATAATTTGTACGATGTGGTAAAAAATATATTTTTAAGTGCTAGGAAAACGGCTATTCACTAGAAGTAGTGCAGATAGATGACGCAGGCGAAGTCGCGAACACACCACTAGTAGGATATATTGTATGTACTTTATGTACTAGTACAACTAAAATAAATTTAATCGAACAGTTTGAAGAGAGTTTATTTAATTTTTTATATTGTAAAAGAAAAATGATTGATGACGTCATGCCTTCTACAAAATATTAAGCACAGTTGTTGTACTAACGAATGTGAAAGTAAGCAAGCAGCCTTATAAGAAATCTCAAAAATCTCTATACTAATTTAAAATTCAAAATGTATGTACGTGTAAAACTTGACAATATTAAAAAAATTATGTAATTCACCTAAGAAAGTTATAAGGAAATAATAATCGCCATCAATATACGATAAATTAATGAGCTAAGCTAAACTGGGCTAAGCTGAGCTCTAAGTCTGAGGCCTAGGTTAAGCTGAGCTCTAAGCTCTAATTTTAGATACCACTGTAAATCGACAAATTTTACGCAATTTACACAGTATTTATTTGAAATAATTAAATTAAAATTAAATATTCATATAATATGAGCATTTGTTATTGTCTTGTAACGAAATTAGCATTAACCGAAACGAATTAACAATACCATTATGTAAATAGTTGCCGTTTGAACAAGGCTATGCGTACTATAGTAGTATTAATGTACCACATACGAGTGTACATGTGTGTACATGTGTGTACATGTATGTACATGTGTGTACACGTATGTACATGTAATTACATGTAAAGGAAACATACAAATTATAGTCTACACTGAGAGCTGTACACTGAGAGCCATACATATCCATTTTGTTACGTAAAATTTAGCAGTTACAAATCGTTTTTTTTGCAGGAATTTCTGATGGTTATCTTATGAGTGTGCTTATGATTAATCTAAAACATAATAAATATAAGATATATATATTTTTTTGTTATTCCTTGAAAGCTGGCAAGCTATATGAACAACACATGAGGAAGTATCTTAGACTTCCACATTAGATAAGATGCTAAATTCAAAAGTCATAAAGTCCACGTGAACGAATTCGCGAGCACCAGCTATTTAACTAAAATAAAATTGGTTTAAATTCAATTCCAGAAAGTTCAAAAAATAGTTTTATATTCAATGATAACTTTTCTTAAGCTACTGTAGAACACACATACACATACAGAACACACTACTTCCCTAGAATGACCTAAAAAGACCAAAAGTCTTAATATACTTGTGAAATTTGATATTAAATCGGTACCAGAGATGATTTCGGCAATTAGTTCACTGTACAAGGTCAGTGTGAGCAAGCGTGACACTTTCACACGGCGGCGGTGCGACAACGGTAACGGGCGCGGCGATATATATACAGTGTACACGTATGTATGTCTATATTGAATAACGGGATTCGTTCATGTCAAAAGTGCTCTAGAAATATGTTATTTCTTTATAATTTTTCTTAATCTGTAGACGAGCGTAGGAATCGTTTACGTAATATTTCATCTTAAACGAAAACTCTTAGGCAAGTTGGATTAGCGCACCGAGGGTGTCGTACCAATTGATGGAAGGTCAATAGCAAATATGTATAAGCGTAATGAAATTGACAAAATTTAATTTTCTGTACAAATGTTGTTTTGTGATGTTTTTGTTTCTGTGATATAAATCTAGATCTAAATCTAGTGTAATTTTTTACTTCTGGCCAAATTTATAGGCTATTTAAGATTATTTCATTAAAAAAAGCTAAAGCATGAAATTTCATAGGACTTTCATAAGAACACTGGTCTTGACCAACCATAAACAAAAATAAAGCACGTAATAAGTTTCCGGATTGGAATCTGAAACCGTGGCATATAATATCTAGAGCTGTTACCGCGTAAGTACTATCTGACATCTCCAAAAGCCAGCTCGTGACAGATCTGTCATTGCTATAAGGAATCATAAAAAATCTAGGCTAATTATTTAACACGAATTTAAAATTTATGAGTCTAGAGTCACTGTGACGTCACTATGCGCAAACAAACATATAATAAACGCAACGTGTCACGTTTCGTGTACTTTATTTATCATTAGTTTTATATTTATTATAATTTATTTTATATAATTTAATGGAGAACAAGGTTTAAGAGAAATTAAGTCTAATTAATCTATCTGGCGCTCATTTACATGTATCTGGAGATCCACGAGATCCTACGATCACGCCATTTATTTTTAATAGTATATAGTTTCTTTAATAATATATGATTTTTTTTTCACACCAATTCAGATTTGAATCCACTCTTACATAGGCTTTAAGCCAACACGTTCATATATACACATTGCATTAAACAAAGTCATAGTAATAAAACAAACATTGATATCATACATCAAAATACACTTTTCTAAGTACACACAACAAATACCTATTATATGTAGCTTTTTCATAGAAATATAAAAGAAAAGCTCTCTTTTATAAATAAAAACGGGACAAAAAACTAAAGAGTCGATAAGTAATTGAAGGCATCTCATCACATTACGTGTTCATTTCGACGTGATTAGATCTGGAAGTAGGTCAGTGAGCTTTGGTGCTCAGGTGAAAAAAAAACTTTAGCTCCATATTTTTATTTTCCTTGCATTTTCATAATTTTTTAATAGTGTGCTAAAGAATACAACGTCGCCTGTCTATACCCTTGAGGATAGTGTGTTCAAAGCCTACTCTGGGAAATGTTTGTGTCAGTACACTGTGCCCTAATAAGTTTGAAAGTAGATTTAAAAAACAAATACAGATATAAAAAAAATCTTCAAAAAAAAGTGAATTGGTCTCTCTCAACATCTCGTCCCCATCACCTTGAACTAGAAACAATATCTAGGCATCCAGGTCGATTCTGCGTACTAAATTAGTTTTTAAAAGCTCCTACATTAAGCTAACTTACACAGCCTACTTAGAGACAACAGTGAGCGGTACTTTTTTATAACTATAATACAACTCTCAAATACTTTCTAATGGATTAAAAATTATTACTTATATTCTAATCTTTATCACTTGGTGTTCTAGTTTGTTGTGAAAGCACTTTTTTTTAGATATATTTAATCTTAGTAATCTTAATTAACATACTGGCTGTTTTTTACTCTACGATACACAGACAGACTCCGTGTCTCACATTTCGCCGATTTTTGATGTTATTTCGTGTCGACATTGCATTCATTGCATGCACAAATTGCATAGCTCAATGCCACTTTGTCTTGTTACCAAAGCGAGAAAATGGAAATAATAATAAATAAATCGTTCAACGTTAAGCTGGAGCTGTGGTGTTAAATTAAGCAGTATTCAATTCATACTTGATTGAAGATAAAATGACGCGATACGACAAAGATACCTAAATATTTATCAATCATGGTAAAAAAAGTATCCCCTAACAATTTACAATAGTAGGTACTTAAACAAAAAAAATATATTACGCTATAAACGTATTTTTGGTATATTTTAAACTATATATATATATATATATATATATATATATATATATATATATATATATATATATATATATATATATATATATATATATATATATATATATATATATACATAGATATATATATATATGTATATATATATATATATATATATATATATATATATATATATATATATATATATATATATATATATATATATATAAATTAAAGTACGCATTATAGCGATCGATCATTCAATTCTAATGGAAAAATACATAAGCCTAACACAATAATACTGTTTCATATGAGTCACTAGAGCACTTCAAATGGGGTTGCAGATAACAGTCAGTTGTTTTGACAATCGATTGGTTACAGACAGAAGGTCTCTGCGCTCCGCCGCTCGCGACGAGGAAGCTCACGTATTTATAACGCTATATATGTACCATTATGTATATATATGCTATATAATCTAATTCTTAGAATAGCTTAGCTAGTTTTCACCCAGAACTACAGCCCAACAGTCCATTTACACAATGCCAATGCCCTCAAAAATCGCCGAGACAGCCTCCTAAACCTCTAAAAGCCTTATTATACGTAATATTGTCTCGATTCTCCAAGTAAGCTCAAATTCCCTATAAATTCATCGACCACGGGTCAATATAAACAAAGATTACAAACACAGCTAGGAGAATACGTATAGCAACGGTGTCACAGTGACTCACGGCCGTGACTCACGTCAGCCGTCAGTCTAACGGACGTCAACGGCGAACTGTGCACATAATAATCCTAAGGGTTTGTACAAACATCTTGACGGTACGGTAATTTCTATGTATATATATATATATATAGATAATATATATATATATATATATATATATATATATATATATATATATATATATATATATATATATATATATATATATATGTTTGTGTGTGTATATGTATAGTACTAGAGCTAGTTTTAGCCCCATTGGGCATTTTGAATATTATTATCTTTTTAACACGGTTATGGTAATTATGAGTGAGTTAAAAATTCTCTAGACAATAGAATAAAGTATTTGTCAAAAGTGTATAAACAATAGATATTATAATACGTTATAGTAGTGTCTCGGTTTCAGCCGGATTGAGGAGTCAAAGTGTCCCAACCCTATGTTTTCTCTGCCCACTTTACTGCACACTTGTGAATCGTGAAGCTAAAAATATTCGATAATAAATCCTCGATAGGAGATCCAAGAATGTATGTCAGGTATACATTCTTTAAGTTTAATCCAAACTACATATAGTATATATGTAGCTATACGTAATTTGACATACATATTATGTATCTAGCAATGTGAAAATAATCTCTAAAATCAGTTAATATTTAAAACGTGACTAACTGTTGCCGCAATGTATGTCGATATATTGAACTTACCAATGGCTATTAGAAAGAACCTACGACCCAGAAAGGTCATTTATATGTCCTTCTGTAATAGACGTAATCGGAGGCGTTAAGTTAAATATTATATAAGACAGACAATGTTAACAAATCGATCAGAATTTCAACAATGTCCTCTTGAATGACCGCGCCTTGTGAAATATCTAAAATATTATAATTAAATTACTTAGTGTATACGAATACTAGCGTAGAGCTTGCATCTTCGCCCGCTTGGCTTAATATAATATGAAAGTATACCTCCACATATAAATCCTCCTTTAAAACAATCTGTTTGTTTGTGTTAAAATCCGTTGTACGAAAACCGATTTAATTACAAGTCGATCCTAAAACTCGTGTGACAGAACAAATCAATTGCACTACAACAGCGTCAGTTTATTATTACTTTTATATATTTTGTAAGCTTCGTGTATATTTTTTGTAAATACCATATAAAATATATATGATATGATCGTTGACGGGCGCGGCGGAAGCGGAGGCGGAGGCGGAGGCGTCAGCGGCAGCGAGCTTACGGATGGTCTTGCGCGTAAGGCCGACCGGTGCAGAGGTGAGTGCGCGTGCCGGTGAGTTTCCTTATCATTTGTTTATCTTTTATGGAGATATCGTTCATTGAGATGGAGTAGTGGGTTCAGGAAATTTGGATTTTTTTTTTATTTCAATTAATAAAGGTAAAGAAATTGATAATTAGTAATAATATTTATTACATTCATGATAAGATGGCGCCAGTTGCCAGAGATGTGAGATGCCGAATGCAACGAAGGCAAGGTAGGATATTATAGCACATAGCAGGGCGGGCAGAAGGAACCTAGTGTTAAGGTAAGCAACCGAGTGTTCCCCGCTTTAACCCTTTCGAGGTATTGTATGTTGAGTAGCGGCACTCGCCGTTACCAGAGTGAAGAAAATGAAAATTATTCATTCTCGCCGAGTGGAAATCGAACCCACAAACCGTCTCTTTTACAGGAAGACAGACAGACTTTGCATCTGTGCCACTACGGTCCACTGAACAATAAGCATGAATAGTAAACATAAAAACAACCAAAGTACTGTCACCTAAATCATTACGAAATTTATTTCATACCTATAAGAGCTTTCAAGCCTGTAATCTATATACAAGAGAAACACATATTGCCTTGACCGTGGCTCGTTGCGGTCTGTACAGTGTACACTGTACAGACCTCGCTATGACTAACTGAATATAAACACTTATATTATGTTATAACGCGTAATTTGTTTCTTATGTTAGGTTATTTATTATAACATAGGAACCGACTGACTGACTGACTGATCGATGTGAACAAGTGAATGTGAATAATACATGAGTTGAGTTTTCTACTCTAATGGACTATATATATGAGAGAATATATATATATATATATATATATATATATATATATATATATATATATATATATATATATATATATATATATATATATATATATATATATATTTATATTATTATATTTTCATTAAAAAGCTCTCTGTTATTGGATTTGACATTTACAAAAACATATAGGTAATGTTCATTGACCGACCGCCGTTGACGCGAGCCAGGGCCGGCCTTAAGGTCGCCTGTCTCGAATGATCATTACAAGTTTTCTTTATTTAGGCGATATGAGCCTCATCATGTCCTCATCTTATATGTTACTTTACAACATTGTTATTTATATAAATAAATAATGAACCAAATTAGCTGTAGCTTTTAAGCTCAGGGCAAAAGTGCTAAAATACAGGGTGATACTATTATTATTCTGGTAATAAAAATATTTATCAAATTAATTAACTGTTACGTCAGCGCGGCGTTGACGGAGAGTCTAAGCACTAGGTTCCCTCTGTCTACCCTGCTACATGCGGAATTTATCATGAACAATTTTGTCATAATATTTTCATAAAAAAAAACATCTAAACGATTATCAGGCTTAACCATATTTTTTATGAAAGAATCATTTTATTCAGCAATAGCAAATGTAGGCATTGTTGGTTCCCAAAAGAAAACCAAAACCGCAGAATATCGTTTTCACACTCATCTATTAAGCCGCAAACAGTTATGGAAAATCCACATAACTGTTTGCGGTTTAATATATAATACAAGTTCTCAGTTTATGCTTTAAATTGTCCATAAAAGTTATGAACAAGATTTAAAGATGTAGAGCTAGACACACAAAATGTAACTTCTCTAATTATTTATGTATGACTTTTAACACTGTATTTGTATTAACGCATGTGCGTCTGTCATGCGCACGCGCATACAAAACCGGGAATTACTTATTCATATCATGCGTCCAAGGAAAGTGGAGAGCTTCACGGCTTGCCAGCAGTTTGCTGTTCGAATCTGATCTGTATTACTATAATGAGTTTAGATGCCAAAATTAATTGGAAACAGATATCTATATTTAGACGTGGTCATTAATAAGCGTGGTGGGTAAACAGCTGATCGTCACTATCCCGCACATAATATATTACCGTGTGAAGTGTTTCTTAGCAATCTACGAAAAATACCAATGTGTTGTAGCGAAATGGAGGTTTGTGATATATTTTTTATAATATTTATAAATCTGAGGCGAGTAAAATGAACTGAAGGAAAGTTATATAGCCTATCACTATAAAACACAAAGCTGATAGACTCCATGTAAATGATTTTACACACGAATGTTGCCAGTTCTGAAAAATACCGAAATATAAATTATATAAAACAAAATAAATTCCACTTGTCTGTATGTATGAAAATTATTTACAAAAAACAACATTTTAAGTAAAATTTTAGTCTGTTTCATAAACAAAATTAAGCTTTTAGGAACAAGGGTATCGTCAGATCATAATGTAATTGTCGCGTTGCCAAATGCGAGTGCACCGGCCATCAGACGTTGTGTAACGTGGCTAGAACACTTTCACTTATGTTTTCAGTATTAGACAAATGTATGGAAATCGTAGCGTTTATATGATGAAGAAGCATTAGAAGCGTTAGAGGTAGTATCTAAAGGAGAATTTAGGAAAATGGAATAAGTAATAAATAACTTTACGTACCCCTGGTTTATCTTCTGAGATATAATAATAAAAATATAAATTAAATCATATAAAATTTGATTATATACAAAAAGTATTCTTTCCATATAACAATGTAAATTATTAAAATACCTGTCGTAATTGCTATATAGAAAATGATATTGGTGCCATCAAACAGTTATTTTTTTATTATTAGCGAACGAAGCGAACGGGAAACGGCGACAAAAATGAAAAAAGGCGTTATTACAAATAAATACAATTTAAATTCATCTATCAAATAATAATGGCTTTTCATTTAACCAATGTCGATGATTCTCTAAAAGTATATATGATATATTATATTTAAAGCTGGATTGGAATCTTCTACCGAGTAGTGTACAATATCCTATCAAGTATCAAGCCACATGAGATACTGCACTTTGACAGCCATCTGCTTAAGAAGTATTCTCTTTGCTTTTATTTAACAACGTAACAGTACTTTTGTTTAGACGTGTATAATTTGACAACTGCGGGTCAATGACCGATGCAACATTCACATATGCATATCTATAATTTATCATGAAAGTTATGTTTTAATACGATAATTTATGGTAAAGATCAGTTTTTGTTGGTTAGACAACTCTATGGACAGTGTACTAAGTCTTTTAAAGTACACGGTGGTCACAGGTTAAATGTTTCAATATTTAAAATGAAAAAAATCAATAACTTAAAAGAGGAGATAATTATATTTATTTAGAATTGCCTTATGAAGGACTGGGTCACGTTAAGTATTGTTTTTCCGTGTAAATCAAATAATGCCGTAATAGGCATAATAATACGTCCAGAGTTATGACTGACTACAGACAGTCAGCCAGTCAGTCAGTCAGTCTGTGTAGTTGATACGGACATAGATAGCGAGCCATTACACTGATACCTGAATCTAAGGGTATCGTGTAGCGTAATTATATACCTGAGTACTCGCTTAGACATCACCCTAGTTCTTAGTGACAATTTATTATATTAATGTATAGATGTATTTAATATAGTTAATATTGACAATAATTAGCTTAATTGCTTATATTCTAGAATATTTCTATCGTTCATATAAAATCGCGAGAAAAAGCTTTCTTCTACGGTAACAAGTTTGATTTACTCCGCAACATTCACGTATGCGGAGTGCATAGCTATACCGAGTGTATGCGCGTTGCTATGGACACTGTACTCTGGGTAGTGTAGTCTAATTCCAATTCCGCCGGCAGGAGACAAGCGCCGCTTGCGACATCCGCAACACTGTCGTGCACCGTAAAGCGCGGGGGGTGGCCGATTGTAATTTAATATTATATATATATATATATAATATATATATATATATATATATATATATATATATATATATATATATATATATATATATATATATATAATATATATATATATATATATATATATATATATATATATTATATATATATATATATATATATATATATATATATATACATATATATATATATATATATATATATATATATATATATACATATATATATATATATATATATATATATATATATATATATATATATATATATATATATATATATATATATATATATATAGATATATATATATATATATATATATATATATTATATATATATATATATATATATATATACATATATATATATATATATATATATATATATATATATATATATATTATATATATATATATATATATATATATATATATATATATTATATATATATATCTATATATATATATACTATATATATATATATATATATATATATATATATATATATATATATATATATATATATATATATATGTATATATATATATATATATATATATATATATATATATATACATTTTTTTTTTTTTTTTTAATGAAATTTTCTTCACTTACATGTACATGTATTGCACACTGTAGACACATTTACCTAATATATTGGAACATCTTACGTAATCTACCGTTAAAACTATGTATATAAAACTATCTAATATATGTTTTGATTCAATAATAAAAAGCTTGCTTGCTGTTTACAAAAACGCTCCTTGCTGTTTAAAAAAAAATCAATTAAATATCGATAGTCGATACCAAATAGCTAGCTCTCGGCCTCTCAGCCTATACAGACATCGCTCGCCATTCAAAGTGCGCGCAAACAATTACCTTACGCAAGCAGCTTGATATTCCGCGAGTGCACTTTGAGACCCGTCAAAATATGCTTTAATTATATAAGCTCGAGACGTCCTCGTGGCGCAGGCAAGTGTCTGGCAGTACACACTAAGTGTAGGTTCGATTTACATTCAGGGGAATGTGTGTTGGGAAGATATTGTATTTTGGTACAGTACAAATTGATAGAATGCGGCATTGGGTTATAGCCGAGAAGTTGTGAAAGGCATTAGCACTACCTTCTGTTACATCATTTTGAAACGCAGAAGTATATTAAGTAATAAAGAATAAAGAAGTGTATTAAGGGAAAGTATATTTATTCAATCTAAGAATATTATACGGATGTTAGTGTGTAGAGTTAAGTACTGTGTGGAGTGATGCTCATTCGGGAGGCTAACCATAGTTGTAAATATATTGTAAATTTACATTAAAGAGAGCTTTTCTCAGCAGAACTGCCCTCCGAGCTGGTGGTAGCTTCCAGCAGGACTGATACTGACACTTATGTAAATAACGACTCGAATTTTCAAATTCAACTCAAACCTTCAAGCCTTCTTGACGAGATTTTTTTTTAATTTAAATTAGCTATATTACCCGCAGTTTAGGGTACTAAGTAACATCAAAATCAGTTCAGTATTTTTGACGGTTATACATATGCACTAGTGAAGGGAGCATATATATATATATATATATATATATATATATATATATATATATATATATATGTGTGTGTACTTACATAAAGATCTGTAATCAGTTTGATTTTTTAAATAACTATTATTATATATTCGTATACAATTAAAGAGATAATCTCAATAACCTGTTCCAAAGATTGTTTATCTTACATAACGTTATTGGCGTCAATAATGACAATACACAGACAGTAATCATCATTTCTAAAAATTACTAAGAACGTATATATCTAATGAGTTTTATATTATAATCACTAAGATTATCATTTTAAATCAATGACTTATTATATATCTTTATATATATATGTATATATATATATATATATATATATATATATATATATATATATATATATATATATATATATATATATATATATATATATATATATATATATATATATATATATTATATATATATATATATATATATATATATATATATATATATATATATATATATATATATCTATATATATATATATATATATATATATATATATATATATATATATATATATATATATATATATATATATATTGTATTCAGATTTAAACGCAGCGGGCCTCGAATCCGCGACTGATGGATGCCGTCCAAGCGCTACTCACCAATTAAGCCATACGATTTTATCGATGTACGTCGAAAGAAGCGTATAAAAATGTTTGTTACAACTTATTTTTTTTAATTTTTGCCATTTAACGATTATTGACAAGACGGCATACAAACGTAGCGGCTCCGAATCCAATTACGTTCCAGTTTTTACGTTTTTTAAATATTATGGTTTCCTTAAAGTGGCCGTAGGTTAAATACTTTAAACTATGTTATAAGACTTTTGCTATGTTAGAAAATTTTACAAAGATTTATATTAAAATGTAATAATAATTCAAAATAATAGTGAAACACAATAAGAAAAAAATAATACATTTGTTTTATGAATAATACTTTAAAAATTACAAAAATACTAAAGATTTAATCTAGAAATACATACTGACTGACTGACTCATACAGGACATGCAAATATAAATATAGAGTGGTATTAATTAGGAAATCCTTGCAGAGAGGACAGCGAAGGAAACTATCTGTGATTGTTCCTAGCAGATGTGCTGACCGTCGTGGCGCATACTTCTAGAGTTCTCTCTCTCATTCTGGATAGAACTCACTCGAAGATAATGAATTATTGTTGTACTGACCAACAGACGGAAAGATTGGATGTATATTTTACTCAGATAGAGCTCAACGTCACAGTGCAGTGAAGACAAAAGAATAAAAAGTATTTTTTAATATAAGCTTTCCCTCAGGTTGGTATCCACCCCACGACCACCGCTCATTCTCTCAGCTCTGTCGTGATAGAGTGAATAAATTTGTGATGCATATTTATAAATGCTATTACCATACAATAATGGTTGCATCCTTCCTTACTTGGTGTCGACGTCACAGGGTTTAGGGGGGCTGGTACTACCATCTATATATAGACATTACATTGCTGTACTGGCGAGCTATTCTTGGAACTTGATAAATTGATAGACCAGTTGCAATTTGTTCTCGAATCTGAATCTGAGGATTTGTGGGTTCAAAGCCAAAGAAGGTATTTATTATGAGCACCTTGGTTTTGAAGTTCACAATCTACTAAATTCAGTAATTAATTGTAAATATTGACCATTATGACATCGTGGTGATCTGTAACACGTAAACCTAATTAGAAAATAAGCCCAAAGTGAGCGAAGGTTTTGAATAGCGTATAATGGAAAGTACAGATTTATTACCTCGTGTCATTTGTTTACAGGAAACTGTTAATAAGCTATTTTTTTTGTAAGAGCCATATAATATTAATGGATAAAAAAGCTACCTTTTCTTTTTTTTTATATATAATTTTTTTTTAATATTTAGTTAATTTATTAAGTACTTTTATGTAACTATGGGCAATCATCGTACGACAATTATAATGTCGGCCCCCTGCCGACATTTTCTTTTTTGCAATATATAAGATCATTCCTAAGCTGAGCACTCTGCCTAGAAGGTGTAAAAAAACTTAATTTTCTCTCTTTCCACAGGCGGAGAAAAAAAATATCTAAAGCAAAATCATATTTCTATATTGAATTATCTTGAACCAGAAGTGACGTATCATAGAGTATTTGAACTAAAAAACTAAATTCAAGGAAATCACGCTTCAAACAGTTCAAAATTTTACCGTAATGACGATGATGACTCAATGAGCTGTAATTATATTTTGCATCATAATAATGTATAGAATGTATGTTGAGAATATTGTCACAAGGGTTACTAAATTAATTCACTGCTAAACCCCCACTTGGCTAGTGGTTAGTAACTATGTTGTCTAAGAAACATTGTCGCATCAATTCTTTTCCATAGCAAGTACGCCGGAATGAACACTGGAATGGATTCTGATGCCTATGGGGAGCTTTTAACTATGTCAAATTAGTGTGGACACCATTGTTGGTAATTCCACTTAAATAATAGCTTTAAATAAATATCATATCGTATTTTCCTTAAATGAATGTCCAAATTCTGCAAGATGCTTACAAAATATATATAGATTGATTGAAGCAGTGGAAGACTGAAAACGGAAATTAAATTTTCCTTCAGCTCATTCATGAGTATTGTGTTCTAGATAGTAAAATCGAATGCCGCACTTTGTCTATCTAAATTGGAAAATATACATATGTATATATCGTACATATAAATAGTGTAGGAAACCACAAAATAGCATTTAATATGAATAATGATAATGGGGTATATGTGACACGTATCTCATCTTCACCAATATGGCGTCATATCTAGTTTTATTACATCACCTGTCTATTTTCCATATATAAGGATAAAATAGGTTGATTGAAAATATATGAAATTTAGTGAAATTATGATTTTAATAGAGTGCATTCTAGTGTAATTGGGAAATACCTAACTGTATACTAGAATAATCAGCTAGGCAACTACGCCAGTGGATTATTAAAGGACGAATTTACAAAAAAAACAATATAGCTTATACTTTAAAGTATATCACATCGTTTTTGACTCTAACGGTCAAAGATCATTACGTCACTTATTAGAATACGTTTTGATGCGCCGGCGCAGGCTCATCTACGATGTTACGATGTAAGCTGTAAAATTATGACAAATTCAACATCTTAAAGAATAAATAGAGTCTGGAGGGTAACAGTTTACAGTCTCTAGATTTAAAAAAAAACAAACAAAGCAAGGGAAATATTATAATGAAATTGAAGTAAAACGTGCTATAAGAACGGTTATAACACTAATACAAATTACATAAATGCTATATATTTTTGCGCCGCCTTCGCAGTGGTTGGCAGTTGGGTAGTGTTTGAATAAACATATATATATATATATATATATATATATATATATATATATATATATATATATATATATATATATATATATATATATATATATATATTATATATATATATATATATATATATATATAATATATATATATATATATATATATATATATATATATATATATATATATAATATATATTTATATAATAAAGTGTACATTTATGTATGTATGTGCGTATTTAAATTAATGTGAAGGCACACACACAATTGCAAATATCAATATACGTTCTTGTAACAATAGTTAAAAGAAATAAAATAATTCTAATTTTTCATTATTTTGGAATAATACAAGTATCGTTTATATGCAGCATTTTGAAGCTAAATATTTTCAGATATAAAATTCTAGTGGCATTTTCATCGATTTGCAGAAAAGGCGAGCCCGTCACCGGACACGACAGCGATGAGTCGTACTATGACAACAATGCCGGCAGCCTGTTTCATTCATGATTACCTAAATGTAAATTATCACTAGCCTATACAAGACTATATATATATATATATATATATATATATATATATATATATATATATATATATATATATATATATATATATATATATATATATATATATATATTAGGCGAATATATATTTAAAAATGACATTCCCCTATCGATATAACGATGAGAAATAATTAACAAACTTTTTCATACCGACATTTTTCATACTACAAAAAAATTCAATAAAAATCGATAATTAAGATGACACATAAAATAATAATAAAAACAAAAATCTCAATAAAAAGTAATACTATCAATGCAGGTAAATTACAAAATTTATTAAAACTTACCTTAACGAACTCGAATAAAACCTTTGGCAAAATAGCACGTTATGACTTCGCACTGTAGCTTGTCGGTGCCCGTGGCGTGTGGCGTGTGGCCTGTGGCGTATGGCGTATGGCTGGCACGTGTGGCTTATTCGCGTGTTTCTATATAATACGTATATACGGCTTTAAGGTGTTGACATCGCGTGCGATCACGTCGGGAGCCGGGGCGCGAGTGGCCCGTCAGCAGCGACTGTCAGTACTGCGGTGTCGGCTCACGGCTGTAGCCTGTACTCGGTAGGTAGCTGGCTCCACTGCGCGCGCGTTAACGGCCTTCCATGCAGCGACCTGCATTCTGCGGTGATTTGCGATCATCACCAGGTCATCGACACTTACCTAATTTCTAATTAACTTGTACTCATATATATATATGTATGTATGTCTGTATGTTTGCATTTTTTGACTAGTTATTGTTTAATGTGTTACTTTTGCGTCATGAATTTATCAGAATTGACAATTTTCAACAACAATTCTGTTTTTAAAATATCTTTACTTTAATATTCGGATACTTGAGTTTCAGAACTATGTGGATTCAAATCTCATATAAAAAATGTTATTATTATTCTTTTAATATGAAATATGAATAAGTAACTGTTTCTTTGGTCCGCATAAATAAAGTGCGACACATATTTTAAACATAAAGAATAAAAACATGCATGTCTTGATTTTCAATTTTTATATATATATATATATATATATATATATATATATATATATATATATATACATATATATATATATATATATATATATATATATATATATATATATATATATATATATATGCTCCAAGCATTTTCATGCTCCAAAATGAGAAAAGCGACCTCGTATTCGAGCGGAAGATAGAGAACGAAATATCTTTGCATTCGGTACCTACCTACCCACCTACCCGTATAGCTGGGTAGCAGGATAAACCGTGAAGCTAATAAAAAATATTATAACAATAAATTTATAATTCATAAAAACAATAATTTCCCTATTATTTCTGCATTTATGGAAATATAAATATACATACATATTACATACTCGTGTATGACTTATCATAGGTATACATATTTTCCTTAAACAATATTTGTTTTATTAATCGAAGGCTGGAATACCGGGCAGTTTGTAGGAAAACACGTTTCTTATGGATACTACATTACTTACCTACATGGATAAAACTGCAAGAATATATTGAGCCATCGTGGTGGCATTTGTGGGTTTTATATAAGAAGAACTGAAGAACTATTTTTCCTTATCTTCAGCGTGAACGTAAAGGAGTGAACGTGATTATATATATATATATATATATATATATATATATATATATATATATATATATATATATATATATATATATATATATATATATATATATATATATATATATATATATATAATCACGTTCACTCCTTTACGTTCACGCTGAAGATAATGAAAAAAAAGTTCTTCAGAGCTTCAAAGCGTATACGTATATATTTTGTATGTATCAGTAATATAGCTTTTTGTTATTTTTTTTTATTGTAAAATAATTTAAATGTTATTTCTACTTTTCAGTTCGTGTTTAAGTTTGTATATAGGCATAGCTTGGTACTATTTTGAAGTTGAAGAATTTTACTGCTTAAAAAATAATATCTTTAGCTTTTTATTTAAGTTTGTTCTTGGCTATTGTTAAATGTGCGCTATAATATTCTCGCATAAGTAATAGTGTTCAAATATTGTAATGCTCTTACAACTACGTACAATGTTATATAAAACATAAATTTAAATTTCACATAACTTGATCAAACCCTAACGTCCCATTTATAACATTTTAACTAAGACTAGACTTAAAAACTTCCTTTATTTTTAAGTCGGTTAAAAAGCAAACTTATTGATCTTTATTTTAATCTCAATAGGTACTGCAATAGTTTATTTAGATAGATTTTTAATCTTTGGTATAAAAATTAATATGGGCAAGTCAGAATTTTGAATATCTAGCATCTCTACCTTACGTGAATAATCCAATAGTGCCTACAGAATTAGAATTCCTTACCTCCTTTGGAGAATTTCTTCCATTGCTCCCAATTATTGAAGAGTTGTATCTCCTGTCGTCATCAGCTTATTAATATCATCATAGATGATGACTACAATAAGCATATACATGTTTTTTTTTAAATACATTTTATAAAACACCTATAAAATATAGAGGTTACCCTTGATTTTTCATCATCAGATCCTGAAATGATGACAGTCAAGAGTATCTTATAACAATAAAAATATGTCGAGTGACATACATATCTTTCTCCCTCTTTGGAAGTCGGTTAAAAATATTCAAAGCTATAAGTGCAAGTGTAAGCTTTAAAAGCTCTCAATGGTAAGAAATTCATACTAATGGTGGGAACCCCCGACCATTGGCGAACTCAAGACCTCTAGCTTAATTTATTAGTTACGAACTAATTGAACCAACTAGTAGGGGATAGAATTGTAGGTATATACATATACCTATATGTATATACCATTATATACATATACCATTAGTATTCATTTAAATTAATTCAGATATATAAAAATACTTAAAGAAGAAATTTCAAGAAAGAGTTCGACGCAGCATGGGAATGGACGCATGGCTTAGTGGTCAGACCGCTTGGACCGCCATGAGGCGCGGGCTCAAATCTCGCTGCTTTCAATTTTTTATATGTTTTCTTTAAGTATTTTTCTATCCTTAGTGTTAACAGTTTAAAATGATAAAAATATTTAGTTCAGATATTTCAACAACATTTTAGCATTTCTACAATATTTTACTGAAAAAAAAATAACTTGTATACATTTTTCTCATGAATTTCACAAACAAAAAAGTCTCCACTCAAAGGAATCTGTGCCTTCTTTCTATTTGAATGAATGTGCCAAATAAGGTCGAGATGTTTTTTTTAGTAACAAACACAGTGAGGTCAGCTTTTTATAACTAGGCTGAAATAAATTGAAAAAATAACCAATACGATGCTCGGACCGCGCTGGCTGCGGCCAGTCCGACAATACACAGTGACTATACAGTGTGTTGTTTTAAAGTAAAAAGAGATTTTGCGAAATTAAAACATAAAGGGAAAACCCATTATTATAATCTACATATACAAATATATGATATAGAATATGTAATCAATGATTTAACTTAATGTGTTGAAGTACTGATCATTCAGGATGACTGAGGGTTTATATCCCTCAGCAGCGGAGACAATATTGTGACCTTCAATTCCATTCCTGTGACATTTATATATGGTGTGAATAACACGCGGCGTTGAGTACCGTGGATAGCACAGATAAGGAAAATAAAAAACAACGTAGTATCCCAATATAGTATTTATTTTTATAGTATACAACACTTTACAAGCTTGTTACTTTAGAAGTGCGTCGCGACGGCACCATACGAGCTATTACACCAATTAATTGATTAGTCAAGACTGGATACCAGATCTTAACGACAGTATTCACATTATTTGTAGTGTACAGGTAAACCGCATTTTTCCTCTCATTGTGGATATTAGTTGATTTTTATGATAAATAAAAAAATTTATACGACAATTATTTAATTATTCAAATTTTACACAAACTATATTAAATCCGCCATATTATTATAGAGAACACGCAAGATAAAAACCAAAACGTATAAAAATGTACACGTAGCGGGATTCAAACCTGCGCATCTTATCATAAATTTCCTGAAGTAAACAAACAACAATTACTTATATATATGTACATATGTACATATACTTTTGAGGTATGAGAGATGAGCTCGTGTGTTTTGTAACAGGATGCTGTGCGGTTGGAGATGTCATCTGTATCACTTACGCGGAACGTAACGATATATGCCGGGGCTTGGTTAGCTTCCACAACACCTCGTAGGCGGATAGATTAGATATATATTTTTTTAAATAATATTTCAAAGCTGGATGTTATTTTGAAGTTATTCCTTTTATCTATTAATTTAGAAAGGCATTAATGACTTCTTACCACAGTAAAACTACTAAACTAATCTTAGATTTATTTAAAGTATATGTAACACGATGGATTTTCACGCAGTCTTCACTAACAGACAGAGTGATTCAAGAGAAAATTTTAATATATTATACGTACTCGTATGTACGTTGTATGTTAGAGTCAAAATTAATAATTTAAAAAAACAAATTAATAATTTTAAATAAAATGTTATAAAAAGCATATTTTGTCCACAATATTAGAGCAAAATGTTAACATATTGTGAAAGTGAATTCTATTTTAATAGCAACTGTAAGGCTGTTTCTTTTTCACCAACTGCCTTCCAAGCCGGTGGGTGGTATCTTCTGTGAAATATCCAGGAAGACCATGAAGTGTCACGGATTCTTCTTCCATAACGACGTGGTCCAGCTCGTTTTTTTATAATTTTTTCTTTCTTGAAAATCGCAATACGTGCAAGGCCTGTTTGCTATGAGGGAGATAGTGATGTATTTCATAACTCGTGTGCCTCGCTATGGCGTATAAAGCGGGATGACTATCATATAAGGTGTTAAGAAATGTATGAAAACATCTCAAGGCGCAACGATCGACTTACTACAGCGTATTAAGCGGGTTTGTCTAAAACCAATAGTTATAAAATACAACTAATATGAGTAATAATCCTATTTGGGTCTCGGTCACTATTACGAAAGTCTATTAGATGTGTTTAACGAATTCGTCGTAAAATAAGCTCGCAACAAGCTAAAGGTCGCAGTTATATATTCACAAAAACACACATTAGATTAAGTAACTTTTGTGCTGTAATTAGCGATAGCGCGACTTCCGTAATCATAACCAAAGTCCCGAAAATATCGCCTATAGGTATAAATTCCCTAAATGCATGTCTGGTGATACATTTCTCCGTACTTTCCATTATACGTCCCAAATACAGGCCTGATGATAGACTCTGATGACGCACATTGTCTTTGTAGGTCGTAGAATGCCTTTATTACTTATGTTGTATCTGAACATTCATTCGAGTGAAATTTGAACATAAACCCGTTCCTACACTACAATACGTCAACACATTGTAAAATTTAATATTATTTGGTATTTCGACATTTTTCATTTGGAGGTTTTAGACGACATCTTCTAGCTTATTATGATCTGTGCATCTTTTATTAAAATACTTTAATTACAAGTTTAATGACTATTATAACTTCTTGCCTCTACCGTGAGAGAGTGAATCCGGCACTGACCCCAATATATGTACATTTCATTTGCCTATATATATATATATATATATATATATATATATATATATATATATATATATATATATATATATATATGTGTGTGTGTGTGTGTGTGTGTGTGTGTGTGTGTGTGTGTATGTATATTATAAAATTCATTTTCATTAATTTTCGCGCCTATGTTTATTTCATATGCTTGTGATATCAAATTAGAGTAGGGTGAGAAATGCATATGAAAAAAGCGGTTAAAGCATTGACAAATATGTAACCATACAAAAAAAATTACATAATAATAAGATATGATTCTTGAAAAGACTCTTAACAGCATCATATTCCATAACCAAAAATGGTTTTTCAGCAAACCTCAGCACCAGACAAGTCAGTGCAGTTGGAAGGGCACGATTCCTCTTCAGAGCTGAGAACTGGTCATCATCTACTCCCGATCTTTAAGCTGTATTAAAGCCAATGGGATCTTTTTGAATTAGCTTCATAAGTTTTTAATATTATAATGTTAATACACAGCACATTAGGTACAATAATAAATGCCTTATGTAAATGAAAAAACGTAAGTATTTTCCTTGTAACAATATATACGAGTACGGATAGATTACACAGGTAATAAATATATGTATATCGTTCAATTAGCTTTTTTAATGAAATCCTGCATTTGCCCATATTAGGTGTAAAATTGGGTTTATCTTCTTTAATTAAACTTTTATTATAAAACTACTATACTTGTTCGTGTGTTCTCATAGTGTGGTACAAACGAGTAAATGGTATTTGGTAAATTGTGCTAGTGATGGCTTAGTCCATCTCTCATATTGGCGTAATAATTCAATACCTTCACCTGAATGAGAACGCGTATACCTAATCGTAACAATCCATTTGATTCAAGAAGGTATAAAATACGAAACCAAAACCAAAAACATATTTCACAAATCGGTACTATTTAAGATAGAAAAAAATTGTGTATAAATATAATCTTGAGAACCGTCGTGACGTAGAGGCATAGTCTCGATTCCCATGAGGAGAGAATGATTGATTTTCGTTTTCTTCGCTCTGGTAACAAGGCAAAAAGCGCCACGTTGTGTCCCGCCACTCAACGCGCAATGCCTCGAAAAGTGGAAAGCGGGAAGCAGAGCGTTTTAACACTAGCCTGTTACGGTTCCTGCCACGTGCGGGATACAGCGTGCACCTAATTTAATTTAATAAATATAATCATTTAAAGTCAGACACTACCCTACACTAGGATGGCCATTATGAAATATAATATTTCACATAGTAACAGCGTAACTCATAACATTCCCATCTAAAGCTGGCATACTCGTACATAGCCTAGAGCTTACAAATCCCATCAGGTAATAAGTTTGACGGTCAACTTGCCTCTAAACGTTTCAGAGATTCATTTCACGCTCGAATCGCTTCACGAAGGCAGATACGGCTGGGTGGACTCACTCTCGCCTAAAATAAATATGTTTCATAATAGCTTAATATTTTTCATGTTTCATACGATTTTACCATTTGATTATAACTGATGGTAAATTATTACTTCGTTTTAGCAAGTACCTAATTCACGTCAACATCTGGTGTATGTACTAGACTTTATATAACTTGCTGTTATATAAAGAAGCGCAATTATAAGAGAAATACAGGAATAGAAAGCTAATCATCATGATCAGCTACATGTATGCTAGCTGATGGGTGAACAGAACTCTTCACTTCGTCGTCTAGACCAAGTGGGAGCACCCCGGGACAGATATATACAAAGTGTTCCTTTTGAGGTCCCAAAAATACAAGGCTTTGATTTTAATTTAATCTGCAAAATATAAATATTTAAATTTAAAAGTCATTATTACTTTAATAACTTCAACTTGACATCACCGCGCCGCTCCGAGGCCTACATTGGCTATATAAGTTTAAGAAACTTACAAAAATATACTATCTTCTGGTAGGCAAATGGTGATGGTGATCAATCAATCAGTCATCTAGATAAATTCTTGATACCATATTTATATATAGAAATAGATAAGGTAAGGTGGCGAAGGTTATTTCATGGGTGAAGTGGCGTCGAGTGGTGCGTTGAGACACGCCTGGGCGGGTCGCAAATACCAACTTATAAATATATTTATCGATTGAATTATTACTGGAATAATTTCATATTTAAATAACATGTTATAATATAATATCATTGAGTATTCAATATTTAGAGATTTTGGCCTGCGAGAACACAATGTTGGATGTACTGGAGGAAGATCATGTTAAAAGCATAAGGACCTCCCAGAGGGTACGTATGAAGAGGCTAATGTCAGTCGACGAGGCGAATGAGATATGCAGGGAACACAACGTTTGACGCTCCGTTCTATCTGGCTACCCCACTAGTGATAAGCAAGAAGCGTTGTATCTATGTATATTTTATATAGCTCCGAAAAGGAGACTGTGCACCTGTTAGTCTGATGGGCAAAACTTTACCGACCAACAACACGAAGATTAATTTGGGCAAACCATATTAAGGCTTAGAGGACAGAAGCGAGCATACAATTTAGAAACCTGTCATGGATTTAAGGAAAGCAATTCCGACTCTCGCGCAGCAACAAGCTACTCATATACAAAGCAATTATCAAACCGATTTAGACCTATGGAATAGAACTGTGGAGGTCTGCTAGCAATTCCAATTTGGAGATACTACAGAAATTCAATAACATCGCCCTAAGAACTATATCCAATGCGCACTGGTTTGTGAGAAATTCAGAAATACATGAGTATCTGGGAATACTAATCGTAAAGGAAGAGATTAACAAATTACATAAGAAACAAGAAAAGGGCGGACGAACACAGCAACACATTAGCCAAGAAATTGTTAACTGATCAATTCAATTCAATTCAATCAATTGGACCTTGACCACAGAAGCTGAAAAGTTGAGACTAAGTTCAGGGAAGCTACTGGGTGGAGCTTATCTGATTATGACTAATGTGCCGATTGCAGATAGAAAGGAGAAAAAAAAAGCTAGTCCTAGTTAAGAAATTATGGAGAGATCTCGCTGTTGTACCTCTCGTTCCTATTTCTACCGCTTACACAATATTAACTGTAAACCTATTTCTGGTCAATTCTTTGGTAACTTTGAAGTACCTACTTCTTAATTTTAAAAATATAATTTAAAAAAAAAAATTATTTAAAACTTATTTATAACTAGAAACTAAAAACAAAAACATGTTAGTAAGCTATAAATAAATACACGGTAATCATTGTTTGTGGCCGTCGTGGCGCAGCGGCACACCATCAACAGCGACTGTAACCGCGACGGTTGCGGGTACGGTTTCCTTGAGGGGAGGATGAATTATAGTCATCGCTGGCAACGTGCGGCGTTGAGTTACGCCACTCAACACCCAATGCCTCTAAGTTGGACGGAAAATGAGGAATGGAATGTGTTAACACTAGGTTCTCTCTGCCTACCCTGCTAATATATACACCATCAATATGTAACCTATCATACAACCTTTTTTTATGGTAAAATAAATCAAAAGGGAAGTCAAATTTTATTAATTATATAATAGTACAAGCTAACAAGGCGACTGAAACTAGTCCTACATATCGATTATAACAAATTGATAATAATTTCTTCTTAATTTGGGTTCTGACTTCTGAAATGCAATATTACATTATAACAGTTTATATAACAAATTAATTAATAAATATACATATTATAATATTTTACAAATAATTATATACAGTGTTGCCATTTCTATTTAGCATTATCCCTAAAATCAGATCAGGTATTTATTAGAAATTTATATATTTTTAATAATTTTGCTGTTTAATATAGAAAAATATAATGACATTATTTAATTAAACAGTTCATACAGTTTATAAGAGTAGCTAAAAATTTGCAATTATTGTATTGTCTGCTGGTATGGTGACGGTGGCGTGACTGGCGGCAGCTGACTCAGCGGGTCGTTGACGCTGACTACTGTACTGGCTTGTGCAACATTTTAAAAATAGCTAATTGTTTTTCTGAAATTATGAAAAAATTAATTAAATTAATAGTTAAATGGTTATTTTTGTCATTTTCATCCTCCATTGTCCATTTTCGCTTCGCACTTTAAGTGGCGAGGACTGTGATTCTTATAAAGGTAATCCGGCATCAAATACAAAAACTAGGCCTATTTTATTGTATGGCTTGTACGGAATGACACGAAATTCATTTATAGTGAGATTTTTTCTAGTTAATTATTAACTGCTATTTTCTATTTACGTATTGGTTTATTTTTAAGATTTACAAAAGGTAATCCGATGGGAATTGTATAATATGGATACTTCGCCACTGTTCATTTTGCATATATCGCTGGAGAACCATAAACACATCGTGTTATATGACAGGACTTAAGCTATACACATTAGTATTTTAATTCAGTACCACAAATTGGTTTTGAACCTGGTGCTTCGTATTGTGAGTAACGACGGTTATATTCAATGCGTCATCAAATCCTTATCAGCAAAGTGATAAATAGCATAAAAAAAATTGCTATCTTAAAATAATAAATATGACAATTTACGCTTTTGAACAAATTTATTCCATATTATATATTATAGATAGCCTAGTAATGGACAATTTTTGAGGATATGGAATAGTATATTGCTGCCAGTACCAGGATTAACGGTGCTTTGTCTGCATTGATGCGGCGGCGTAATGCCAGTACAGCTGCACGTGTGCAGTGTCAGGTGCTCAGTGCAGTGCAGGGGACCAACAGTACCGACGCTGTTATAAAGTAGCAAAACGTGGGTATTACAGCAGAAGAATAAAGTAAAGATGAAGGATGTGAAGGTGCGGTCTCTTCGATTATGCAGAGTGAGTGTCAGGTCAGACCGGATCCGCAATAACAAGGTATACGGAATAGCAAGTACTAGCGAGGATATCACAGTGGGAATCAAGACGTGCTTAAGTGTTTTCGACTCTTTAAAATATAGAACTCGAAATAAATATCGAATCATGCGTATTAAAACAAAGAGATCACAGTGATACATCAATATATTCTTCATACTCTGCCAACGATGTATTCGAGAGAAACGATGATATTTAGGGCGGTAATCGAACCTACAGTCGTCAGACCTACAGTCCAATATTGAACATTTACCAACAGAAGGTAGGCCAATAATGGTGAATAATAATATTCAACACATTACATTAATTAATTAACGAAGCGTATCAATAAATTCCAGTAGTACTGACGCATGTACAATTGTACACTATCGGTCAAGAACAATGAGAACTTGCGAGATATTTGCTGCATACGTATACGGTGACGTCACACTTACTCACAATTAGTTAGTAAAATTATTTCTGCCCCTATTTTGTACTAATTTAAATAAATTTAAATCCATCAATCTCTGAGAGCCAAGTCTAGTGTGACACACTCTGTGACCCACTTCCCGACCAGCTTTAGTCCGTGACATTGCGTGTGGAATGGCGGAACTTAGCGACGCGCTTTTGTCTTTTTACTAGAAGAAGGGAATAAAAATAATCCTTTTTCCTCGACTGGAAATTGAACCCACAATCATCGCGTTAACAGTTGAGACGGTGTGCCGCTGCACCAAGACGAACTCAATGTGTAGTTTTTGAAAACGTATAAAAAAATTTACGCAGCGGGATTGAAACCCTAGCCACTCGGAAATTATCCAATCGCTCTAGCCACTAAACTATACGTTCTCATCAAGCTCATTATCTGAATCATTTAAAAAAATATCTTAGTATATAGTGTGATGATGATCATAGTTCCATTTTATAAGAAGAGAATTATAAGAAGAGAATTATAAGAAGAGAATTATTATTAATTATTATATTATTAAGAGAAGAAAATTATCGACTATACACACATGTACAGACGTATAAAAATCAAGGATCTGAAACACCTGATAAAACCAGCTGGTAGAACCACAATAATATATACTACAACTATAGTTAGCTAAACTGTAAGAAATAAAAAAAATGCCTTTTTAGTTTTTAGTAAGAATTTTCGCGCGTAATCATTGCTTTATGATAAACCAAGATCTGAAACATCTCATGATAAACCATAATGTCAAGCTAAACTATATAAAATAAGAAAATGGCGCCCAAGAAATGGTTTGCAGAGTGATGTACTTCTTCCATTGACATTGTGTTAGACCTAACAACCATAGAGAATAACATATAATCGATAAATCGGTAAATAAAAATTAGGTGGCAAGAATCGTAAAGTCCACGCTAGCGAAGTTGTGGGCATCTAGTAGTGTATCAATAATGTCATTGTTTGTTCTTTTATTATATACACTGTAACGTAAAATAAAATAATATTTTCTATTTTTTAGTTTTTGTTTATGATTATTGTTGTAAATCAGATTACTATATACTATATCTATATCTTATAGTAATGATATTTAAAATTTCTCAATACTTAAAACTTCAACAAACAAAAAATCAAAATATCTATGTATATTAGTTCTGTCTGGTTATGCTTAGAATATGTATACACCGAAGCATTTATGCTTAACAAAAATAAATTGGAATATTCTTTGTTCTTATAATTTAATAACATATAAAGAATGGATCATCAAAATCCATTCATTCCATAGGTGGCTGAGCTATCGCGTAACATATACCTATGACATATACAAAAAAAAACATACAATTAAATTGATAGCATTCTCATTTTTGAAGTTGGTTAAAAATATATATTGCACAATATATTTGGTGCTTATTTAAAATTATGCGGTCACCGCTGACATAGTGTTTGTGAACTAGGAGTCAAATGTCAATGAGCTAGTCAGCAGGTTTACCTACTTCATGCTATATTGAAAAAGACATTTATTACTTAAATATATAAAAAAATGGTATTGATATGGCCTGTATTTGTCTGTCGGTGTACACACATGAATCATGGCATTGGTTGTAATCGCATAATAATAAGACGTCGAATACAACATATATGGTACGAGTATCTACATTTAAATACATACAGAAAGAAAAGGTTCTCCCGTATCGGTCTGTGAAGATATAGGTCTATGTAGGATTTTTGTTTTTTCACGCGAAATAATAGTCAAACTATTACACTATTCGCTTTTTCTGTACATATATCAGGATAGGTAAATAGGCTACAGGGACAAAGGAGAGTTTTGTAAGTGACCTTTTTAAACCTGTAGAAGAGCTTGGACTCTGTGACTCGTCAGTGTATTTGACGAACATTGCGCTACAAAGGATCTGAGGTCATCAAGTATCAGAGACATGTGCCACGATTCCGTTATGGTTAGCGTCTTGACGGTTCACCACGTGTTCCATCATCCAAGACCAACCACCGTGGCTTGACCAGAGCAGATTGGGTACTATAGAATGAAATGAACGTCTGGAAGGGAACTGAACTGAACCTGTCGAAGTTAGAGTATATGGCTTACGAGCCCGGACTCTAACACTATCAATATAAGTCAGAAACCAACCGTTAAGCAAGAAAAGCTCAAGCCTGGATAAGCACTGCCTGGACCAAATGACCCATACGTATCCTCTGGTCATTTAGTCCAGACGTATAAAGAAATCCTAGTGTTCCACGTTTCATAATTCTTTTTGGAAGTAAATAACTTAAATAGATATATAAAATAAAAATATTTTGTTTACTCACTGTACATATAAGTGAAAATTTGCTTTGTTAGTATTATAAGGGGCTTCCCCACAACACGGATAGTAATCGTAAAATGCTATAAATATACTGTATACCTACTTGGTACAATAAAGTTATTGATATCTGTGATTCAATTTAAATTAAAAGGGAGCTTTATTAAAAATATAAAGAATATAAAGATTAATATTTTCGACATTTAACGATTCATATTGTTATTATGAGAAGGATCATCAGGAAAATAAGAAAGTATAAAAAAAATGAAGAGCGTTTCTATGTTAGATTTCATACATGGTATATATATATATATATATATATATATATATATATATATATATATATATATATATATATATATATGTATATATATATACATATGTATATATATATATATATATATATATATATATATATATATATATATATATATATATATATATATATATATATATATATATATATATATATATATATATATATATATATATATATATATATATATATATATATATATATATATATATATATATATATATATATATATATATATATATGTATATATATATATATATGTATATATATATATATATATATATATATATATATATATATATATATATATATATATATATATATGTATATATATATATATATGTATATATATATATATATATATATATATATATATATATATATATATATATATATGTATATATATATATATTCAAAATGTCATGTCAATAATATATTTAAGTACATTATGAAGTTTCTTATTTCTAATTCTTATGTGAATAAAGTGATGACAATATATGAGAACCAAAACAACAATATTAACAGCTACAGATAAATAATAAAAGCTATTGATATAGATCTAGGCTTTAACGAGTACAGATAGAAGCCACAGTTTGTGTTAATTTTTAACAGAAAATGCAAAAAGCTTTGTAAACACTTCGTTAGCGTCTGCGAAAAAATATAAATTTCTAAGCTTAGACCGTTTATTAAAACACTGAATAATTTGTGTAAGGCGCTTTTATATACATATATATATTTTTGTAAAAATATTCTAAGATAACTGTGCGGGGAGACCGCAACTCGGCTTGCGCAGGGTTGGCAGACTGTAAACTATGTTAATATGGTCGTTTTCTATCATCCAGTGGAGATAATCTGTTTATATATAGCTCGGTGTCGGGTTGGGCGGATAAAAAAAATGCAAAAAGAAAATGGCTGCAAATTAAAAATATCTCAAATTAAGAAAGATATGTTCTCTAGCTAGCTTAAAAACGAGGGAGACTTAGGAAAAAACACAAAGAACACTGTAAATATAAAGGAATAATGTTGCTACGTTATTGTATCTATGTGCAAGCAGTATTGTAGACTCGCGTTTTTACTTCAAATTATTCACTAAAAACTATTTTTATTTGTTATTAATACTTTATATTTTTTTATATATTTAAAGTGTATGGCGAGCCCTGCCCCAGGAGCCGCATCCCGGCAGCAGCCTCTACTTAGAACTGATTGAGGCGTGAATCACCACTTCTAAGAAACATTCGCTTCAACAACCCACCGAATACTTGAGAAAATTCAAATTTTTTCCTCATAATAATAACGTAAACAATATTTATTAATATGCCAGCAATTATTGGAACTTGTTTTAATAATATAATTGAAAGGTTGCAGGTTCGATTCCCTTTCGGAGCATTTATATTTTGATTTATCAGTTGGAAAGTAGATGACAATGTGAGAAAGGGTCTCTGCCTTAAAAATCAAAAATCCTTTTAACATATATAATATATATAATTAATACATATATTAAATATAATCCATATTATAATAAATATAAATTAATACTCAGTAGATATATCTCACTTAGTTAATATCATCGACACCAGAATAAAAATATTTTAAATTCGAATTTTCTACACAAACACTTAAATGTAACGTTTTATTGAAAATTTAGAAATTATAAACAAATAACATATATAGTAAACGACAATCACCAAAATATATATAAAATCACTTGCACTAAGTAGATTTAGTTGATAAGTATCTAGTTATATCTATAACAGAACACTTTTTTTAAATTTTGCATTTTTTTTAAGCAATAGCAAAATTAATTTATCGTAATATAAATGGTACCATAAATACCATCTTAATCACTTCACGGGGTAAATTGTAAAAAATAGTACAAAAAAAGCTCGCTGAGGACAGGATTCGAACCTGCGCGGGTAGAACCCATTGGATTTCAAGTCCAACTCCTTAACCACTCGGACACCTCAGCTGTGACAAATAGGCACAAATTTAATATCACATTGTATAATTTTTGTAAATGATTTCTAATTATATATATATATATATATATATATATATATATATATATATATATATATATATATATATATATATATATATATATATATATATATATATATATATATATATATATATATATATATCTTACTTTTTTTAAATACTAGTACAATGGATAATAGATACTTTTTTATAAAAAAAATCATTATAGGCCATGGTTGTAACTGTTGTAAGTGATACGAAACTTGATGGCACTGTACAACAATATTCGGAAAGCTGGGAACGGAGTGTCTTAACACTAGGTTCCTACGGTTCCCTCTGCCTACCCTGCCATGTGTGGGATACGGCGTGAAGCTAATATATTTTATTTTCTTGTTTTTTTAAATACTTAAAAAAAAATTCAAATTCCTCATTTAGTACCATAATATATTTTCTCTAAAGTATTGAACGTTGACGTTTAATTAAAAAAAAAATCGCTATAGATACTACAATAGGTGAAATATAACATAACTTCTATATAAAGATAAGCACTTGAAGAAACAAGTTCACTAATAGTACTATAAGCATACAACAAGTAGACGGCATTTAAAAGATCCCGTAAACGATTTCTGGTCAAAAGCTAGTATAAAAAAAAAGTTTAACCGTTATACATAGCTATATTATAAAAAGTTTAACACAGCTGAGGTGTCCGAGTGGTTAAGGAGTTGGACTTGAAATCCAATGGGTTCTACCCGCGCAGGTTCGAATCCTGTCCTCAGCGATGGTGACATTTTATATTTTACTTAAATTTTGTTTTCAATTTTAACATAATATCTCATCACGATTTCTTTCAATGCACCAATGTTTCTAGATGCATCAGCAGCAATCTGAAACTAATTATTTAGTACTGTGCTCCATATTTTCATAGTAAATACTGAACAATACGTCGTTATTTTTTAATTAAAAAAAAATCTAAGATGAAAAGCATCCACAGCACAAGGCAGGTAGTACATTGCATACTGATGGTACGACGGGAGTAGTTCTAGACTTCCAGCCACAAGGTCTGAGACCGTTTATCAAAATTTAAGTTTAAACAGACGTTCAGGTTAATACATAGGTAATAGGTATTGAGCTAGACCTCCATATCCAGTCATAAACTGAAGACATAACAGTGCAGTATGGGTTTTAGTAAAAACAAATAAAGAAACTAATCTCAATATATAATTATTATAAGTGATAAGGATTTCTTAAATAATTTGTTAGAAAATATATAATGTTAGTTTTTATTTATAAGGTTTGTAGAAGTGCAAGTAAAATGAGGTATAATTACCAGGGGGATCGCCCCCCAGTCCCGCAGTCGGTACCCTGGGCGCTGATGACTTCCACTCAAGTAACCATGCGATGCCAGCTATTTCTTAGTAGATGGAAAGGACAGCATGGTCAACAATGTTAACCTCATGACCGATAAAAAGCCTAGCAGTCTGGAGTCAGCTACAACTTATCCCGTTCACGCGATTTGTACTTATTACGAGAAATTCTTACCACAAATATTCTCTTTTGTTCTTATGTATTATAAAATCAATTTAAATGAAATCTTATTAATATAAAAATTGATAATATTAAAAAAAAAAAAATATTCAAAAACCTCTAGCAAAATATTAATTATCTGTATTAAAAAAGCTCGCTGAGGACAGGATTCGAACCTGCGCGGGTAGAACCCATTGGATTTCAAGTCCAACTCCTTAACCACTCGGACACCTCAGCTGTATATGAAGTACATAAATACAGTAAGTAATTACGACTTTAGTAGGTCGTAGAGTCTTACGATTATTTACACAAGTGTTCTGATTTGCGCTATTTTAATCTTTATTATAATATGATGTTTTAATTATTTCAATTGTTTGAAACTATTGAATAAATAGTAACAAAAACATATTTTCATTTGCCTTTCTTTTATTTATTAAAATAATATCTATTTTTATGAACTTTTTACCATTATTAGCATAGAGAACTTAGTATTTAGGAATTTTGCTTGACACTTTACTCTTCGCTTGTTTATCAGCCAGCTCGTTGGACGCAAGTCGAGGTTTGAGTCCCACAAGGGACGCCCCTGCCGCCAACGACTCTTGTTTAGCAGCCACGAGAGTGCTTGCTACCTCCCAGGGTCAGAGTATCCTTATCCCTACCCAACTGTAGTCGCTGTCAAGGCCCAAAGGGCTAACAACAGCAAAGTGGATGACATAACCGAATAGCGGTCATGGTAAAAGTCATCCTAGAATCCATACTTTGCATAAGCCCGTCTCAACAGTGACCAGAGTGCAAAATTTGAAAGTAGTATTTTTGTAACATTTTCAACTTTATTAGGCATATCCGAAAAAACAATCCGATTTCCCCTCATTTTGGCCTCATTACATAATGATGACGTCAACGATAACATCACATTGGCGAAATAGTAGTCTTTATGTGAACCATAAATAATATGGTGTAGCTATAATATGTCGTATCATTTATTTTAAAATATAAATGCACTTTGTCTAACATTAGTAAGCCACTGATTTCGTTCAATAAAGTACGTTTCTTTCTGTCTTTAAGCTGATAGAAAATTAAGAACAAAATCTGTTACTGTGTTAATAAATAAGCCGTAGAATAAAAAAAAATATGGAACATATAAAATATATTATGACTTTGAAAGTTAAACCAATGATAAAGAGAGAACAACACATGGATAATGGTGCTAATGTAAACATCGTGGCCAAAAATAATTTTATATTAGGTAGGTTTTATATGCGACTTATTTAAAATACCAACACATTTCTTCAAGCAATTTGTAACAATTGATTTGCTAATGCCACTCGCCTCTTCAGGTAAAAAAAATCGGTATACATATTATTTTATGATTCGGTCAAATAAGGTTCAGTTATTCGGTCGAAAACTTAATAAGGAAGTGGCGTGATTAGTTTATTATATTAAGAAATTATAAAACATATATCGATATTGATCTAGCCAACACACGTCACTATCTAATATGATCTGACCAGTGGATTTTATGATTTGCTCGGTAATATCGAGTATCGGCGAGTCGAAATCGTCAATTTTATAATATGATCGCTGTTAACTTAGAGTACGTGATTAGTGTTTTATATTATGTCTTAAATATTTTATTAACTTCGCACAGCTGAGGTGTCCGAATGGTTTAGGAATTGGACTTGAAATCCAATGGGTTCTACCCGCGCAGGTTCGAATCCTGTCCTCAGCGATTCTCACTCATTTGGTTAGTTGTTTTAGTAGTAGGTAGGTAGTTTTTTCATTTAATCCAGAAAGATCTGATATGTAAAATAATTTAATTGTTGCTACTTTTAATTATAAAATCTTTTTTTTTTAAGTATTGAAGTTTTTGTTGCTATTTTTTTAAAGATGCCATAACAGCTGTCTGAAAGATATCCTCTTATAAATACATATATCCTTTTCACTTGTCCCAAGTTGTCACATCCCTTATATGATGTGTTTAGTCCCTTTTGTATATATTTATGTAAATATATTAAACATAATAATATTAAACTGTAAATAAAATAACACTTTTATAAAATATTTCCTCTACTAATCTGATCATGTTGTGTATAGACTATAAATATTAATTATTTTGTTATAGGTGATGGCTGTATTTATAACTGGATCTCTTTTAAACATGCAATCTTCCTAATATGTAATATTTTTTTTCCTACCGTACAATATCCTTCGTGTGTTCTCCATACAACGCTCGGAGCGCCATAATTAAAGAACTGAACTGAATACATATATTATATTATTATCTTTTCGCAGTCTAAAACGACATCAGTTCCGTTTCTTTTTTTATGGAAGAAACAAGGCAAACGAGCATTTGGGTCACGTGATGGTAGCTGATCACCGACGGCCACGACGGGGTCGTAACACCGAAGATAGCCTAGCTAAAATTTATTCACCCAATTGAAGATTCGCATATATGATATTGGTTATGTAAGCCAAAGCAGTCCAACTAAAGTATAAGAAATAAATTTTTATGTAAAGTAAAAAAATATGCAGCAGTATTAAAAAATTTCAACTATTTACATAATATTAACAAAGCAGAACTGTTGCCTACTCTAATACTGTATGGTGCTGTTTTCAAAATCCATCTACTTGCTACTGTGGAGGCACCTTAATTTGTTCACTTTCAGCGAACATTTTTTAATATACTGAGTAAGTACTCCTTAGTTTTACACTCCATAGCATAATAATAGCTAAAATGACATCACAATAGATATTACAACTCATAAGTATAGTCTGCGGTATAAAGTATGAACTTTTAGTATTTTTAATCTGTGAACCTCTACAAAACGTTGTTTTTCATGATGGCAGTTGTGACTTGTGTGATGTTTTGGTTTTTTTACACGAAATAGCTGTTCAGGACGTCCTATGGATTAAATTATAAAGTTAAAAAAATATACGATAAAAAATTAAAAATAAAGGAACAATGATTCGATACGTTTAATATTTGCGAAAATGACTTTGAAAATGAAAAGTTATAGATAATATCCGATGATAGAACGAGAAAATAAGTGCTTAAAGATGCCGTGCGAGAGTTGCGCGGTTCAATTCAGTGTGTTTAAGAGGAAACGAGCTTGTTCTGAATGCGAGAGGTATTATTGCAGTGGCTGCCTCAGGCGAGGAGGAGGCACTATGTGTGCTCCTTGCAGGGTCCTCTCGACTAGGCCCTTGGTCAGACAGACCATAACCCACTTGAAAGTTCGTGACCTCCAATGCTTTCTACAACGCCAAAACGTATCCACTAGAGGCTGTGTTGGTATGTATTCCATAGAATCAACAAAACCTATGATTAAATTCATAAGAAGTTCTAGAACTGTCTGAATGATTAAGCAATTTTACTAAATTGTATAAAAAAAACAGCATGTTTTTTCTTTAGTTAATATAAATATCATTGAATTAATTTCTTAATGACTTTTTATTTTATTTGATTTATGTAATAAAATTAATTAAACATAAAAAATATTTATTATTCCATGATGATATATAGTATTCTTTATTGCAATCAGAAATATGTTGAATTACATACATAACAAAATATAGTTCCAAAAGGTGGACTTATCTCTAGAAGAGATTTCTTCCAGCCAACCTGTGAAAGTGGGTGAAAGTAGTAAGTAGCGAGATGATGCATAAAATGCAATATAAAGATAAAAATTTAAGTAATTACATAAAACTAAAAATAACTTTAAAAAAAAAATCCTATACATAAAGCATAAAAGATATACATACATACCAGTAATAATGTTACATAAACATATACTTATACAAATACATATAAATACATACATACGCTATAAAATATATAAAATTACAATACTGTATAATGGAAATAAATTACAACCATATAAAAATTGTAATTGCTTACTTTTATTTTAACATTCTTTAATATATACCAATAAGAGAAAATTTATTACAATAATATAATATGTATTTGATCTTGAGTTAATCCCTCACACATCAATTTGATTTTAAAGTGTTTTCATATATTAATATAAAGACAGTTTCTTAATATATATAAAACACATTTTATTCTGTTTAATAATTGCTAGTAAAGTATTTTCAGTACCCAATGGTAACTAGAAAAGTGACTTAAAGAGCCACTCTTATCTTATCTAATAAAAAGAAGTTGTAGTGTTTCGCACATTGTTTGTTTGGGCTATAAAAAATAAAATTTGAGGAATTTAGTAAATACTCTTATTGTGGTTGTTTCCACTGTGCAAGATAACAACATGCCAAATATACACATATTAACAATATAACACATGCTTTGTATGTCATGAAGTTAAATCCAGTATAATTTAAACATATTAGTGTAAAGTTGTGTATAAATATTATAAATAATTAAATCTCAGGATCCCTTACTTTGCTCTCTTTGGAAACTGAAATATTATAAATAGTTCTCATTAATTCATTTTATTACTTTGTACGTAATTATCTAACAAAAAAAAACCATTTTATTGTAATTTACATTGATTTCTGTCACTTATCACTTAATTGGTGGATTTATTGTTGAGTAACATGAATCACAATTAGAAAGTCCCTTTGTATCAATCTAGTTCAAAAAGAAGTAATTACAGCTGATAAGACAGTAATTGATAACAGCATTTATGAATACAACTACGTTATAAAACTTCACCTTGACTTTGAAATTTATTTCTATAAATACTATAAAGTATCTAATATTTATACATTTCTTTCTAGAAAAGGAAGAACTAGTCACATTATGTGTTTCCCATGTAAATAGTACAGCGTATCGGCGGCGAGGACCCCGGGCCGGTGCAAGTCCCTTCAGCTCACTCAAAGGATTCACCAATAATATCAATGATTTTATCAATTCTGCCTTCGATCTACGTAATCCTGCTCCTCCTGCCCCGCCAAATAATAGAAGTAAGTGCTGAATTATATTGTATATGTTTTAACAAAAAAAAATATATAATTAATGTATATTTTTCATTACTAAAATTTATTTATTTCACATTTAAAAAAAGAAATCATTCACTCCAACTATCCCCAAATTTTTATCATACATATTCTAAATACCTTGGATACACTTTTTTAACTTATAACTAAATTTCTTTAATAATTTACAAAAAACACCTATCATCCTTAATTCCATAAATAAAGTAATTATGTTCCCAACATAAGCTGCTCCTTGTTCAACCTAACTGGAGACTCTTAAAGATAATTTTAATTAAAATTTTAAAAGTGTCTCCTACAGGCTTACTTGATTAAAAATATATTTTATTTGTGATTGTTTCAGGCAGTTGTTTTAACTCATCCCACGCTCACTCACCAACCAATGGAACCGCGCCAGATATCAACAACATTCCTGACAGACGCTTTACTCCCACACCAGGTTGGTAATGACTACAGTTGACGAACCTTAGGTCTAAGTGGAAATGATAATAATTTTAAGATGTCACTACATTTCAGGCGGAGAACGCGACATTCGAGTGTCAGCGACAGAAGACGTAGGTCTAGCGGCCAGCCATGAGAGCCGCGAGAGCAGCGAGGGTAACGGCGACAGTGTACACGTGGACACAACCGATTGCTTCGAGATCGAGGATCTGGATGACACCGGGTGGGAGTTCATCACGAGGCCAGCAGATCCTTTGCCCAATGGTGGGTGAATATGTGTATTTTGATTGTTTTTAAAATTAGGAATATTACATTAAAGTGCTATTTGGTATTAAAATATACTAAAATAGTCTATCCACCATAATATCAACATCCGCACAGACTCCGAAGTGCTCTACCGCGCGGCCGACCGCCGCCGGAGCCCCAACACCACGCCGCAGCGCGCCGCCTCCGAGCTGGAGCTGCGCAGTGCGTCGCGCGCCACCGCCGCCACCGCCGACACCGCGGACACCGCCGACACCGCCGACACCACCAGCCTGCAGGACGAGCCCCTCCTGCACGCGTCCGCGCCGCCCTCGCCCTCCGCCCCCGCCCCCGCCCACACGCGCGGGGCACGCTCGCGTTAGTATACTAAGTAGTAGCATATGTAGAGACCTCTGAATCCGGTTCTGGTCATGGTACTAGGAGTAGTACATTAAGTTCTGTTACTTAAATTATAACATCCATTTCCGTCCGATTTTGGTATAATATATCTTGAGTAATGGAACGCAATTTGCAAAAAAGAAAATCATATACATAATAATATGATCATACCTCCGAATGTTTATGTAATTAAATACGCCTAATTATATTTGGATTTTAACAGGTGCCGTGGCCTTAGAGGTGGACGGCAGCATATCCCTGCAGCAGCTGCGGCGGCTGTCGGAGCTGGAGCAGCTGAGCGTGAAGCAGCTGAAGGAGCTGCTGGCGCGCAACCGCGTGGAGTTCCGCGGCTGCCTGGAGCGCGCCGACCTGCTGGAGCGCGCGCGCGCCCTCTGGACGGACCACGCCAAGTACAGAGATGGTGGGTTTCACTGCATTTCGGCCACTTACTATATTTGAATTTTGCTTATCGTTCTGTATCCATTGTAAACTCCAGAAATAGACAACTTGCCGTTCGAGGAGAGCTGCAAGATCTGCATGGCAGCGCCGCTGGAGTGCGTGCTGCTGGAGTGCGGCCACATCGCGGCCTGCACCGCCTGCTCCAAGCAGCTGGCGGAGTGCCCCATCTGCAGGCAGTACGTCGTGCGGGCTGTGAGGTTTTTTAGGTCTTAGATTTAAACTTGGAATGTCGGTTTCCCGTTTCCCGCCTCCCGTCTCGCGCTGTCCGCCTCCCACCTCGCATAGTATTGATATGTCACATTACATCCTTAGTATTAAAGTGACCTAACTTAAACATTAACAATTTGTAAAAAGTTACTACAGAAGCTTAGAACAGCTTGTCTATGGTCGGTCATGATTTTGTTTGTCACTAATGTATTAATTAGTATTATATATGCAATATGTTAAACATTTACATTAACATAGTCTTGGTACTCAACAAGCATGTCTATATGTATGATTAAAAATTAATCCAGTCCCAATTAATTAATCCCCATTATATTCTAGCAGATCCCCATTGATCTGAAAAGGGTAATTTTTTTATAGATTTTGATTAATTCAGAGGTGTACCTGGACACAGTGTACGCCGCCATATTAGCCGCAATTTGTTTAAACAAAATAAATACGTTAAGTTTGTACTATAATAATATGTATTAATATTATATAAATACTCGTTTCTAGCTTTGATCAAAATGTAAAAAGTTCTCACATTCGACATACGTAAATTAACAAAGAGATATTAAATATAGAATTATGAGGACTTTATTAATAACACAAGTGTTAGAAACAAGTAATTTCGTAATAAATTTATTTTTGTCGCCATCTTGATAGTTCAGCTCTACTTTAGTTTACATTTGTCTCATTAAAATTCCAATTGTCCAAAATACAAATGGTCATACTAACTGTGTAAACATATATATGTGTATGTGAAAATTTATCGAGTTATATATAACTAGTATATATGAGGCATTCATTGATATAAGAATAGGCTGTGCTTTTAATAAATAAGTTATCAGAATAAAGTTCTATATATCCAACATGTAGCAAGCAGTGAATACAAATGTATGTGGATCTGACGGAAAGGCAAGTCACTCCACTACAACTTTTCCTATATTACTTCACAAGACACTGTTAACTCCCAGGAGTAGGGATGGAAGCCTCTACCACTGTGTTGACAGACAGACGCTGTGCCTCTGCCCCATGATGGCTCCACGATGGTCTCCATTATATGGCTACATTATATTATACAAATACTCACCAATCCGGAAACCCCAACCATCACACACAGTCACATACTTTCCAACACAATAATACCGTTTTATACATTAATATGTACTTAGTTAACGCATAGTTATTCTTTAATTGCAATTAAAAACTAAATATAATTAAATAAATGAGGAATCAAATTAAATTGTATGTTAATGAGGTAATTTAATTTCATATGTAAAATATATAACAATTGGGGTTATTTTTAAATAATATATGTTATTAAATTAAAATTTTGTGTATTTTGGTATTAAATGTATAGTATTTAGTATTTATTATTATGCTAGATCATATTATAATCTGAACATGTAATGGACAATACTCGAATAAAATATTTATTTTTATTAATTTATGTGAGTACATATACATACATATGTCGCAGCCAAATAGCTTAGTAAATACAGTAGGTTTGTGAACTAGAACTAGCCGCCTGGACGACAGAATGACTGACATTAAATGAAACAGCCAGGTTATTCTATAATGTTTAATGAACTAGCTGCGCCCGCAACTTTGTCTACGTGGGGACGCGTGCAATAAAACAGTTATTTTGTAGTAGTTTGTACTTTAACATAACAGTAAAGTACATTAAAGTACTTTACTTAAATAATTTATCATACTCCAATAGAAATAAAATAAGCCCAAAATATTAAGTGAAGATAATACAATAATGAAAACTGCATTTAAATCGGTTAATCCGTTCCAGACAAACAGACCGACAAAAAAAAATTAAAAATTGTTGTTTTTGGTTCATGGAAGTTATATTTTTTTATATATCTTCCATGTACAGACACCGATCAGTTACATGTTTATTTATACATATGTATAGGTATAGTGTCTAGTATTACTTTGTTTTAGCTAAATCTAACAAATGCTTATTGAATATCGGTCAGGCTGCTACTTGCTGCTACTTGCTGCGGACAGCTATTAAGCTATTTGGCTACTGGACAGTTGTTCTATGTATATTGTACATTTTGTTATATTAAATACAAAATTAATTGTCATGTCGCCATTGAAATTTTTCAAAATCTTTTGCTCATTCTTTAATATGTATTATATTTTTTAAATCGTGTATATTAATTAATTGTAGGTCATAATCGATTCTGTAAATGAAATTGTTATTTTTGTATGAAAATAAAGAGAAGTCTTAGACTAGTCGACGGTGGGTGGTATTTTTGGATACGCTATTATTAATTACTGCATTAGAAATTAAAGGTTTTTTATAAGTTTTTTGTCACACAGACTCTTTAAAATGTTCATTTTTTAAGTAAATAAGCTGCTGAATCTAGAAGATCTAGGAATTGAGATATGCTAGATAGACCTCATCAGACGTTTGAGACGTTTTTATATGTATATTCATTTAGTGTAAATATTTAATAAATAGATTTTCACCTGTTTTATTGTTTTTTTATTGGTCCTAGAATATTTTATTTAAAAAACCTAAAATGGTATGACTAAGAGTTGTGTAGAAACAACTATAGACTATTGATGTTTCCACCCAAAAAGAAGTCTTCTACGTCTTTATAGTATTATATGAAAAGTATACAAGTAGAAATATAGTAGCAGTTTTAGATATTAAATTCTGTATAACATTCCGTATAACAACAATTTATGTGTCACTATGCGTAGCATTGTGCGGTGAAGAAGCTTGGTTTAGTTATTAATATATATATATATATATATATATATATATATATATATATATATATATATATATATATATATATATATATATATATATATATATACATATATATATATATATATATATATATATATACGCCAACGCCCATACCACGTTGAACACACCGGTTCTCGTCCGATCACCGAAGTTAAGCAACGTCGGGCGCGTTCAGTACTTGGATGGGTGACCGCCTGGGAACACCGCGTGGCGTTGGCATCTCAGAGGGTGTCTAAGCCAATTATCTGTCCGATATTTGGTTTCCGGCATACGGGTACGCGACCCCGGGACCTCGAGCCACCACTTTCATAACCCGATCCAATCCATGTAAGTGGTGTCCCTCCCCTATACCTGTCCTTTCTTGGTTTCTCCCAGTAATGGGTTTTGGAGGTCAGATGGCAATCGCTCCACAAAAAACCACTTCGCCACTCATATGGACCGATTGGTCTTAGTCGGAAGGCAGACCCTGGCAAAAGCCGGGACTAATGCCAGGAAGAAGAAGAAGAAGAGATATATATATATATATATATATATATATATATATATATATATATATATATATATATTATATATATATATATATATATATATATATATATATATATATATATATATATATATATATATTATATATATATATATATATATATATATATATAATATATATATATATATATATATATATATATAATATATATATATATATATATATATATATATATAGATTATATATATATATATATATATATATATTATATATATATATATATATATATATATATATATATATATATATATATATATATATATATATATATATATATATATATATATATATATATATATATATATATATATATATATATATATATATATATATATACATCTAAGTCCCTAGATATCAAGAAAACCACAGAACTATGGGGTATCTCTGTTAAACTAATTAGCTATATAATAGACGCTATCGCTCCTCACCTCTATATTTAACAATTGTATAGAGTATGGTGTTTCCTGACCTTACAAAATTTAATAAAGTCATACCTAGATTTAAATAGGGTAGTACATCAGATCCCAACAATTTTCGACCTTTATCGGTGTTGCCCGCATTAAGTAATTTTTTTGAGAAAATAATTTTAAATCGAATATTACAGCATTTTAATTTACATAACCTCATGCATGAGAAACAGCTTGAGTAACTTTACTAAATGTCGCTCTACTACTGACGCTGGAATAGCTCTCATAAATAGTATACGAAGTTTAGGGGGAAGCGCAGGGTGCTCTTGGCATGTTCTGTGACCTGTCCAACGCATTTGATTACATGCAACATTCTCCATTGGTCATGACGCTACACCATTACGGCATAAGAGGACGTGCACTCGATCTTCTGACCTCTTATTTAGCTAGTAGGGTCCAGAGGGTTGATGTGAATGGCAAGAAATCTCCAGGGTCCAGTCAGTATGGGAGTCCCACAAGGGTCTATTCTTGGTCCTTTCCTCTTTTTTATACATATAAATGACTTACCATATTTAGTTGGAAGGAGCCATGAGATAGTATTGCTTGCTGATGAGACTACATTAATTTCCAAAATGAAAAGACAAAAACATATAATTGACGATGTAAACAATGCGCTCTCGAAAGCAGTGCATTGGTTTAGTGCTAACAACCTACTATTAAATAGTACAAAAACAAAATGTATAACTTTTCGAACACCCAACACGAAAATTGTTAAATTCAATATACTATTGAATGGTGAGACCGCGGATACTGTTGATTCTACGGTATTTCTCGGTGTCACCATAGACTCTAAATTACAGTAGAGACCTCATTTTGATGGATTGGCGAATAGACTGAGCTTAGTAGCTTTTGCGGTTGAGAAAATTAGATCGTTAACTGATGTAGAAACGGCTCGCCTTGTTTACTTTAGCTACTTAAATAGTATTATATAGGAGTGAAATGCTCGCTCCAGTCTATCTCAAGCGTATCATTCTCAACAATAAATCATATATTCTTAATTTGAATAAAATTATTTAAATTAGATTGTCTTTCATCTGTCAATGGCGGACTTACAAAAACAAAATTAAAGTAACAAAACAAGCTTTATTATTTAAGACTGACCGTTCCCGGTCAGTCCCTCCCCAGGCCGTGCGTGTGCGCGGGCGCGTCCAGGCGCAGCACGGCGGCCGCGGGCGTGAGGTACGCCTCGTAGTGCGCGCGCGCCGGCGTGGTGTCGTAGTGGTAGTGTCCGCCGTCGCCGTGCGCGCTGTGCCCGTGGAAGTGCTGCGCGCGCAGGTCCAGCCCCTGCGGCACGAGCGAGCGTGTCGGTGATGGTGCTGTGCGGGGACGGGGGCGGGGGCGGAGACTCCCCAATCAGTGTAAACCCCAAATAAATGACAACTCACCAGGTCCCCGGTGACCAGCGTCCCGAGATGCACGATGGGTGCTGTCATCTCAAAGAAGTGCAGCCAGTCGTTGACGTCGCTGTCGCTGCAGAGCGCGCTGCTCGAGAAGTCCGGCATCACGTGGTGCTTCACCTTGCCTTCCTTGAGCAAGAACGCACCGCCCAAGCCTAGAATATTGGTGTATATGGTACATTCCGTATTGACTACTATTGCCATTTTATTAATAACAAGAAAAAATACAATAAAATTAAGAGAATTACCTACTACTTTATCCCCATAGTGATTCTTGAGGGTCTCTCTGATGGCGGTGATGAAATTAGACTCGCCAATTCTCTCCTTGGCGACTATTTTAATAACCTGAAGACAGAAAAACATGTTTAAGTTCAATGTAAGAAAAAAATTAAATATACGCATGAAATTTAAAGTTTCTCAATGTACCTCCACAGTATCTAGTATTTACCAAATATGTATTCTAACATTCTAACAATTGGAAGTCACTTTTCTTCCAACTTCCCATCTATTTTGTAACTAACTGACTTTGCCCAGACCAAGGCGAAACTTGAATATCTTAAGTTTGATCCATATCAGCAACCGTCAACAGGGAGTTGCTTCTTACACGATTCAATGTTAAGAAAAAGAAAAGTTGAAAATGACTGTACATATATAAAAAAAAGTAATAATTACTTACCTTCCCAGGCTTCCCTTCCGACAGCAGGTAGTTCCCCAGCAGTGCGGTGCGCGTCTCGTTGTGGGGTAGGGTCTGCTGCAGGTAGCCGCTGCTGCCCTTCGCCGCGCCCACCGGGGACACTGACACTATGCGCGTGCCTTGCGATATGGTACCGTTCTCCAGGAACATGTTTATTATACCCTGGAATTGTGGGTTTTAGGTCAGTTATATTAAAGGTACGCGACAGTGCTTGACGTGACGTTCAGTGCTTACGTTGGCGTTGCATTCATACTTCTGACCTTATGTTTGATTAAAAAGCTTGTCTTAATGTTTCGAAGAAACAAACGACAATAATATATGGGTTTTGAACTTAAATTCATTCTCTCACGGACCAATTTCGCCTCAAAGCGCAAGAACAACCGTTGATTATTCTGATTACTGTCCTATTTCTATTCTTCCTTTTTTTGTCTAAAGTCCTTGAACGCTTAGTTCTAGCACTGAGTTCCTTTATCATCATAACCTTATGAATCGTCTGCAATCCGATTTTCGTCCTGGTCATAGTACGACAACAGCATTGGTTAAAACTACTGATGACATTCGCAAAGGCATGGACATGCATCAAGTTACAGTATTAGCATTGCTGGACTTCAGCATCATGGACTTCATGCATTTGGCTCTGTTGACTTTTAGGTCATGCTTGCCATTCTAAAATCACTTAACATATCTCCTGATGCCACCACCGGTGCCGGCAACGTTTACGAATACAGAACTCCTATTCTGATTGGTCTCCTGTCCTTGCTGGTGTTCTGCAGGGTGGCATCTTGTCCCTTTTGTTATTTTCTGTATTTATTAATGCCATTTCTGATAATATTTCTTCTCTCTACCATTTGAATGCAGACGATCTGCAAATTTATAACCAAGCTGATGTACTGAACTTACCTACTGCAATTAAGGATATCAACACAAGCTTACAAAAAATATTCTCTTGGAGTAATACACTTGGTCTGCATCTTAACTTAAAAAAAAAACTCAATGATTTTAATTGGTAGCAATAGACTTATTTCAAAAATAGATGCATCAACTTTACCACCGGCACTTCTTAACATTGTTGAGAAGTGTGAATGATACTATACCATATAGTAAAACGGTAAAAGATCTTGGTATCATTCTGGACAATCATATGTCATGGGATTCTCAGGTGAGTGAGGTAAGTAAAAAAATGTTTGAGTCCTTAGGTTCTCTCAAACGTCTTAGCAATTTTCGTCCTATATATTAACTAAGGTTTCTCCTCTACCGATTCTTGATTATGCTGACATATGCTACCTTGACTTAAGAGAGGAGCAATTAAATAAGCTAGAGCGCCTTCAAAAATTATGTATACGATTCATATTTGGTCTACGCAAATTTGATCATATTTCAGATTTTCGAATTTTTAAGCAACTCAAGTGGCTCCCGATCCGCCTTCGCCTTCTTTACTGTATTCTGTACAATCCAATTTCTCCTCCCTACGTTAACGAACGTTTCGTGTTTTTGGGCGAGTCACATTCTCGACATCTTCGCTGGGAACGGAACCTCACTTTGAAAATTCCTTCCCACACCTCATTCTTATATATATATACAGATCTAAGATTAAGGTTTCTGTTATTTTTATGGTAATGGAAGAGCGGAGTCTCCTGGTACAGGCAATATCTTGGTTAAAAGGAGGCTCCAATCACTAGTGGATTGTAAGAAACTTGTTTAAATAAATGATTTATTATTATTATTATATAGTATTAACACTAATTACCACTAATAACTAATAGTCACTCATATCTAAATAATAATAATACTAAACTAAGCAACCATACCTCACAATTAACCCCAATGTACGGCCACGGGCCCGCCCCGGCGCCCGCCAGCAGGGCGGGATCCCTGCCCAGGTACTTCAGCAACGCCGCCAGGTCATACACCTTGTCCCTTTGTACCAGAGGCACTAAGTAGGGAGGACCTCCAAGCTCTATCAGCTTAGCGTCTCCTGTCAGACCTGATGGCAGTGTTAGATGTGTTATCTTTGGTATTATTTGAATTAGATATACTGGCAATTTATATATATATATATATATATATATATATATATATATATATATATATATATATATATATATAATATATATATATATATATATATATATATATATATATATATATATATATATATATATATATATATATATATATATATATATATATATATATATATATATATATATATATATATATATATTAATATATATATATATATATATATATATATATATATATATATATATATATATATATATATATATATATATATATATATATATAATAACATGACTTATAAATAATATAAAAAGTTTTATAGAACTATGTAGATAATAATAAAAATAAATAAATTAAAATAAAAAAGTAGATAATAATTAAAATAATTAAAATAAATAGATGGGATTTGAAGCTTGAACAAAAGAGAGCATTGCGTACTTTGCCGTAAGGGCTAAAATTTTCATATAAACCTCTTGCCAATAAACTTTTCGGCGGACTTGAATCACAACGTCAAGTGCTGATAACACCTTATCACCTTATCACGTTATCAGAAACTAAACAATAATAAACTACTGTTCAGTTGTCATATCAATATTTTAAGATTTACTTACATTAGAGGTACACGCTGTTTACTTATGCATATTATATTAAATTATTGTAAAATCTTTTTTCATATAAGCCCACCAACCGATCGCATTATCGGGCTATACAAAGGACACAAGTTAAAATGCCTAAAAATTTTGTTTTAAATTACATAAATGGGTCAAAACTAAAACACCAAACGTCTAGTTCAATTACCTATAGGAAACTACTATTATAGGCAGATTTTAAGCAAAATTCCCGCAGGTATTTTATGGAACACCTACCAGGAGCTGTGAGGTAAAATGGTGGCTGCCTTAAGTCTGGACAGTCCTGGACCGACACCTGCACATGTTTGAATGTATCTGGCAGACCTCGCGAAAGCACTGAAATATACATAAAGTGAAAAAAGTTAAAATATATTGAAAAGACAAACCGACAATGATTACCTGTGGCTTAATAAGTTTATTAGTTATTATTTTCATTTTATTTTTTTTTAATTTTGAGTGCCTCGTCTCTGAGTAAAACTAACCCATCAATTCTATTCAATTCTAGAATTCAAATTTAAATTCAAATAATTTTATTCAAAATAAGAATACATGATTCATTTTTTGAACGTCAAGAACATTACCTTCTCAGGTCTGAGGCATTAGTTAATAATAGCCTCAGACCGGAGAAGAACCGGCGCAAGAAACTCAGCGGGACTTTTTTTTTATAGTCATTTAAAATGAATATTGTTGGAAATGATACGCTTGAGATAGACTGGAGCGAGCATTTCATTCCCAAGGTGTGTGTCATTTACAAAATCATTAATTAGGTAATAACCTTTAACACACAAACGTCTTTCACATATTTTTAACATTGTGATATAGAACATTCTCGGACGTTTTCTGGGATCCTATTGTAAAAGCGTACACACTGTCCCATGAAGGAATTGCGGACTCGGTGCAATCGAGTTACAGGCGCGGTAAGTTTCAACCTATTTCTAGTATTAATATTGTGTACATCGCCAATTTAGTAAAATCGTTAATATTTATTTTTTACATACAAAACATCTTCGAGGATATATTGAGACTCAACTGTTAATATATTAATTTCATTAAATTTGTCTCTAAAATATTCTAAAGATAAAGATAAGTAAGATTCTAAAGATAAGTCTATAAAATATTCTAACCTGTTAGAATTTGATTGCACTGTATATACTATATTTCCAACAAAAAAAAAATTATTAGGTTTTATATTCTCAAGTTACCACTAACTTTCTCTGATAGCATCTCTTACTTAAAAAATTAAGCATTTATATTTAAGTTAATTTTTAATTACTATAGATATCTACATATGTACTGTGTAATTATCAATGTTTATAAAAATGTAAATACTATTAATAGTAGCGCTCGTTTAATACATTACTTTACATAAACATTAAAAACACGATAAGTTAAGCGTTTTGCCTACAAACATATGTATTGCGTAATATTAATAAAATAAATAAATTTTGTTAATAAATCTCACCATCCACTATTTCCTCTAAGGGCGGTGTAAATAGAGCCTTCTCCTTGACTTCTACACTCGCATAATCTACGGAGGCCATACTAAAAATAATAAAGGAAAACGAATTAAATTACTATATTTTACATATATCCATCATTTTAATGTGATTAATATTTTATTCATTTCTATAGAGTGGATCGAACAAACCGACATTATTTAGCTGCTTTGACATTAGTACTCACTCAATATTTTCATCCACCAAGGCCGCAGACTCTATAGGTTTTATCACGAGACATTTAATAAAAACACAAAATAAAACTAACTTACAACACGACATGATTGCTAAAAACACACTAATCTGTACAATTTATCTAATAAAAAGAATTATTCTAATAAACAAATGACAGGTCAAAAGTTATCAATACAGATAAGTTTTTATTTTACATGATATTAAGTAATATATAATATTGTACGTACATGATACACAATAACTTGTATGGAACTCACGTTGAGATTTTAGAGGTCAGCTTTAGATTGTTCTTCGTTCCAGAGACCAGAGCTTGTTTTGTTAAGTTGTATAATATGTACAGCAGTCGTGCGCACGCGCCGAATGCCGGCGTCGACTGAACAGTGAACACTGGTGACTGGTGACTGGCACCACTTAAATTACTTATTGATTTCGACTCAGTGTAGTTACTGTTAGTATCATTACCTACTTTGGCGCAGATTCTGCTATTTCTATTAGTTAATCCGAATATTTCTCATATTAAAATTAATATAGTAATAATTAATATTAATATTAGATCCCTACATGTTACCTCAGTCTACCCTGCTATATGTATGCAGGAATAACACGTAAAGCTAAAAAAAATCTAAAATATTATTATTTATCTAAAAAAAAAGTACGTTTTTACAGTTACTATTAACTAACTAACGTTACGTGTTTTAATTTTTTTTATATGTCTTGTAATTTTAATCTATTGAAGCTACCTTGTGTTCTGCCTTTAGTTTATATATGAATTGTAATGGATCACATTACTTAGAAAAAAAGCTTAGATAAAAGTACCGCCACAAAAATAAAACACAATAGAAAAAAGTTTTTAATAAGAAATTTTTACTTTATTATTGCTTAAAACTTTACATAAAATGAATCACACCTTTATAAACAACCGAAATTTAAATTATACATACATACATAAATACTATATATATGATCAATCAACCGTAAAGTGGACTAAACTATAATCAACCAAATTTGTGATAAGGGGTCACATATTCTTAACAAATAACTTAAAAATAATAAAAAATTGACTTACTCAACTCTAGTTCTCTATTACTATAAAGTATAGTAAACAGATGGTTGCTCTTAGCATTGTTTTAGTTCACCATATTAATTAAATATTAACTTTGGTAAGGTCTTTTTGAAAAAATACACCTACTACAAGTATTACATGAGTAATTTACTTACATACTCAATAATTTCTTTTTTTTTACTTAGATGTATCAATTTTATAATACATAATTGCGCAATTGAATTGTGAGTAAGCGAACGTGAAGGGTATAGGTTCATATACCAGAAGGGGAAAAATATATTTTGATTTGACAAAGCGTACATAAAAACAAAAAGACTCATGAAAGCTTAACCAGGTTAACCAAAAAATAAAAATATATTGTGCATATATTTTAAATATATACTAATTTATTAAAGCTAGCACTAAAGGAAAGACATGTAGTTAAACACGTAACTAGCGTTAGTTTTATTTACGATAAGATAAAATTTGGCCAGCAGTACCTACACGTATATATATATATATATATATATATATATATATATATATATATATATAGATATATATATATATATATATATATATATATATATATATATATATATATATATATATATATATAATATATATATAGATATATATATATATATATATATATATATATATATATATATATATATATATATATATATATATATATATATAGATATATATATATAGATATATATATATATATATATATATATATATATATATATATATATATATATATATATATATATATATATATATATATATATATATATATATATATATATATATATATATATATTTATATATATATATATATATATATATATATATATATATATATATATATATATATATATATAGTCAAATGTCAAATATTGGTACCTAGTATATTTAAAAAAATATATATTTATATATATCTTAATTTTTACCACCCCAGTACAGTTAGCAAATATATACCTTAAAATAATGTCACGATGATGACGATATAGATGACTATAGATAACAGAGATTTGAGTCGTTTCGACTATTTTACCGAAATTAAGTCTTATTATGTTTTAGTTTCCTTTGTTATTTAAAAAATACTCATCTTTGTTTAAACATAAATTTGTAGCTAAAGAAAAAAAATATTTTAATAATATATTTTGCTAGCTGTACACCACACCTATACCACAGCCTTTATAAAATATCCACTAAAGACTAAGTGACTTATACAATATATAATATAATAATGTGCGACATAACAAGATAAGCTTTTTTGTTGAATTTAATTCCACAATTGAAGGCTATTGGACAAAGTCCAAATTATTAACTTTATTAACTAGACAGTCGTACAGTACCTGTCGGGTCTCTCACTGTAGTTACATTAATACGATACGTATATATTAACACAAACAAATATAGAGACATACAGTTATTGCTTTCAGAAAATCCACTTATACCATTTCTTTAACTTCAGTAGGCGGAGTTCACTCTGCCAAGACTCTCCGATCTCCGCTTTGCGCACTCATACTAGATATTGCGTGACATGCAGCGGAACTCAACGCCACGTGGTACCTTACCAGAGCGCGGAAATGAAAATAACTTGTTCCCCCGAGTAGGGATCGATCCCAGGACCATCGCTAACAACCATACGCTGTACCTCTGAACCACGATGGTCTCAATAATAAAATATTACAAAAAAAAATTACTTTCTAGATATATTTTAGCATAAAGCTCTTATGTTATATAAATAAATAAATAGATTAGAATTTATAGAAAGAAAATATATACTTTATTTAAAGTAATGTCGACGTTCGCATTAAAGAAGAATTTACTATTGATAATAATTGTTCTCTCACAGCGCCAAAATGAAAATACGACTTAAAATATAATGATCGATTGATGTCCAAAAACGACAGAGCTGTAAGTATTTTTTAAATATTAAGCTCGTTATCGAGCCATTACGTATAATTTATATGGCGGAACCCAAGTCATACCAGATCTGAAGAAAGCAAACATTACAAATATAAGCAAGTAAATCGAGGTAACTAAGGTATGCACATAACATACTTTCGCTTATATTAACTGAATACTGATATTTTTTTACATATATTTCATAAATTTGTCACATTTTGGCCAGTATTTTATCTCATGATATTTTTGCATTAATATCAGATTTAAAGCGTTCTCAATATATTCTTAGCATATTTAATTAAACGTATAAAAATAAATTGAAATATAAGACATCTACGCCATTGCTATACAAAATTGTTCATAATTTGGAAGCTGATTGCATCAAATCTAACAATCGTCTCACTGACGAGCGAACAGCTAGCATTTAACTGACATTCAAATATTCCTTCAACTTGTTTTCTCCCTCAGCTAAGTGTATTTTTTGGTTTTTTTTATGTGATTCAGGATAAATTAGCATTAGGCATTAGTATGTTATGCTCAAGTCAAATTACCTACTTAATTTAAACAAACCATTCATAAATCTATATACAGTGGAACCCGCTTAATACGATCACGCTTTATAAGATTTTCCACATAATACGAAATTTTACGATATGTAAAAAGCACAATCAAAATCGACACAACTTGTTTTCAGACACAATTTACACAAGATATTTATAAAAAAAAGCTATTTTTGGCATAAATTACGATTTTATATAAGAAATACCTAAAATTGTTCTAACTAATTGTGCGTAATATGTTTCTAAAACTTTGTGTGACATAAGGAAGGAACCATGGAAAAAACCATGGAACCATGGCTAATGGTTGTATTGTCTAATATCAGATAACAAGTAATTATTAAGAAAATCAAGTTTGTTAAGTAAAATTTAATTTAAATACCTTAATTTTTGTCTAAGTATAACAGAAAAGGTCGCTAAACTATGCACACAATGAATAATACTTATAAATAATATTATTTCACTTATAAGGACATTTCTAACAGTCATTTTGTGTCTTTAATAATATACAATTAAAATGTATAGAAATTATTTGTTCAGTCGTGTCAGTCAAAATGTATGTACGTCATATTAAAAGTAGTGATACTTCTCTGCCTACTTATCTATCACATAAATAATAACTTACTTTGTAGCCAAAATGGAATGCACGCGTGGACGAAAATAACGTACCGCTAAATTACAATTTCCATAAAATCAACTCCTAACATCAAAATGTTAAACGGGTGTTACATAACTTGAAGTTAAGGACGAGATCGTCACACCGTCCACGCGCGACTCCAACTGCGGCTACAAGTCCGTGTGCGGCAGCAGGGTGTGGCGCCTGTCGTGGAACAGCTGCCGGGCGGCGGCCGCGTGCCGCGCCAGCCAGCGCGCCACCTCCGCGCTGTCGCATTGCACGCGCGGCCGCCGCACCGCCTCGCCGCCCGCCGCCGGCCCCGCCCCGCCCGCCCCCGCGCCCCCGCCCGCACCCGCGCCGCCCGCCCCCGCGCCCGCGCCGCCGCCCCCGCGCACGCCCAGCTCCACGAACCACGCGCCGGACGAGAACACCGCCGTGCACGACACGAGGTTGCTGTTGAGTGATGTTCACAATGAGTCCATCGCGAAGAGGCACGGCGCCAGATACGTTACAGGGTAATTTTTGTTATTAAACATCAAAATTATATGGAAGCAAATGGACGGAGAAAAGATATAGAAGATTATTAAACTCGATATCCGATATCGAGAACTCGCAGATGTATTCATGAGACGTCGAGTCCAGTGTGCCTTCTTACAAGAAACATGCTGGAAATGCAATAAATCCCGTAGTATTGGACAGGGCTTTCAGCTTAAGCTTATTTAAACTTATATATACTGGGTCACCTTCTGGTAAAAGTGGTATAGCACCTGTTCTATTTGAAGAACTAAGCTGCGATCACCTGTTGCAGGCAATAAGTAAAATCGCAAAGGGGCACAAACTCATATACAAATTGGTATAATATCAGTATATCGGAAAATATCTTTTGATTAGAAAATTCCAGGATGAGCTGCTTTGTAGTTATGCGTCTGCGTACTACATATGGAGAAGATACTTTATTGAGCTTCCATCTGAACCACTACCCAATCTTAAATTTATTGCTCCAATAAATCTTGACAAAATTCGAAATTGTCACATGAATTCGTCACCCGTAACTTGAACAGTGGAAGGATGCCACATCGGTGGCAGCATGGCGCCTACTTGCAAAGAAAGGGGCAGTGTACAAGACTCTGCTAGTAATCGGGGCATCAAGATTATGAGCTATACGAAAAAGGTCTTTGAATGCATGATTAACCTCAGGCTCCACCAAGAGTGTCCTATCTCGGAGTGTTAGTGTAGTATTTCAGCCCGGATCGGGTATGGAAGTTATATTCCTAAGAAATTAAAATTAATAGAGTAATAACCAATTAACTCGTCAAAAAAGGTTGGGCATGAAATAACGAGTCAACTCGTCATCAGTCATGAAGCTGTCGAGACAAAGTACAATATTCCATCTAGATGTGCTATTAAGAACAGATTGTAATAAAATATCAGTTCGGAAACGACGCTCGTGTTGTGAGGCGTGACTGAGGTGACTGACCTGAGGTGCGTCTCCATGACGACCTGCGGCGCGCCGTGCTTGCAGGTCACGATGCGCAGGAAGGTGTCCGACAGCAGCGCGCGGATGTCGTGCGGCGTGTCGCGCACGGTGCGGTGCGCCAGGAAGCGCTCGCCCGGCGCCGGCGGCGGCAGCGCCTGCAGCAGCGCCGCGCCCTCCGCCAGCGCCGCGCAGTACCGCGGCAGCGGCGCCGCGCCCGCGCCCGCCAGCCGCGGAGCACGGGCCCGCGCGGGCGCCGGGGCCGCGCGCCGCGCCGTGTCGCGCACTGCCGCCGCCGTCTCCGCCGCGAGGTCCAGCACGCCGATCACGGGCTTGGTGACGGTGCCCACCAGCCCCTTGCCCACGCCCGCCAGGAAGCCCGCCATGCCCTCCGCCGCCGCGCCCTCGTAGCTGTGCTTCACCAGCGACGTCACGCCGCCTGCGACACAAACGGGAACCTAACGTCAGTACGCGGCCGCCGGGGGGCACTCGAGCTAGAAAGCCGCGCGTGTCGCACCCAGCAGGCCGAGGCCGAGGCCGCGCAGGCCGGCGGCGAGGTGCGCGCCGGCGGCGGCGGAGCGGATGCGGCGGCGCGTCTCCTCGTGCGCCTCGTCGCCCACCACGCGCTCAAGCCCGTCGCCCAGCGTCTCTGTGACGCAGGAACGATACATTATTACGTCGCCCGCCCTGCGTCCCGACTGCAAGCTACACGTACGTAGAAGTGTGCACCTTACCCGAGACCTTGGCGGCCGAGTTGGAGATGCCGTGCGTGACGTTCTTGAGCAGGGCGCCGACGTTGCCCTCCAGCAGCAGGCCGGACACGCCCTCCGACACGTCCGCCACGAACCCCAGCGGGTTGCCCAGGAAGTCCACGGAGCCGAGGATCTTCGCCGCTTGCCACTTTAGCTCCTACATATACTTGAAATTCACTCGTATGGAAATTGGATACATATAAATCGCAAATAATATCAAATATTACATATATATTCCCAATGAAGAGTATCCTAAATATAAAGTATTCGAATTATAATCTAACCTATACATCAAATTCCACTCTTAATTAATTTAATGTGTTATGTTATTGCCACCGTTTCATTACGAGACGTACGTCTTTAAAGTGTTGCAGCAGGTGCCTGGCGAAGGAGGCCGCCGTGTCGAAGGCGTGCGCGCGCACGAACGGCTCCAGCTCCACCGCCGCGTCCTCGAAGCGGATGAAAGTGAGTCCCAGCCGTCGTTTGAGCGCGCTCAGCTCGCTCTCCAACTTGTTCGCCGTGAACATTGACAGACGTATCTATGTCAGATACGAACACACTCATTAATAATGAAATGTTAAATTTTACTCATGAATAAATCAATATACTTATGTGTGACCGTCACGTCTTAGCGCAATCAGGAAAAAAAGATCCTCCGGATCGACAGTAGGAGAGTCACCTGGCTCGGTATGATCTTGACGAGCGCCACGTAGTAGCGCGTGGCGTGCAGCGCGGTGAGCTCGTGCAGCACGCGCCGCGTCTCGTACTCCGCCTCGTCCGCCTCCTCCGCCTCCGCCTCCCCCGCGCCGCCCTCCACCCACGACCACACCAGCAGGAGCAGCCTGCCGCAGACCGCTGTCGGTTAGTTCTCGGTCTGTTGCCGGCGCGCAACGCAACTAATACGCTAGCTTATCACCTGTTTATCTTTTTAATCTACCTTTTTTTGCTATGTTTTTTTCTGCCGTACCTGAGATAAATGTTACTCGAATGGTTCTTACATATAAAAGTATATAGGTTTTATCTGCATTTTCCCCACTTACAAGGCCCCAGTGAGTATGTCCGTCGAACCAAATAATGAATTTATATATACTTATTTAATTTTTATACACCAGTTTGTTCGTAATTCACGGGTATATTATTAGTATATTATTAAACATGTGCGGCGTCCGGCGGGACGACAAAGAATACATTGTTAACATTTTATAATTGTCTCTCCTCGCTAAGTACAAAAAAGTACTTAATAAATACAAATGTAAATATATACAAACCTTTCATCCAATCTAACAGCAATAGGGCGCAGCGCTACCACGAAATGATTAAAGTACACCGCGTTGTATTTGGGCGGCGCGCGCTTCACCTCCAGGGACACGTGTAGGGCGGGCAGGGCGGCACCCGCGCCGCCCCCGCCTCCGCCGCCCCCGCCGCCGCCCACGCAGTATAGCAGCACGGGGCTCGGGGTGTTTGGTAACTGATAACATATATTATCTGTAGTTACTTTAATACGGTCTTATAACAATAATTATTTTAAAACTTTTAACTCAATAAATATTAGTATTTGTAAATAAAAAAGACGTGCTCTTACTATTTTTGTATATTTGTATGTGATTGAAAACGAATTGTCTGTATTATAAATATAAAATGGACGCAGATATTTATAAACTTAAATGCTTCCAGAATATTTAATTTACCAAGAGGTCAGGTTTTAAAATTGTAAATAAATAAAATAATTAAGTTCTACGAGATATTCGATTAGATTTCAACCTGATTGTCCCACTGCATGGAGTCGACCTCGAGCGCCAGGTGCGCGTGGCGCTGCGCGCGCGCCGCCGTCAGCCGCACGCGCGCGAAGTGCGCGTACAGCAGCTCGGCGGGCGGCCAGCGCGCCACCAGCGACAGCGACAGCCCCGCCAGCGACACCTGCAGGCCCCACTCGCCGCCCCCGCCGCCCCCGCCGCCCCCGCCCTCCGCCGCGTCCTCTTCGTCAGAGCGGGCCATCGTTTTGTTATCCTGTAGGTAACAATGTACATGAATCTAACCACCTTTAATTATTAAAATCGCTTTGTAAAATATCACGTCGGCTTCATAAAAACAAACATTAAAAAAAATACAATTGAAACGACTTTTTTTAAACCTTTAAAGTACAAAAAGAAAAAGAGTGAAATCACCCTGGAACACGACCGCAACAAACAAGGCGACAAGGCGACAAGGCGCCGGTACTGACCGCGGCGGCGGCGTCCTGGATGCGCACGAGGCGCGTGGGCCCGTCCGCGCACAGCGTCACCGCCAGGCGCCCGGAGCCCGGCCGCAGCGTGCGCCAGCACACCGCCTGCTCCGCCGGCACCGCGCCGCCCCCGCCGCCCCCGCCTGCCCCCGCGCCCGGCAGCCCCAGCACCACGCGGCCTCCTGCAACCGGTCGTCAACATTACATAACTTATTTCTTTAATATATGTACGTATATAAAATACTTTTATTCAATCGTCACACTAAGTGGGAATAGAATCCACAGCCATCTTGTTTACAGATTGACGCCGTCTTACCGCGCAATATTGGCATGTAAATATACACATCATCCACTTTAAAATATAAATACAACTGACCAGGAGCCAACCCCATAAGTCCATTCTCAGGCTGCACACAGAGATTAGCGTGCGCGCAGGCCATGCGCGTGCGGGGCGGCGCGGCGTGGGCGGCGTGGGCGGCGTGGGCGGCGTGCGCGGCGAGGGCGGGCGGCGCCACCAGCCGCCACGCCTGCGTGGAGGCGCGGCGCGGGTCGGCGCGGCGCAGCACGAGCGCCACCGCGCGCCCCGGACGTGGCGCTGCTTCTTCTATGTCTAACACCTTCGGAGACATAAAAATTAATTATTCCATATTTTTTTGTTATATCTGCATTTTTTAAATCAATATATCGTGTCTAAAAAATACCATTGAGTGGGGTGACAGCGTATTTTCCTCCGAGAGGGCATCAGTGGGTTGCGGCGGCGAACTTCCTTCGTGGATGAGCTGATCGTTGGGTCCGCGGCGCCACAGCTGGGATCTGTTTATTATAAAATATACACACACATGAAATAATGTCAAGAAAGCCACTTGTGATAAATTTAAATTTAACAGTTTAGTTATATACCTGTCGCCATATCGTTTACGCGCCAAATGCACTCGTGTGGAGCCCAGAGGAACTTCTAACACTAAGATTCCTTCATCTTCAGCACCCGTCCCGGCTTGTTTGTTACTGCGAAAACATGTCATATATTGTGTTTATAAACACCGACCTACCTTGCGCACATCCTTCTCTCTACGTACTTTGTCTAGGCATAAATACTGTTATAATAGAAAATAATCAAAATCTTACTATTGAATTTCAAATCTAACTGTGAAATCTGTGTTTTCCTATTTTCGCGGCAGTATATTGTAAAATATTTTGTAAAAATAAAAATAAGTGGGGTGATAAAGAGAACCTAATCGCTGTGACGTGCATTACATAAGGTAGGTATGGAGCCAATCACAATTTATTACAAATATTTGTGTACGAGATTATTGACAGGTACAATGAACGAGAAAAAGACCTGGCCGTCCACGTAGTCTTCGTAGGAAAAGATGTAGATCATCTGGTCCTACGAACACTACGTGGACGGCGCAGTAGTCCAAAAAATTGAAAGGAATCCTGTACGAAAGCAAAAGATATTATCTCAGGCGATGAAGACCTATAACGATGCTATACGATAACTATAACGATGTCGGGTATTTTAAAAGATGGGTTAGGATTTACAGTCTTTAAGAGACGCGCTAGTCATTTCTTTACTGATCTTTTTGTTTACCTACAAATGATAATTTTTGAAAAGACTGCGCCGGGTCATAAAGCTCGATCCACCTAATCTTGGCTAGAAAGAAACGTTCCACGTCATCCGCAGAATTAGTATTTATGGTTAATTTTAGAGAGTGAAGCTTGCCTTAAGCGTCATGATAATTTGGAGTCCCTAGTAGTGAAGAATATTTCCATGAAAGAAAAAAAGTGACTGTTATTGACAATTCGTCTGAAAGTTTAAAGAACTTAAGAACACTTCGAATGAGCTTTCACTTCAAGAACACTTCGAATGGGCGGGCGGTACCTGGAGGTGTGCTCGGGCGCGGTGGCCGCGAAGGCCACGTATATGAAGTTCTGGTAGAGCAGCGTGTGCGGCGCGTGCGCGTGCAGCGCGCCCAGCGGCAGCACCAGGCGCGGGCCGCCGGGCGCACGCAGCGCGACCGCGGCGGCGCCCTCGGGCTCCGGCAGCGCCCAGCGCGCACGCCCGCCGGCGCCCACCACGCACTCCTCCACGCAGCCCACCTGGTGGAACATGATGGCGACGGGCGCGAAGTTGTCGATGCGCAGCGGCGGCGGCGCGCCTGCAGCCGAGCTCAGCACCACGAGCAGCGCCGCGCCCTGCGACACCACCTCCACGCGCAGGATGCGGTACGAGCCGCCGGTCTCCCTGCGGACACGCACACGGACACGCACCACGACTCTTTAATATATTTGAATACATGAATGACGACGTTGATGTTATTGATTGATGATTGATTCTATGTATTATTATTCTTTTAAATGTAAATGTGTGATTTTTTATTGAATGTTTATTCAAAGTATATTTCTCATTTATTACTATTTTATTAATTTGACATGGAATTGTATTGTATTTGGGTTTTTGTTTTGATTTTGTTTATTATTGTGTGTGTATTAGTATTTTATTGGAATCAACTTTACTAACGCATTGAGTTTCTGTACATGTTATATATAAGTTTATGTAATGAATAAATAAATAAATAGGTGTAAGTATTTGAGTTTCATTAACTGTCATTCATTTGTTTTTTTTTTTTTATTGTACACTGACCAACAGACGGTAACCAAATTAGAAGATTTTCAATTGGAATGTTTAAGACATCCACGGTCCTCCCCAGACCTTGCTCCAACAGATTAGCATGTTTTTCGAAATTTGGATAACTTGTTGAAAGGGAAAAATTCAACTCCGATGGGACAGTCTAAGCCGTCGTCAAAGATTTCATCGATTCCCGTCCGAATGGATTTTCTAGTAAAGGGATCAATGAATTACCTATGAGATGGCAAAAGCACATAGATCTAATATTTATAAATCTCAAGTTTCTTTTTGTTTCAGTTCTTGAAAAAATTTCATTCATTTTACTATAAAGCACAAAAATATAACGATATTTTGAGTATTATTTAACGACATCTTATTTAAAATCGTAGGAAAAACTAATTTTTTATATTATATTTTGCATTTATTTTTCTTTATTGCATTTTTTTGTTAATGTTTGCATTGAAACTATGTTATTACGCTATGACAACTTTGGAACGATGACCAATTAATAATTTAATAAAGAAAGCAACAGCAATCCAATCGAGTGCTACCTGCAAGCTATATGCAGACTTCGCGGCGTATCAATCCTGAAGCCGCCCGACCACGCGGTGAGCGGGCGCGCGCCGGCGGTGGTGGTGGTGGCTGTGGTGGCGGTGTCGGTGGTGCCGGGCGCGAGCACGCGCACGCACAGCAGGCGGTCGCGGTCCCAGCGCGCCCAGTGCCACGGCAGGTAGCAGCCCGCCACCGCCGACACGTGCGTCGCCACCGCGCCCGGGTCGTTCTGCGCGTCCATGTTCGTGTTGACAACAAATTAATAGTGCACATGTATGGGTAATGCAATTGTTTAAACTTAATACTGGATATATTTATATTATAAAGTCCCATACGAGTACCGAGCGAATATATAGCAATTAAAAGTATTCACGTTCAGATACATACATATACAAAAAATAACTAACCAACGTAGTAGCAGTACATTTCTGTGCAAACTGCAAACAGTGGTCCGTATTATTATGCAACTGATATCTCGGCGTCAGCGTCACTATATTGGTGCGCCGGTAGCGGCCGCGGCCCGCGCGCACCTCCACGCCCACCGCGTACGCGCGCTCCTCGCCCGCCCCCGCGCCCCCTCCGCCGGCCCCCGCGCCCCCGCCGCCGCCCGCGCCCGCCGGGCCGGTCTCCAGGCGCTTCACGGTCACACCAGGCCCCAGGCCGAACGGGGAACACCACTGAAAATTATAATAAAGGGAAATTTTTGACAGTTTTTGTTGATTTGTCGATGAGCGTAATTAAACACACGATTAAAATTTCTAGAAGTACCCAATTTTAGTTTGTAGTCTTGTGGACCGTGGCGTAGCGGATAAGCTCCAAGAGCGTTGTCTGAGTCAAGCTTATCAATTATATAATAGACGTCATTTCTTCTCACCGTGAGTGTACCCAGTTCGGGCATAGAACCAGATGGACCGGACGGTGTAGACACCAGAAGAGGATCCGCGAATGATTCTTCCACTTTGCGTAAACGTATCTCATAGTCACGGAGGACTATATTTAATAAGTGTATAGAGTATGATGTGTTTTCTGACCTAATGAAATTTTGTAAAGTCATACCCACATTTAAATCTAGTAGTACAGAACATCCTAACAATTCTCGCACAGTATCAGTATCCAATATTACAGCATTTTAATATGCAAAATTTTATGCATGATAAACAGTATGGTTTTGGTAGAGGTCGCTTGACTGGTAACGCTGGAATGGCGCTCATAAAGAGTATTTATGAGGCTTGGAAAAAATCGCAGGATGCTATTGGCATGTCCTATGACCAGTCCAAGGATATTGATTGTGTTCAGCACAAGACATTGGTCATGAAGCTACATCATTACGGCATAAAAGGACCTGCGCTCGATCTTCTGACCTTTTACTTAGGTAAGAGGGTTTCAGAGGGTTGATAGGAATGGCAAGAGATCCTCCAGATAATCCTGGGTCATTAATCAGCATGTGAGTCCCACAGGGATCTATTCTTGATTCTTTCCTCTTTTTAATATATATAAATGATTTACCATACTTAGTCGCAAGGAGCCATGAGATAGTATAGTTTCCATTGATTTTTAAAATAAAAATTAATTTATATGACGATGTAACCAAAGCTATCTCGAATATAGTACGTTGGTTCAGTGCAAATAATTTACTTTCGAAAAGTAGAAAAGCTAAATGTGTCATTTTTGGAACGCCTAAAACGAAAACTGTTAAAGCTTCAACTAAACTTTTGTTTCACAGAAGCGAGCTACTCGCGCAATTTATAACCTAGAACCTAAAGATTTCTTAAGTCAAAAAATCATATATTGACAGTTGCATCCCAATACATTTTTGTAAATATAATGAATGTTAAGATAAATATTAATGATTTTGGTAAAATTAGTGATTTACAAAATATTTATACTAGAAATAGTAGTCTATTCATAGTTATCTTACCGCGCCTGTAAATCGATTGAGTCTTCTTGCGTCGAATTCTTTCATGGAACAGTGTGTACGCTTTTACAATAGGATCTCAGGAAACGTCCGATTTAAAAGAATTGTAAAAAGGCGTTTGTGTGTTAAAGGTTAAAACTTTACTTAATTAATGATTTTTTACATAACAATACGCCTTGGGAATGAAATGCTCACTCCGGAGTGTTTCAAATGTATCATTGTCACTAACTAAAGTACATGAAAAAAAGTCTCGCTGAGTTTGTTGCGCCGGTTCTTCTCAGGTCTGAGGCATTAATTTGAGTGAACCGGTCGTAATTTATTTGACGTTCAAAAATGAAGCTTATATCTTCTTATTTGAATGAAATTGTTTGACTTTACGTCAATGCGTCACTCACCTCCGGGTTGGCGGCGAGCGCGGCGCCGAGGCGCGCCCCCACCGTCGGCCCGTCGCCGTCCGCGAAGGAGAAGGGCAGCGGCGCCACCATGCGCGCCAGCTCGTGCTCCGCGAACTGCCCCGCCGCCTCGCCGCCGCCCTCCGCGCGGAACACCAGCGGCAGCCCCGTGCGGTTCACGAGCCAGTACGCCGCCGACACCGACACCTGCGGCAAGCGGGCGGTCAGTGCGCGCCCGAGCCCGCTACCGGCCAGTAGGGGGCTCGGCGCACCTTGATGCCGTCCGTCTTCTTGACGGTCACACGGGCGTTCAGGTAGAGGCGGCGGCCGCGCTGATCGCGCAGCTTCAGCCGCGCCGAGAAGGAGCCGGCGTTGGCGGCGCCGCTCACGCTGAGCGCCGACGACCAGCCGAAGCCCTCCAGCTTGACGGTCAGCTCGACGCCCTCCTCCACGTTGAGCTGGTGGAAGGGCTGCGTGTGCGCGGGCGGCAGCGCGCCGGAGACGTGGTCGGCGCGGTACTGCAGCTCCAGCGGCAGCAGGTTCTCGAGGCGCAGCGCCGGCACCAGCGTGATGGTGTGGCCGGCCAGCAGCTCGCCGCGGTCGGGCGGGAAGCGCTCGCGCACCACCACGCTGCAGAAGCGGTACACGAGGTCGTGCGGCGCGCGGCACTCGTGGTGCAGCAGCGCGACGGGCGCGGCGGGCGCGGCGGCGCGCCAGTCCAGCGGCGCGGGCGCCAGCGGGGGCTGCGGCGCCGCGTGCGCGCGCAGCAGCGGCCGCGCCCACACTGCGCCCGGCCGCGCGCTCAGCGGCGCCGCCCAGCGCTCGCCCGCGCCCACCTGCGCGCTGCGCGTACCTACACGCGCAGGCAGTGCATCTTTTATATAGACAATACGAAGCAAAACGAAATACATGGACTTGATCATTTAAATGTTTCCTCATACTTTACAACGAACAAATTTAAATAAAATGCTACGATTAAATACCTACATATATTATAGCAACACGATATAACAACATTTCGTCAATGGAGTAGAAATACGCAATAATTGTACGTTACGTTTACATACTGAATGCTACTTATTAAGCACAGTCAACACGTGAACTATGACATAGCGAGTGAAGCTACAACGCTCTAAGGTACCGACTTGGCTGCAAAGCGTTACGAAACAAACAATGCAGCAGGCACATATTTGCGCGAACAACAGTCTGAGACAATCACCGCAATTGAGAAAGAGAGGCGCGGCGGCTGGTGGGGCGGCAGCGGGGGCGGCGGAGGCGGCGGGGGCGGGCGGCACGGTGGGCGGCGAGGGCCCGGCGAGGGCGGCGAGGGCGGCGCGCCTCTGCAGGGCGGCGCACGCGGCGCCCCAGGCCTGCGCCGCGCTCGCCCCGCGCCTGCCTGCGCACCAACCCACCACTCACACACTACGCGCTACCCACTAGCCTAACCTACCTCGACAATCCCCGACGCGAACGAACACTTGATATTTAATTTAGATGCTTTAATAGAACGGCTCGGTTTATTTATTTCAAAATTTATTCTAATGTATTTACTTATCCGCTGGTATATTCCGTGAAGTAGTGACATAAATAATGTATGTAACAATAAAGGTAAAGAGAACATGAGTTATGTTTGCATCAACAATTATGAAAATTAAACTAGACGTCAATAGTAAGCACACAATCTACATAGTAAAATCAAATCCGTCGAAATATGTGTACTAGTACACAAAAATCGCACACTCAAATAACGAAAGTCAAAAAATTGTGAATAAAAAACCCCAACCATATCACACAATTTTAGTGTACCTATGTGCGCAGCAGAGAGCGCGGAGAGTGCGGAGGGCGCGGCGGGCGCGGCGGGCGCGGAGGGCGCGGAGGGCGCGCGGTCCAGCCGCAGCTCGACGGCGTGCGGGAGGGCGTTGTGCAGCTGCAGCGCCGAGCGCACCGCCACCAACTTGCGGGCGGACCCCTCCAGCGACACCTCCAGTACTATATGCGCTTCTATGCCGCTTTTCTGGAATCACAAATATTTGTTACACGCGTAAATTCTAGTCTAGACTATTAATGTAAACAGGACTAGATTAATATAAAAAGTGTTAATAGGTAGTGAAAATATTAGATTTTTAACTTATTTTTAGGCAGTGGCTCCTCTGTTAGACGTACCGTATGAGTGATGGTCCTGAAGAAGACGCCGACGCGGTCGACGCACACGGGGTCGGGCGGCGCCCAGCCGTCCACGCGCAGCACGAGGCGGTGGGCGGCGGCGGCGGGGGCGGGGGCGGGCGGGGGCGGGGGCGGCGAGGGCGGCGGCGGGCCGGCGCCGCCCCCCGAACGAGAACGGCTCCGTGTCGCCGGCGCGCACCGACACCCACGAGTCGTCGGGACGCGACCGCCACTCCGACTCGCCGGACTCGCGCAGTCTTGGGGGAGGAAGCACATTCATCAACAAAGCACAGTACTCAGAGAGAAGCTAGTGTTACTTTATCATACGGGAAAGAAATAATGAAAATAATTTAGATTCAATAGAGATGTTTGCCTACAATCGAACGTCCTACTACGTTACGATTCCCAGTTTAAAATGAATGTGAAATTGGAACAGTTGGGGGGTAGGGGGGTAGGGGGGTCGGGGGGTCTCACTCGTCGTCGGTGGTGGTGAGCGTGGTGAACCAGAGGCGCTGGCCGGTGAGGTTGCGCAGCGCGTAGGGCACGAATGGCGAGCGGCGCCGGTGTCCCGCCGGGCTGCCCTTGGGGGACTGCTCGGACGTCGTCGCCTGCAGCAGGTAAGTGACATTGTTAACGTAGCACAGCGGCACAGTGGCACAGGGGCACATGGCAACACTGACCGGCGGCGCGTAGTAGTCGGCGGTCCAGTTGCGGCGCACGAGGCGCGCGAGGTCGACGAGCGCGCTGGTGACGTTGGTGTCGAGGGTGTCGCGGGAGCGCACCGCCAGCGCCACGCGGCAGCGCGAGAGCGCACTCGACAGCGTGTACTCCCAGCCCGCCGAGAACCTGTCGGACGCTCCGTACGAGTTAACTTGTGGCTTGTTATGCCTAAATTTGTATAATATTTTCTAATTTTGCGAACTTTGACAAGAAAAGATATAAAATAATGTTTCAAATTCTAACTGGCATCGATCAGGGAGTAACATATTCTCTCTACCTACTCCTACAGCGTCCAAGTCACTGACGGCATTACCTCCAAGGCTCTATAACAGGTTCCCATCCGGACAAAATCCTATTATAATAATCGACACTGAGTTGCGCACGTAGTCGGCCTCCGCCTGCGCCCACTCTTGAGCCCCGGCCTTCGGCTTCGTCATCACCGCTAGTGGTACCCAGTTCGGGCATAGAACCAGCTGGACCGGACGGTGTAGACACCAGAAGAGGATCCGCGAATGATTCTTCCACTTTCCGTAAATCCTGTAACACATGAATAAAATTACAACCGTAAGTAACTATATGTTTCTAAGAAGACACGAGCTTGAAGTCTCAGTAGTCAATGGAGAGAACAATACTTTCTATTTCCTGATATACACATAATAGTATCTGAAGTGACGACATCCAAACCAATGTAACCGCGACGTTGCTAGATAATTGCTCTTCTAAAGTGATAGTGGGCGGGACATAGAACTAACAGAACTGATCGCCTTTCTAAAGGCTGTATATACAACGTTATATAGTGTGATGTGATAAATGCGTGTAATAGTATATTATAGAATTATGGTTATAATAAATCGATATTATGTAATAAATATTACTAAAGACATATATTTATACATATAAAACATTCAAATATTCATTATGTTGGAAATACCTAATTTGGCGATTGACATTTGTGTATGATCTGTTATCTATAAATTACAATAGATTACAAGGAATTATGTATAAAAATAAATTATTTACTATAATAATAATTGTAGGTATAAAACATAGAGATAATCAATTATATTATTATGTTGAGGGTACTTTATGTGACTTACGACCATATTGGTATTGCCTGATTGGTTGACGTTTGTTCATGATTTATTCCGTATAAATAGCGGTGTCTAAATTAGTTGGGCTCTTCCGACCGACATAGTCGAGGTCAAACCCAAGAAAGCCCGGGGCCTTACAATATCTCTAATAAGGTCCTGAAGAATCTTCCGATTCAATTCGTGTCTTTATTGGTCCTAATTTTCAACGCTCTCGTAACCTCTACACGTCCTTGATGATGAGCTTGGGCGCCACACTTTGAAAGCTAAGTATCAAACTAAGTGAAAGCTAAGTGTCTACATATTACAAGTCACTAGTAAATTTATGTTTTATATCTTATTAATTAAAATATTATATTGTGTCCTATAAAAAAAATTATATAAAATTGTGTGTATATAAAAAACTTGTAACTGGTATATTTAAAACAGTATCTGTTTAGTTACTTCTCAAAAGCGGACTTTTAGTAGGTTTATGTTAATTAAATTATAATTATCATAAACCTCTTTTATTATAATTATATGATACGACACCTTCTATTCCTTACTAAGTAAAATAAATATTAACTAACTGCACTTATAATTATTATATACAATTAGACTTTTAGTAATCTATATGCGCATATCGAAGAAATCATTGAAATTAAAGTAATAACAACGTACCTGCTCCACTTGTAGCTCGTTCAAGCACACCTCGAGCAAGGGCACGTCCGAGTCGAGGCAGTCGTCGATCACACACAGCGTCACGCACTGCGCCCGCACCTGCGGCCGGGGCACGCTCCACGACTTAGTTTGAGCTCGTGTTTTATAATGTTTTACGATGTGTATGTTACAAAATTGCTATATTTACATTTTTTAAATATTTGAATAATACACTATTTATGCTTTACTATAGTGCCCGACCGAAAGTTCGGATTCGGTTTCGGTCGAGTTTCGGCAAATTAAAAGTGTTTCGGTTTCGGTGGAAAACCTGCCGAAACCGAAACTGCATTCGGGAGTCGCCGTTCTCGGTCATGATCGGTGCTGTAAATGCCTAATCATGTCGTGACTTGTTTGTGTTGGCAATGCGTTTTGTTTTAAATTCAATAAATTTTATCGTGTGATAAAGTATCAGTTAGAGTATGTAGTAAACATCGAAAAATAATTTCATATAAGAAACTAACACAAAGATTTTATAGTACAGTTAAGTTTAACATAACTATCTAAATATTTTGTGGTTATTTTAACTCATTTGCTAATGCTAAACTAAAACAAACATTAGTCAGGTATATTTTGATGATTTTTAAGGTGTACTATAGAGCATTAGTGGTGACAATATTAAGGATTTAGAGCTCCAACGTTCGATTTAATAATTATTACCGATATAACTAAATAGCAAGTACAGTAAAACAATTGTTTCTTTTGGATAATTAGCACGCTTATAATGAAATGGCCCTTTCAAAGGTGTCCATTTTATAGGTCTTGTTTATCATTTCAACATTAAATACCTACCTATAAGTATGTAGAAAGAAATAAATAAACGTACCTGCACAGCCTTCAGGGGCCAATGCTCGTGCGGCGGCGCGGGGGCGGCGGGGGCGGCGGGCGCGGGGCCGGGGGCGGCGCGCAGCCAGCGCGGCAGAGCGGCGCCACCCACGCCCACGCCCACACCGTAGCCGCCCACGGGCGCGCGCATGTGTACGCTGTTGGCTGGCGCGTCTGAGGCCTGTTCTTCTGATTTGCCTACAAAGTTGTGCTAACAATAATAAAATATATTTCTAGGAGAAAAACTTAACGATGCGCACGCGTCACAGTGAACGACGAGTGATCGAAAATAGTACACATAAAAGTTTACCTGAAAGTGCAACCCTGGCCTGAGCAGGAAGCGACTGCAGCATGGACGCGAACATGCGCATGTCGTGATAGGACAGCCGCAGGTTGAGGGTGCCCATCGAGATCTACACACAAACACAACCCGATAAGTAAGTAACACACACGCAGCCGCGCAGGCGGGAGGCGCACGCGTCGCCGCGGGAGGGCCTCACCCGCAAGACGCCGTCCCCGCGCAGCTCGGCGTGCAGCGCGGCGGGCTCCACGATGGAGAGCGCGGTCTCCTCCTCGAGGCCGAGCACGCACGAGAACAGCTCCAGCTCGCTGAGCTCGCACACCACGCGGCGCGCCGCCTCTGCGCCTCGGTACGTTATTACTGTTGTGCTCTGCCAATGAAAGCGTCGGTATGCTTAGACCGCTCTGGTGCTAATTTACTGCGGTATTTATGGTAAATAGCAATTTAATATATTAGCGCACATAATATATTGACCAAAATATCAGACATAGTTTACATAATGCTCGAAATAAAATCGGAATGTCTAGTTAAACATAGTATAAAGTACTTAAAACCGTAAGCGATACCTAAATGTATCACCTACCTTCAGTATGACAGCGTTAGTGTCCCACAGCGATGCGTCCTCGACCAGCACGAGCTGCGAGTCGGTTATGTTCAGCTTGAGCTCCATTTGGCCAGCTCCATCGACGGAGCTCCCGCCGCCCTCGCCGCCGCCCACGCCGCCCGCGCCGCCCACCCCGCCCGCGCCCCCCCGCGCCGCCCAGGCCGCCGCCGCCCCACTCGCCGTCCACGCTGTCCAGTGATATGTCTTCTCTAAAAAATATTTGATTAATATGAGTGTTATGAAACACAATTTTTGTGTGTAATAAAAAAGGAACTATATAACATCATATTAGTTGTCCCCGTGTAAGTATCGCACCGTACTTACCCACGACCAGAGTTGTTACAATGTAGTATTTAGTATGTGATACACAATTTTTTATTACTTCCAAATTTAGTTATCAAATACAACACGGGTGACGTCACAAGTAAAAGATTCCAAAGTAATATTTATGTTACATATCTTACAGGTGTAGTAAATCAGGTTCAGTAGGCGGTAATGGCGGCTGCATGATGAACTGGTTGGCCGCCTCCCACCAGTCCAAGATGGCCATCAGGCGCATGTTGTTTATTAGAATAGTATATGCTGAGGAGTCTGGTCTTTTTCTGTAAGGGACCAAAAATTATGTTTGAATTGTTATACTCGAACTCTGTAAATTTAATTGCCAATCCCTAGGTCGCCTAATTTAATATCATTTCAATATAATAATATTCTTTCACAATCGGACAGTCGGAGGAGGAGGAGGAGGAGGAGTGCGCGTACCTGGCGTGCACCTCCGCCTGCACGCTGTGGCGGTGGTCGGGCAGCGGCTGCACGATGTGGCTGAACACGTTGCCGCGCCGGTTGGCCGGCTCCGCCGCGTAGCGCGAGTCGCACACCAGGATCTCCTGCGAGACTAGATCGATGTCCTGAGACATGTCGGAATACGACTCGATCAGCAGACGCGACTTGATAAAGTTAATATTCGCCAGCGGCGGCGCACCGCGGCCGCCCCGCAGCTCCACGCACACGTCCTGCAAGTCCAGCTGCAGGGAGCTGGTGATCCACGTGGCCGGCGGGGCCGCCGCGGCGGGCCGAGCCGGCTGGGCGGCCGGGGGCGGCGTCGACTCCAGCAACTCGCTGCAGGGCTCCGCCAGGTTGTGCGCGAGCACGCCGCGCACCACCCGGTACTGCGCCGCGTCCAGCGACACCTGTAGCGTCGCTAGTCGACCTTGCACTGTCATCTCCGGTACTGCGCATTACGTGAGATAATATATTAATGCTAGTAATTACGCGTGCAAAAAAAAAAGGCAAACTATTTAGGTATATAACCATTATGCGTGTCGCAGCAATTGCGCTCGAGCTGCAGCGCGAGGCGCGCGGGCGCGGGCAGCAGCGGCAGGCCGCGCCCGCGCAGGCGCAGCTCGCCGTCGGGGCCGGGCGCGGCGCGCGCGCACCGCAGCGACAGCCCCTCCACGCTGACGGTGCGCACGTCCAGCACCTCGCGCTCCGCCGCGGGCCCGCGCGCCGCGTCCGCCACCTTGCTGACGGTGTCGGGATCGCCGGCGCGGCGGAAGCAGTTGTCCAGCTGCAGCAGCTGCAGCTCGGCGGCGAGCGCGGCGCGGCTGCGCGCAGACACCGGCAGCACGATGACGGGCGCCTCGCAGCGCACGCGCAGCCGCATGCGCTGCAGCGCGGACGCGTCGCGCGGTTGACTCGACACCTAAGCACACGTCGTCTTATTATGGAAACAGGTACTCCTCCCTTGTAAATAGAGTTTGTGACGTTTATGTGAGCAAAAATGGCTACATCATCGTAATGAGATTCAGATAAGATTGTTTTGTAATTGAAATAGCAGAGAAATTGACAAACCAAATATAAACTTTTAATGTCATTTTTCTATTTTTAAGAGCAATGTCATTGTTTTCAATGTTCGATTCCCAATAGAATTGTCTTATAATATATATATATAAACACACACATATATATATATATATATATATATATATATATATATATATATATATATATTATATATATATATATATATATATATATATATATATATATATATATTATATATATATATATATATATATATATATATATATATATATATATATATATATATATATATATATATATATATATATATTCAATATTCCATTTAATATCACACGCAAACACACACATCATCCATGCGTACCTTCTGCCTCGCCTGCGCGATAACACGCCTCAACAGGCTGAAGTCCCTCGCAAAAGCTTGCAGCTCCAGCACAAAGCGCCGCGTGTGCACGTACGTCACGGGGCCCATCTCCAGCGACAGACTCGTCTCGTAGCCCGCCTCGGCCGCGTCCGCCGCGCTTAGTCTGCAGACAGTGTATTATATTTGTTCACATGTGACGAACTGATCTATTGGGAGCACGAGACGCATGCGAATCAGTCGACTATGTGTACTAGACTAAAGTATATACTGATTAATATTTGGAGTAAGCAAGCATTCGAGTAATCTACTAAATTGTAATATAGCGTCGCACCTCTGGTAGTGCACATCGAGCGCGTGCGCAGTGCGCATGCGCAGGCGTTCCCGCCACAGCGCGGCGCGCGGCGCCAGGTCCGCCAGCGCCAGCGCGCCCAGCGTCGCGCGCACGTCGCGCACGTCGCGCACGCCCGGCCGCGCCTCGTCCCGCACGCGCACGCGCACGCGCGACACCAGCGCGCGGCACGCGTCCCCGCGCGCGCCCACCACCACCACCGACAGCGAGCGCACGCTCATCTCCGTCTCCGAGGTGCCCGCCGCCAGCGCGGCCGCCGCGTGGCCGGGCCGCGCCGCGGGCCCGTGCGCCGGCGCGGGCCGGTCGGGCTCGTCGCCCGCTACGCCGAAGAAATCCAGAACTGCCACCCAGCTGTCGATACTTAAAATTAATTTCAGGCAGTTGAATTCCACCTTCGTGATTTTTGAAACCTGCAAAAATATAAACCGTGAGACGAACGCGTAATGCGTATAACTATATAATTCATCGATTGTTGATTGTCGAAGCGTATCGCAACACCTTCTCGTGCGCGTCGTGCCCGCGCGTGTGCACCCACACCCACACGAGGTCGTCGCGCGGCGCCGCCTCGCGCTCCGGCGAGCAGGGCGGCGTGCTGGGCGCCTGCTTGCTCGGTCGACACTGTGAACGAGACTCACCTTCTTATAAACATAGGTGCTTTCGAAGAAAACATTAAGCAAATAAATTTTATTATTATTTTAATACATTCTAATTAGTTAAAAACTAAACTAATTTCATACATCATCTATCTCAATCTATAATATAATATTAATCTATGGGATGTTCCGATTGACAGTCTATACATGAAGTAATCAGATTGTATAACAGGTCAGTTAAGGTAATGCAATAATTTCGATAACATCAAAAAGTGTACTATTTCTAAAAAAGATGAAAAAAATTACTTCTCTTTCAGGTAATCTATCTGGAAAATTAAGCTCAGCCGGCAACGACGTGGAGCGAGCGACGGGCGGTGACGGGGAGGGATGGTGGGGGAGAGCGGAGGAGTTGCTCTCGGCCGGGAAATGCGTCACGAAGTCGGGACAAGAGGTCGACACGAAGACAGCCTTGGGCGGCATCGGCGGCGTGTGTGACACCATCAGCATACGATGACGGGAATCTGGTTCCTTGGTCAGGTCTTCCATAGTAATAGAATGAAGCGATACCTAGAAAAATGATTCTGATAATAAGCTCCTATGTTACTATGTTGGTTTCCAATAATAAAATAAAACTGACTTGTAATGTGGACTCGTTCGGGTGCAAATGATCACGTCGCAAGGAAAACTCCCGGAACGTGAGTGCTACTAAGCTGCGCTCGCCTGCGCCCAAGTCCGCTCGCAGTTCCACCGTGAACTTTTCTAATTCAAATGTTACTGTGCGGGTGGAAAAATAGAAATATATAAGAAAATAATTGATGAATTTATAAAAAAATGTTTTCGTTTTAGTCATTAAGTGTATACATGGTACCAGTGAGGGGTGTATGAGCGCGCGCTGGTGTCGGCTCGTGCTTGGGCGGCGGCACCGCCAGCACCGCCGCGCGCAGCTGCGGGTCCAGCCGCAACGTCGGCACCGCCGGCTCCACTACCGACACCGGCTTCATCAGAACAAATATATTATTATAAGAAATTGACACATGAATCATATGATTCTACATACATACATACAAGCTTCCAGATGTGAAGTCCATATAACGCGATTCCCATTGAGTTACCAATTGTAAATTTTCTTAATAAATCTAAATTAGTGAAGTGTCTTAAGATTTATACCTCGGAATCCAGTAACAGTCAATAAATTTTTATACAAACATTTGAATCTGATCTTCATTTTTTTATGGTTATTAATTTTTCGAAATTGGCTTTGATATTTATAAATTTTAAGTTATATTTTGAAAAGGAGAACTATTACAAACTTGTTCTGAAGCCTCACCTTGGGACCTGAAGGAACTGCAGGTATAAGGATAAGAGGTGGAGAGAATGATAGGAGGGATGACAGCAGCTGTTGCGGTCCCTAATAGACCACACGTAAACGTACACGCGGCTACTAGCTAGCTTAAATATGTAGCTAATTACGAGTATACATACTCGTATGCGTCTCGAAAGAAATATTTCTAATTTTTATTTATTTGATATTTATGATACAAAGCTTATTATTTTGAACAGTACTTAATGTGACAATAGTTATTTATTGAATATTTACAAAAGGATTGTGTTTTTCACTTACGAAATAGATAGTAAGTACTTGTTCATATACTCCATTCATATTGCACGCTTATAAAAATTAATGGTGAATTAATAATCAATCGCGGCGGGAGTCGCCGGTCAATGACGGTCCCGTGTACCATTTTCTCATTTTATTCTCTGGGGGTCGAGTCACACTCGTCCCCCCTACCCATAAAAACTAAGCAACTAAATGATGAAGAGGAAATCTATACAATTAGGACATTATTGAGCCTTGAAAGAGACATACATGCATATCCAAGAAAATATAGAAAAACGAATGGGGAAAACTGTAAAAACGTAGCAGTATAAAACCAGCTGACTACTATCGAAATTTATTTTAATAAGGTAATGCCAAAATTGTAGCGCAACTATTGTTACTAAATCTCTGATATTTTATATAAAAAAAATATATATTCTCGATTAATCATATCATACTTTATATGATATCAATTCCTAAAAAGCAGATCCAATTCATTCCTTTAATGAATTAAAATTAAAATTAGATACCTGTAAACTACGTGTCATATTTCCGACACACGACACTTTCACGTATAAGGAAATAAATATGCACACGAATATTATCCTCGAGATCCAGTTGCAGTCTGATGCAATCACTGGTAATTTTACTTGGTTTATATTTATATGATAATAAAACAAGTGAATGAAGGAGAATACCAGGGAAGTATGTTAAATAGAGATGGAAGATACGAAATGGACGAGGAAAGGATACCCACGTTTCGATACTGTATAACACCACGTCGGTACCAGTACTGTATTGTGTACAATGCAGTGCACCTAAGGTACCGTCCACAACCATTTCGTATCTTCTATCTCTACTTCATCAAATCAGCCCCCATTTTTGTCCACTGCTGGACATAGGCCTCCCCTAGGGTGCGCCAGAGATCCCGGTTCTCCGCCTACCGCATCCAGTCAGAGACGGCTACCTTTTTTAGATCGTCGGTCCATCGAGCTGGAGGGCGCCCTACACTCCGTTTGCCAATTCTACTTCTACTTAATTAAGTTTAATTTTATGTAACGTCAACATAAAAGGTATTTTGAAAAAGTGTAATTGTACACGTACGCAGTGACATACAAAACATATAATACGAATCAAAAATGTAACATACGTCGGGATGGTGCGGCGGCGGCGGCGGCGGCGCGGCGTCCGGCTCGTCGGGGGCGGAGTCGCCGAGCCACTGCAGCGTGTCCAGCAGCTGCTCGTACTGCTCGCGGCTCGCCGTCACGTGCAGCCCGTCCACGACGCGCCCGTCCACTGCGCACTGCGGACAAGCTGCGGTCAGTGCGGCGGCACTCGCGGATGGGAGACGGGAGGCTGCGTCACTCACCGTGGGCCCGGCCTCGGTGTCGGCGAAGGCGACCGTGAGCTGCAGCGCGGTGTCATGCAGCACGGGCAGCCCGCGCGCCGCGTCGTACACCTCGGCCAGGCTCTCTGCGCCCGGCGCCCCGCCCACGTCCAGCTGCAACACGCACGCGTCAGTGACGTCACCGCGCACGCGCACGCGCTCGCACGCGCCGCACTCACCGACACGAGGGAGATGTCCCGCACGCGCACGGCGTAGAGCGCGCGGTGCGGCGGCGCGGGGCTGTTGGCGAGGCTCATGCGGCCGAGGTGCGCCACGAACACCTGCGTGCTGCGGGCGGCGCGCGGCACCACCACCACCGGCGACTCCAGCTCCACGCTCACGCTGCAGATGTTGCGAAGTATTAGGCATGTGAGTGTATTTATTGTACGAGTATACTGACATGATTGTACATTCACCTGAATATGATTGGCCGCGTGTCCACATCGGGCTCGTCGAGGGAACAGCCGGCGCTGACTGTCCGTCTACGCGGTGACACGCCTTCCGTCGACTGCGACAGTCGCGGGTTGGAATATAATGTTTCACTTCTGAAAGTCGACATATTATGTGAATATATGGTTACGCACTCATGATACAGGAGCAGGGAGCAGGGAGCAGGGAAAAAGGAGCTGGGAGTCGATACCTGGGGTGCACGAGGCCGATGGCCATGTCGGCGGCGGCGGCGGCGGCGGCGCGGATGGAGCGCGCCAGGTTGGCGAGGTACTGCTGGAACTCCGCCACGCACTCGCGCAGCTCCCGCAGCAGGGGCGCCGAGTGCGTGTACCACACCGACGCTACGCGCACCGACACGCGCACCGACACCGCCTCGCCCGCCTCGCCAGAATCTGCACAAATAGATACAAACATTTAGAATGAAGTAGTTGTTGAAAGTCAAGCTCAAACGGAATACAAGCCTGAACGTGAAATATTTTTTTAATTGACATAATACCACTAGACTCCTCGGGCCTGGCCGGGCTCACTGTCCGGGATATGGAGAACCATAGTGCCTTCTCCTCAGCGGCAGGGTCGGCGGCGTCATCGCTGCGGGGCGGCGCGGGGGCGGGGGTGGGGGCGGGGGCGGGCGGCGCGCGTCCCGCCGCCAGCACGCGCGTGTGCACGCCGGCGCGCTCCGACAGCGACACCACCTGCACGCCGCCCAGAGAGCCGTCCACCTCGACGCGGTCGCCATCTGTGCAACACGACGACGAGCTGAGCTATTTCATAAGCCTTTGACACGAACATTTTGAGTGATGTCGGTAATGGTCATTCAATAATATAATGAACACTTGTATGTTCTATTGTAGCTTAGCGCGCAGGTTACCGAGAGTGGCCTGTATGCGCGCGTCCCCGACGGTGGCGGTGGCGATCTTGCTGGCGTGCAGCAGCAGCAGCACGCCCAGCCGGTGGAAGTCAAACGTGATCTCCGTGCGCACGCGCTACAATCGGACGACATTAAAATTGATTAAATCGCATGGATTACAAATATGATATATTTTTCTGATCTGAGTTTTAGTACACCGGCGAGACTACCTTGACCCGCTCGTCGGGCGGCGGCGTCGAGTGCAGGCCCGCGCTGGAGGGCGGGCGGGGCGGCTCCGGGCCCGCGCGCCGCACGCCGCCGCCCGCCACGCGATGGGCGAAGCCAATGAGCTCCACTATAGTTTCTTGATTAGCTGTAATAAAATATATTACATAACAAAAACATAATAATGTATTTGCTTATTAAATTAGCCTCATATGAATTTATCTCCCAGTAAGTGTGACTCGTAAAATTAATTATTAGATGTTGCGTACCGCCACTCGATACGCATGGAAAAGTGGGGAAAGCGGAGTGTTATAACACCAAGCTCCTTCGGAAAAAACGTGAAGCTGTTTTTACTAACCTATAACATCCAAATTGTTAAACAATATATTAGCAATCCTCAGATCCTCTGAGTCTCCTTCGCCTTTCACGAAGCACAACTCTATCGCTATTAGTGCTTCCGAGTCCACAATGCCCGGAGCCGCCCAGCCGCCGCCCTCGCCGCCCCCGCCGCCCCACGCGTCGCCGCCCCAGCCCGCCCACGGACCCGCCGCACCCTCTTTCGTGCTCGTGCTCCAGCTCGGGCAAGATCGCAGCCCGGGAGTGGGACTCGAACCTCGTCCTGCGTCCGTACCTTATGCAAAAATAAGCCTTAATCCGCTAATTTTCTTTAGTATTATAAAATTATTACGAATGTAAAACACTCCAATAGCCTGGCCGCATGTCAATGACATAAAATAATCAATGACATCATTTTGAGGCAGTTTTCGTAAACGCGATCGAAAGCACTCACCGTCCGCAGTGGCGCTGTGCAGGGAGTACAGCGCGCGATGCAGCGCCAGCGGCGTGGGCGGCGCCAGGCGGGCGCGCGCGTCCGGCGACGCGGGCGACGTGGGCGACGTCGGCTCCGAGCCGCGGATGCTGCCCGACGCCGTGTCCATCCTGCGCCGAAATTCGCGTTAGTACGTACGATTTATATTAACGACATCGGCCTCGATCTTGGGGAGTCACACCGACCCGACGTGCTTGTGGCTGGCCACGAGCAGCTCGAAGTCCGGGCCGTAGGTCTGCAGCGCGTCCACCAGCAGTAGCGAGTGCACGGACAGCGCCAGCGACGTGTCCGCCGCGCGCACGCCCAGCGCCGCGCGCACCCCGCACACCTGCACCTCCGCGATGCTGCGTCCGCGGGACTGCACCTGTGTCCGGCGAGGGCATTAAGGCACTGACCCTAGCTCCTCGCGCTACAGCTAGTAATCGTTTTTGATTTTTCAAAGTCTCACACTAAATTATTTTCTCTCATGGATTTAACAGTACTAAATCCATTTATTAATAGCAGAATTTTATTTTATTTATTTTAATTATTAATTTATATGAAGGTTATTAAATATCATACGAGTCAAACGTCCGCGAGAAGTGGTCGCATCAGCTCACTCATTACTCCGGCGACAAAGGCTTTAACAACAGACAGTGAGGGGGCAAGCGGTATACACCGTATCTATCGATGTACGATAAATCATTGGCTCGCGATTTGCCAATGTGTGAAACTATTGGGATGATTTATGTTATTTAAGTAAAATTTTTAGATAATCTGTGTATAAATTATTTTAAAGTGGGGAGAATGGCGCAATTTAAGTAAGTTGGTGTACAATTGAGTATCAAATGAGACCTTAATAGCTTTATTCTGTATGACCTGTAATTTAGCATAATTAGTGGCACAAGTGCTATTCCACACTGAACATGCATAGGTTATGCAAGGTCTTATTAGAGTAGTGTAAATTCGTAGTTTTGTTTCAGCGCTAAGATTTGACCGTCTATTGAAGTTAGGGTATAGGCTACCCATAGCTTGAGCTCCTTTGGTCTTTAAACCGTCGATGTGTTTGGTCCAATTTAGTTTGCTATCCATTGAAACACCAAGGTAGTGAACTGACTTACTCCGAGGTAACACATACCCATCTATGACTAAATTTCTTTTAGGTAACTTTCTTTTTCATGTGAAGAGTATAGCTTCTGTTTTAGATGCGAGTCGAGGGACATTTGAAGACGACTGATAATTATATCTATATCGTCCAAAGACGTGTATGATGCTGTGTCGTCTGCAAAACATGCCAGTTTAGTTTTATTATGAATAGGTACACCGTTTATATGTATTATAAACAACTACGGTCCAAGAATGGACCCCTGCGAGACTCCAGCCGTTACTTGACCTGTCTGATCCTATATATACGGAAAACGTTCGGTCACTCAGATACGATTGAATAAGTTTGATATAACTGACTGGAATTCCTAGAGAAGCTAACTTGTGCAACAGTCCATAATGCCAGACAGAATAATGTCTAATAAGAACATACCAGTAGATTAAAGAACATTAAGGTTATGGAAAAACATGTTCGGATATCCTGGCCAACTGATGAACGGTCGAATGAACTGTTCGAAAGCTGAACTGCTCATTAACTGCTGCTGCGCAACAGGAAAGTAGCCAAGCGCAAGGCAGCCATTGAATATTTTAGTCATGTGGACAACAAATTTTCGAGATATTTTTTTTATTTGTATATTGTGTATATTATCACCACCAGGTGATTTTCTACAATTAAGGGTACGTACAATATACCATACTTCTCGTGGCCATACTGCACTTGTCAATCCTCACAATTCTTCACATTGCTCATGGGTGTTAGTAGTTAGTGACCAGTTTTCGAAATGCCGGCATATCTGTTGATTTGATTTGGTTTTAACGAATTGGTGATTTTCCAAAGACCAGAGTTAGGGTTGACAACTTATGCCAATTTGTTGTTCTAAATCTCATCCTGGTGTATTATGATGGCATGTTGTATGACTTCATTTAGCCAGTTAATTTCAGTTCGTATTTGGCGTTTAATTTTCGAGCAGCTCGGTAGTGTTTGGCCTGACGAACCATGAAGAGTAAGGTTTATTATTTTGCTGGGATGTTATGAACAGGAACAGGAGCAGGACGCGCAGAATTCAGTTTAGGGAAGTGCTGCTTACTGAATTGGAAATTTTCACGCCAAGGACGATCTCTCTGTTCGTATCTTGAATTTTACTGAATACGTTTCTGGTACGTCAATCGGGCGTTGCATTCGCGGAAGTTCGCAGGATGATTCTCATTATAGTTGCAAAATTCCGCTGGTTCATTATTGTCTCGTTTTGGGCAATCGGAAGTAGCATGTGGTCTAGTGCATTTCACACACCGAGGAGGTTTATTGTAGTTGTTTGAAGAATGACCAAAGTTTGACAGCGGTAACATTGTGTCCCTGCAAAGCGATTTGGCTTGAATCTTTCAATGTTAACGACACAGTTGAAAAGATATCTTATTTTTTGAAATTTGGTGATATCAGCTCCAGCCTTCAGTTGGATCAGGAACGGAAGACATTGTGGGTCACCCTTCTTTGAAGTAAGCTTAGTTACTTTTACATCATCGAAACCCATCTTTGATAGCTCTCCTGGAAGAAAATTTTTAAAGTACGCTGCTAGGTCTTAATTACATTTTAGCGATCTTCTCATCTTTACGTGTGTACGTAAAAAAAGCTGCATTTTCTAGACGCAATCCATCCTTGGCCTGCTGGTGTGCTTTAATGGTGTAACAGGAAACCGCTACATTGTTTCCAGTCCTGTATTGAATGTGGAAATGACTCGTATATTTCGAAATCAGGTTCTTGAATGTTTCATGGGTCCAGTTCTCTTGAATTTCTAACACTATGGCTGATATATGCCCCGATGTTTTTAGGGGCAACTATAGCTTTATGTTAGTATTCATTTCCAGGATCGGCCTCTTGATCGACTGAGAGTTTTCTAAGCTTGTTCTGTGATTGAAAGTTTCGCAAACTATCATATTTTGAAGAATCCTTAATAGGAACTGTCTTCTTTAATGGCCGCCTCCTTGTCATCCTCTTCAGAACGTTTGGAGGTTAGGTTCCCTACAGAATTTGTTCTGGTCAGGAATCTATCCATCATGACACGACAGTCGATACTTCACTTGATGCAAAGTATCGATAACGTGTTGTCCCATCACTATTCTCCAATGATTCAATAAGCAACGCATACAATACTGGCTTACGCAAGCGCGGCACTGGCGCATATCGAGCGCAAACTATGATGTACAGCTAGAGTGGTGCACTCACCTCGAGCGACATCTGATCGATGGCGAATTGCAATAATAGAAGCGTCGCATTTTGATTGACAGAGAAATCGGAGAACTCAGTTTCCGAGTTGTCCACGCTCTCCTCCTCCCCGTCAGCCGCGGGCGGGCCGGGGGGCGGCGCGGCGGGCGGCGCGGGGGGCGGCGCGGCGGGCGGCGCGGGGGCGGCCACGCGGGCCGCGACGGCGCGCACGGCGGCCAGCTTGTGCTCGCTGAGGTGCGCCACCAGCGCGGGCAGGGCGCCGCACAGCGCCAGGCGCGGGTAGCGCGGGTCGGTCACGGCCAGCGCGCGCCGCTCCGCCTGCAGCGAGATGCTGAAGCGGTCCAGCAGGTGCAGCGCAGACGTGGGCTTGGTGTGCGCGTACTTCCAGTTGTCGCGCGTTCGCCCCACCAAGATCTGCAGCTCGCTGAGCTCGATGCGGTACCGGTCGTAGAGGCTGGTGTGCAGGTGCGCGGCGTCCAGCGGGCGCGGGGGCGGCGCCGGCGAGGCGGGCGGCGACGCGGGCGACAGCAAGCTGCCTGGTGGCGTGGAGCAGGGCGTCATGAACATCTCCTCGTCGTCCTCGGAGGGCTGGTGCCTGAGCGGCGCGGGGTCCAGGTCGGCGTCGGGCAGGTTGGCGTTGGCGAGGCGCAGGCGGCCGAAGTCGAGGACGATCAGGGAGGCGTCGCGGTCGCAGAGGTCCTCCACCAGCAGGATCTGTGGCGCCGAGATGTCCAGCTCGATGTGCCACGTGCGACGCTCCGTCTAGTGTGAATTAGATTATTTAAAAATTTAAAAAAAGCTAATAATACATTTTTAAATTACTCCTTTATGATGCACTAATAAAACTTGTAATTTTTTTTCTTCACAAAGCACAAGACAAGATTATTTTGAGTGTTTTACAAATCCTTAAAATAAATCCAAATCAGTAATATTCGGTATTGTCTTCTTGAGAAGGGTGGTATTACCGGTCGCCGAGTCTGCCGCAGCAGGCGGTCCCAGTGGTGGTGCAGCGTCTGGCGCGTGTGCAGGCGCACGTGCGCCAGCGCGCCGCCCGCCCCCGCGCCCGCCCAGCGCCGCGCCCAGCGCGCCGCCGCCGCGCACCACACCACCTCCAGCGACGACGACTTCACTCGCAGCCTGCACACACGCGCACGTACGTATAGTCTACGTGGACATTAGCGGTCGTCAATGTAGTATCAGCTTAGACAGACTCACCTGTGATCGCAATTAATGCCCACCGGACGCTTTTCATAAGTGAGCTGGAACAGCGGCTCGGCGGGGTCGTGAGCGGGCGGGGCGGCGCGCCAGGCGGCGGCGGCGCCCAGGCCCTCGCGGATGAGGCCGTGCGGCGCCACCAGCACCGGGAAGAGCGTGCCCGGCGTCACGCGGTCGCGCAGCCGCACGCCGCCCAGCGACGCGTGCAGGGCGTGCGCCCCGGCGCGCGGCCGCGACTCCACGCACACGCACACACTGCTGAACTGCAGCTCCAGGCCGTCGCCCTCACCCTCGCCCTCCTCCCCGCCGCTCTCGCCCTTACCATTGCTGGGCCCGGTAGTACTCCTACGAAATTATAACAATACAAAATGAAATAATACTTTATACTATACTCGTATGAAAAGACAAAATAAGTTTGAGAGATAATACCCAAAACGATCTCCGCTGTCGGTGCACAGGTCCAGCGATCCCTTGTGCAAAGTGAATTCAAACAATCCGAATACGGCGTCCCGTCTCAGCAGCGTCGTGTTATCATCGAGCGAATCGGCGATGACGTCCAGTATCTCGTCTTCGAGCCCCGAGGCGGTGGCATCGGGCGCGCTGGCCTGCGCGGGCTCGGGCGGCGGCGAGGCGTACCACCCCCACCACTGCGGGAACCAGCGCACGAGCACGCTGCGGCCGGAGCTGGCGGGCTCGGCGGGGGCCGCGGGGGCGGTGGCGGCGGCCTGGGCCGGCGCGGGCGCCGCGGCGGGCACTCGGCGCATGGCCACCTCCCGGAGCGGTTTGAGCACGTGCAGCGGCGTGCGCCACTCGAAGTCGTCCTTGGCGGCCTGGCGCTCCGGCGACAGCGTGGCGGCGGGCGACGTGAGCACCGCCAGACACGTGCTGATGTACTCGCACGTCTCGCGCGCCCGCTGTGCACACTGCTCCCACGTGGGCTTCGCGTCCATCCCTGTAGAACAGCACCACTCTTGTGAGTGCGTGAGGAACAAACGTGAGGAGCGGAGAGTGGCGGGCTGGCTCACAGCTGTGGTGCGGCAGGTGCGCGCGCACGGCGTACAGCCACCAGGCGCGCGCGCGGCCCGCGACGGGCGCGGCGGGGCGCAGCGCGCGCACCTCGCGCAGGCGTGCGGTCTGCTCCAGGCCGCGCGCGCACCCCGTCATCTCGCTGTACTGTCTCTGTGCAGGGAACGGTATCGAATTTCATTTATATAAGTGACAGAATTATTCAAAAAACGATTAAGTGAATTGTAATTTAGGTGGATAGTATGCAATAACACATGTTAAAATTTTGGGTAAATTTAGGAGCATGTGCTCTCGTGTTTGTGTGTTATTATAAACATTTCGAAGCACAACAGGACATCTTACGGAGGTGAGCCTCAGCCGCACGGCGGGCAGCTCGAGGTGGCAGGCCAGGCGCGGGCGCGCGCGGTCCCGCAGCGGCAGCTCGCAGCGCTCGCGGCGCACGCGCGCGCTGGCCGTGCTGGGCGCCGCCACGTAGCGGTGCGGGCGGGACCACGTCGCGGACATGCGCTCCTGACGCCCACGGAATGAACGCTGATTATATATTACTAAACATATGTATATTGAGATGCATGATGTTACTTTTTGAAAACATGTTCAATTAATATGTAACATAGATCACTGCAAACTGCCTCCAAAAAATATGATAGCCGAACAGAAATCAAATAATAATTAATTCATATTATTCAAATGCAGTGCTAACGGTGAGCTCGGCAATAGTGCAATCCGCCATCATGCCAGACGGCACGTCCATGGGGTCCCAGTATACGGCCAAGTTGTGCAATTCCAGCAGCTTGAAGGAGCAGGGGTCGTCGGGCGGCGTGAACCCGCGGCGCCAGGCCGCGTCGCAGGACTCCGCCGCCAGCGACTCCACCGTGAACCCGCACGCGAACGCATGCCCCGGGCAGGTCAACGCGTCCTCATAGCGGATGTGCACGTCGTTTAGCTTTAGCTGAAATTTCAAAAAATATTGATTTTTACTAGGTACCATATTTTCTTTTATTAACACCACCAAAAACACGGCCATCTTAATCTCTAGTCTTTTATTTTTGTCTCAAATTTTTGCTCTTAAGATTTCCATAGGCAAATGTAATTTCCTAGACTATACTATATTTCCTAGACTATATAAAGCCATCATAGAAAATTATTTAGTATCCCGCTGTAATAAGGAATATTATATTAACCGAATCTTAAAACTGAAATTTCGGTCCGTCAAACTTATTTACCTGTAAATTTTCCACAATATTTGCCAGCAGTCCCGTACCATAAGTGAGCCAGGAGGAGTACGACGCGGCGTAGTATCCGGCGTCGTTGGCCTCGTGCTCCGCGCGCCATTGTGCCTCCAGCGCATCTAGTAACGCTACTTTACGCTCATGAGCTATGTTGGCCTCTACTGCACTGTCCCACTAAATATATTTTTAAATGTTGATAATATTTCTTTCTAAGTCATAATCATATACGTAAATATTAAAAAAGAAGACATCATCATGAATTAAGTAGGTATCTAATTGGAAAAGTTGGATTTGTGTTCAAAACCCAAACAGAAAAATATTAATAAATTATGACGTTTTCAATGCTTTTCCATTATTTTAATAACTACAAAAAATATATTGCATCTGTGCACTGCCACAAAAAAAAGTAAGTAGTAAAAGTCTTTTCTTATTCAAAACAATAATATAATACTATGGCTTACAGGAACTAACTTCTACAATATTTTCAAAACTAAATAAAAGAAACTGTCGAAAATATCTCAAAACCATCTCTCTTAATAATGCTAGACTATGTAGACAATGACAATATATGAAAATCCCTATTTCATATTTGATACAATTGTAATCAAATATTTAAGGTAGATATAAAGATGACTGTATAGGACTATCAGTCCTTATAATCTTGGAATTTACCAACAAGCTTTATGATATCTTTCACTTTACGTATTTCTATATTATAATCTTATCTAAATGCCAAGTTCACTCTCAAGGTAAAAGATTGTATCATTGTTTCTGAATCAAAATATAAGACTAGTAATGTCTAAATATTTAAAAACAATGAACACTCAGAGATAAAAATTAAATAATAGATACACAAAGTTCATAGTTTATATATTTATTTTATTATATATGTATATTAAGTAAGTATAATTTTAAGTAAGAAGTAAATTTTTTTAGGTAATGTTGTATTAAGTAAGAAATATTTTGAACCTGTTACCTCATCTAAATTAACTGGTGCTGCCACTAAATATAATTTTTCAATGGCAATAAGCCATGGTGCTGAGCGTATTTGCCTCACTGGCACCTGCAGCTGCACTTTGCCAATAAACCCAGCTTTAACTTCTACTGGCAAGCCTAGATGACGAAGTGCGTCCTTCTTAAGTGGAAGATTTTCTAACTCTACTTTACCTTAAATTTTTAAAGCAGAAAATTTTAATTAAGTTGTAAGTAAATATGTAAATATTACATATAAATCTTATTGATACAAATAATTCAAAATTAAACTTGATGATATAAATAATTTGCAAATATATTTAAACTAGCCTCAAAATCAATGAACTTTAAATTTAAACAATCATAAAATATTCTATGATAATAACAATCCTCATAAAAAATAAAAAAAATGTTACACACTGCCCTGTAAGAAGTTTACATTGTGTCAAATTTAAGTAAATATTCTTATTAAACTTATCAAGCTCTCTAGTTAAATTATCTTACATTATGATAAAATAAATATTTTAAAGCTAGCTTCGACTAAAAAACAATTAAATATACCATTTTGTATTAAGAAAATTCAAATTAGCCGCCAAAATTGCATAAAAGATGACCCAGGTTTCATGTAATGTTAACATACCGGAAAGCAGCGCGACGCTCAGCTGATCTGTGTTCAGATTCTCTACATACTTTCCAAGGTAGTTGTTCAGTACCCATGCTACTAGCCCTTCCAACATTGTGCATGATCGGCTTTCCTTGCCCTTTAACTACCACGCACTTTCACGACAAATACCTGTGTTGAAGTATTATTTATCAACACCCAAAAACACGCTCGTTAATAACTGCAATAAGTTAATATAAGAGTTATCGTTTACAAAACCGAAGTACATCCTCAGTCTTCTCTAATATTTAAAACAAAGTTTTTAAGTCATTCGGTTTTTAGTGTTTTTACCAAATTTTGACTTATGTCAGAGATTATGACATAATCTTTCAGTTTTGACAACAATGATCTCAATTTCGAAATATAGATTCGGTATCCGTGACCCCATTTAAAATAAATATAGAAAATGTAAATGCTACATATTCATTTTCAAACATTTAAAGAGCTTAAATATTTTTGTATTTATTGTATGTTTATTTCAATAAACTTAAAATTTACATTTAACTTATAATTATTATAGAATACTTAAAGTTTTCTGACCATAACATGACAGTTCCTTCCGTGAAATGAACCGTCTATGTTGTAGAATTATAATTCTAAGTGTAAAAAATTGTGCATATTTTAGTTTGTTTACACATTTTGAGTCATAGACGCTTTTGAAAATGAAGTCAGCGCGATTAATGCATAGGTTTTGTAAGCTTTCAACAGTTAATTTAAGTGCATGTTGTCATAAAAGTCCGACTAAATTACACGTACGATACAGCACATCAGTGGGATGCACAAATTACACAAGATTTGTCCCCATGGTCATTAATGTTCGAAATTTAGGACTTGGACCCACCTCAAAAGATTTTGATGAACCAGCCCAATTGTCAGGTCCTCTGACAAAAGCTCATGCAACAGAACTAGTCTTCCGTTTAAACAATGATGAGCGGAAAATGTTATTCAATGCCTTACAAGAATATGAATCAAACAGATTAAAAGAAGATTTTGAAGGTAAATAGTGAAATAAACTACCCTTAATTAAACTGGATAAGTATATTCACTCTATATTCAATACTGCAGACAAATTGGCTGGCCAGAGGTGGAGAAGTAAGCTAGGAAGACCCAGTAAAGTTCCAACATTAGGAGATGTAGACCCCACTGGTACATACTGCCCCGTTCCTGAAGATTGGCTAAAGAAAAAATATGGTAAGCATACAATGAATTGGTGGATTTTAACTGGTTCAAGGTCCTCCTAACTAGTAAAATCTGGATTAGTTATTATCTTTACTCGTGTACATAAAACTAAGTCAATGACATCTCCTTTTTCACCACACAGTCACAATCTCTTTTTTTATGTTTTACTAAAATGTAAAAATAAGAATAACTAATACTGAATCTATTTATATATATATGTTGTAAAATATATGTATTTCTTTTGATAATACTATTTTATTTATTTCAGCTGCTACTGTACCAAAGCCAACCACAAGGGAATTGCTCCATTGTGAGTAAATACAATTTACTCAAATACAATACATATGTATATTGAATTAATTGCTTTAAAACTAACGTAAAATATTCTATATATTTTCAGTGTCGCTAGCAAATTCAATACCTTTCATTGGTTTTGGATTCTTGGACAATTTCATCATGATAATAGCTGTGAGTACTTTTTTTAGAAAAACATGCTTTTTTTGTATTAATTAATATTTCTGTTATTTTGAGTGTTTTTATATTATGTAATTATAATTTTTATGTGCATCTGAAATTTTATTTACTATTGATTGAGCTGATTATGCAATTAAAGCTACTACTGAGGGTAATATAGACAAACAGGCATGTTGCTTGTTTAAGTTTATATTAGATTTTTATTAGATAAGTTATTTTGCCCACTGTGATTGTTAAACCTGTGTATTATTTTTTGATTTTATTTAAAAGTGTCCCATCAACAGGGTGACAGTATAGAGAGCTCCATGAGCGCGTACATAACGCTGTCCACGATGGCGGCGGCGGCGCTCGGCAACACGTTCAGTGACGTCATCGGCATCGGCTCCTCCTACTACGTGGAGCGCGCCGCCGCGCTGCTCGGCCTCGGCGCGCCCGCGCTCTCCCCCGTGCAGCTCGACATGCCCGCCAGCCGGCGCGCCGCCAATATGGTTAGTGACGCTAGTGACGCTAGTGACGCTAGTGTTATTGCGTACTGATAGTTTAAATTCAACGTGACATTGGCGAAGTGAATTGTGCTCCACTGCTCGAACGCCATATATAAAGATAAGAAGAAAAGTAGTTTAAATCCAACAAACATACAACTAAAATAAATTAAATGTCCAGCTTATCCCATTCCTCCATTCCTCATCACGCTTTGAGGAACATACATCTGTATGTTGTCTGTCAGTAATAGGCAAGTTTTATTACTAAATATTAATAGAAAAAAAAAATGATTACAGGGCCGAGTACTGGGTATCACATTAGGCTGCTTCCTTGGCATGATACCATTACTCTTCAAAGACGATGAAAAGAAACCTGCCACCTCCTAACTCTAACATATTATCTTGACTGAGTATTCTTAACACATATTTTTTATTAACTTGAATATTGTAATTGTGTATACTGTACTCGACTTCGTGCATCACCATCAAATTGAAAGTAACCAAAAAACAAAAAAAATAATTTGAAAGTTACATTGAAACATCATGAAATTTTTAAATTAGCATTTATTTGCAACTTTTATGCAAATTAAACTAACTTTAAGGTAACTTTCATTCTGAAGGTGCTTTAGACTAAGCTTTTAGTTAATTTTTTAAAAGTGTAAATAATATTTGATCACAATTGACTTAAATTTAATAGCATTGTACTTAGATGACTTTACAAATATTTGCACAAACTGCACAATTAACTCGACAGTAGTGATTTTTGTCACAAAATGCACTTCTAGTATTTGGTCTTTGATACATATTTTATAGGTGTAAGTGATTGTGTACCCAGAGCTTCTAATTGATATATAATAATAGATACTTGACTATATAGCTATAATATAAATACCTCTATTTAATTTTGATCATTCACTGTAGAATAAATATTAAATTAAACTACTTTTGACAAATTCTTGAAGATGATCTAGAATTATGTGAATGTGAATGAAAATATACATTTCATAATTTATTGTTTAAGCATTTAACTTAAGAAGTAAGATATATATCACTATATTTTTTCTTACTACTTGTTACTTGTTAAATGTATTCCTGTGGTCAATGGTGTGCACTTCCTGTCCCATATGACAGTTCTAAAATCAAGAAACCTTCAAAAGTAGTTTTATTATATAAGTGTCTTCAATTTTTTTTATTAAACATACTAAATCTTAACATAAATGCTATAGTTTTGAACAATATGTATGACTCTTGCTGTAACATTTTCTTTACTAAGCGCCTCGATTTCGAATTTCAACTATACAAAGATTATTATATAAATTATAGTGCTTCAATAATTCCCAATGCTTAGATTGTTATGCTGAATTACAATAAAATCAATACTAGTTATTTCTTTAGACTTGCCTCATTAGAAACTTTGTTTAGAATTATTGCCATGTGACCAAATGTCTGTATTAAAAAGAAAAAAATTCAGATAATTGAATGTTATCTTTTAATTCGTCTTAACTTTTATAATAGAATACAAATAACTACATTCACGATTAATATACACACTCGATTAATTTTACACTTTTTGAATCATGCATAATTTTAATGGTTCCTACAGAAACATGTGTATATTAAATTATAAATATTGAATTTGTTTTACTAACATTAATTAGTATTATAGGATATCTTTTAAATTTTATTTATTTATATATATATATATATATATATATATATATATATATATATATATATATATATATATATATATATATATATATATATATATATATATATATTCGAGTTTGTGTTATTGTATGTTCAATCAAAATTTTTTTAACTCAATCACTTTATTTTTTTTATTTTATATTACTTTTAGTTTTAGAATTGTTTATTTCATATTACTAATATTATTTATGCAGATACAAAATAAAATAAGGTCAGGCTATTTTGAATAAAGATTTTTTTTATCTATAAAATATATCTAATAATACAACAGTGAGATATTTATAAAGGAATATTTTATTTGACTAAAAAGATCAGAATCTAAATAAATTTTATTGAACTATATTTGTTGTTTTTTTTATTATTTTTTATGCACACTGTATCTTAGCTTACAATTTCATAGATAAAGAAAATGTGCTAACTTAATTTAAAAAAAAAAACCTATGAACCACCATATGCAGCGTTTCATCGGTACGACGCGACGCCTACCGCTAGACACCTCTCCCAAGCATTTCTACGGCTAAAATAAATATAAGTATTTGAAATATAGAACTAATATTAAAAATGAAACACAGCGGCTATAACGAATTATTTATTAATACATTCGGGATATGCTCTCGCGCTCGAACCTCCAACCTCCATACATTCCGGTATCGGTTAAGAGTGGACTTAGTTTAAATTATTGCAATATCACATTTAATATTGTGTTCAAGACTGTTAATTAGCAGCCGCATCCAGAAATGTTGCCGATTTAATGTCAATTAAATCCTTATCGACATCTCTGAGTGCGAGGTGTCTAAGATACAAATTATTTTGTTGTACGACACCACCAACTGGTGTATCGTGTGGAAATGTTCAAAAAATATTTCTTAATAATAATATATTCTTGTACGTTGCTTTTTTTTTTCTTCCATACCATATTATCATATCATATCATATCATATCATATTATATTCCATATCATTCACGAAATAGTATATTTTGACTAATTGGTGTGACAAGTCAGACATTACACATCGCTACCAATACTTCACAGCCGTTTAAATGAACCCGTGCCACTTGTCGAGATCCCACAGAACCCACTAAAAGTCAGACAAATCAATCAAATTATATTATTTCATATTAATGTTTTCACAAAACAAACAAAGAAACATCCATAAGTTACAATCTACACAGTTGTAAGTGAATTTATTACGATATAAAATGAGATCCGTTCCATGTACTGACGCCGTCGGTGCGCAGTGCAGACGTGCGAGGGGAGCGCGACGGGTGTGGGTTCAATAACCACTTCTTGTAGGACAAAGCGCCGCGTCATGACACCTCCAAATAGGCAAAAAGTTGACAACACATGTTTTTGTTCTAAATTTATATTTTTAAATCGATATACAGTATACAGTAACACCCGCTTAATACGATCACATTTCATACGATTTCCCCCCACTATACGCCATTTTACGCCAGTACCTGCTAAATGAGACATATTTTCATTAATTTCTTTACGTTTAATAAGATCGACATCCCGTTGAAACGCCATCACGCGCCTATTATAATTCAGGACAGTTTCTAAGACAGCAAGTTTCAGAAATAACAGGTTTGTCGTGTTGGAAGAAGAGTCCGTGTCAAAATCAATAGTACTAAACAAAAATAAATAAAAAACGTAACTATAAATATACTATAATATACGGTCATAACTTGCTGCAACTCTTATACGAAAACACGAGCATTAAGTAGAACGCTCCTTTTCCCGCTTAAGACATGCTGCTGGCGTCCAATCCAGGAGTCGACCAAAATCGTTTTAATTGGGTTTTACTGTATTTGTAGTATTTCAACAATTTGCCTTCTTACACATTGCGAAATAAATCCGGTGAATATCCCCAACAGGCGTACAAAGTGTTCAATATATATTCACAATAACCATCCAAAGCCTTGACATAACGAACATCAAGAAGGAAAGTGACCCAACTGAAAATTTTATGAAAATTTTTTTGTATTTAATTTTTCACAAATTGCAAATACAATTTTCAGCTGTAAGCGAGGTCACTTCCGTTCTGTGAGTCGTACGAGTTGGTACCTAGGTCATGTATTACATTACTATCTAGATTGCTTTAATTGCAAAATATGACTTGTAGTAGATAGTTATTTCTACGGTAAATTTACTATAATCAAAAAGACATCTATACACGTCAATGATGCAATAAATATTCACATTGTGCTAAACATAATATATTATATACATTTTTGTGCCAGTCTTGAAAATATGATAAAATATATCAAAAAATATTATTATTCATAAAAGAAAATTACATCAAAATCGGAGAAAGTGAAAAAAAAGGTATACATAAAACAGAGGCCCCGCGGTTACATCAGACAGAGGCGAAACGCGTTGATAGCGTAGATCTTTGTTGACCTCTATGGAAACTGGCACTGAAAAGCCTCAGGCATAATATTATATAGCTCGTGCTGCTTACATTGCAAGTAAAATGTGATAAATCATATGTTACTGTAAAAGTCCTACCTTTTTTAACATTCACTAGTAAAATTTCATTTTGACCAGTGAAGCCATTTTTATCCAAGGCTAGGTGCACCCAAGTCATATATATTATTCACCAAAACCAGTGTAACCACCGGGCTTTTACAGTAACATTTACATATACATATGTATGTATTTATGTATATATATATATATATATATATATATATATATATATATATATATATATATATATATATATATATATATATATATATATATATATATATATATATATATATATATATACATATACATATCATATACATATACATATACATATACATATACATATACATATACATATACATATACATATACATATACATATACATATACATATACATATACATATACATATACATATACATATACATATACATATACATATACATATACATATACATATACATATACATATACATATACATATACATATACATATACATATACATATACATATACATATACATATACATATACATATACATATACATATACATATACATATACATATATATATATATATATATATATATATATATATATATATATATATATATATAATTTTTAAGTCAGAATTAAGTTATTTAGTACTGATTACAAAGCAATAATATAGTTTATATGAGAGCCGCTTAACGCTCATCAAATTTCACCTCTAATACATCATATACATTGCGTCTCAACCAAAATGAATAACACCTTGAAACAATATTGACGATATAAACACGATAGTATGATCGCTCCAAATTACACATGAGACTATAGAGTATAGCTGCCATGACCCTACTACATAGAAAACCATAATACGTAACCATAAAATAGACGAGACTGATTAAATAAATATGAACGAGGTCGCGGCTCAGAACATGTAGGTACATAAGTTGCGTTGCGAAATATCTAGATTATGCTAAAAGTTAGACTAATTATTATTCTAATTTGACTTCAAAAAAGAAGTCCTCCGCCTCCGCCATACTAAAGCATCGTATTATGCGTCAATACAATTGTACCCGATCCGTGTTGGGATACAGTTTTGTACAAAACAAAAATCACAATATTTCAATAAATTAATATATAACAATACGAGTATATGACGGTAACCGAATACAGCTACTTGGGTATTGGAATTCTAATAGTCCTGCCACCTCCCCCCACCTCCCCACCTCCACCACCCCCTCACTCCTCACCTCCTCACCTCGCCACCGCGTGGTATTCGATTACAATAGATAATAAAAATAAATTATTAAAAGTATAGATATACGAATATTTACACTTTACATAATAAACTAAACTGGGTAAATAAATAAGCGTGTTTGAGCACTCACAACCACCGCTGTCGACGGACACCGCGCGTCACGTCACAACGCGTCACGTCACCGCGCGTCACTGCGCGTCACGTCACCGCGCGTCACTGCGCGTCACGTCACCGCGCGTCACTGCGCGTCACGTCACAACGCCACTACGACTATGTGCAATTTTGTTTCAAAATAGAAACACGAAAATTATTTTCGCAAATATAATGTTACGGCTGTATAAATGTATTGGTCAAGCTTTTTTATATATTAATTTAACATACAGTAATTGTAAAGCATTATACTAAATACATTAAAAAATGTAAGCACTAACTTGACAACTTTGCCTATTGCATCCATATCACGTCTGGATGACGTCGTTCGTTTGTAAGTCAGTCAGTCAGTAAGTATACAAAGGAGTGTACGTACAAGTGTTGTAATAAATTAATTTGTTTTGTATAAACCGAGTTAAAACTGCTTCAATATAAAAGTGGAGGTCAGCCGTCACGGCACTGCGGGCGGCGGGGGCGCGGGGGGCGGCGCGCCCTCCCCGGCGGGGGCGGGGGCGGGGCCGGCGAGGGCGGCGGGCGCGGCGGGCGCGTCAGTCGCGTTGCGGCGCAGGGTGGCGAGGGCGGCGCGCGCGGCGGCGGGCGGCACGCGGCGCCAGGGCTCGCCGCGCGGCTCGTAGACGGCCTCGTCGAAGGCGGCGCGCGCGGCCAAGATGATGCTGAGCGCGGAGGCGTCCTGGCCGTGGCAGCCGGAGTACCGGTACTGCGGCTTCTTGTCGAAGCGGCAGGCGGCGGCGGCGGACTGCGCGCCAATGGGCACCAGGCAGTTGAGCGTGAGCGCGCACTGCACCCAGCGGCGCAGCAGCGGCGCGGAGGGCGCGCGCGCGGCCGCCACCACGCGCGACGCGTCCAGCATCTGCACGAACAGGAAGTCGTCGGCGCGCGCGCGCAGGTAGCGGAACATGCGCGGGTGCGTGAGCGACGTCACGGCCGCGCGCCGCGCCCACGCCGCCACGCCGAGCGCGCCCAGCCCGCCCGCGCCCGCGCCCACCCCGCCCGCCACGCGCGCCCACAGCGCGCCCAGCTCGGCGGCGGTGCCGGTCCAGCGCTGGTCGCTCTCGCAGTATATGACGCCGCCCACGCGACTCAGCGCGTGCTGGAACCAATACGACCAATTGTTTTGATTTATTTATTATACCCACAATACCCAACAGACTCATTTTAGTATTTTTAACAATATCCTAATTTTTTAGATGAACATTTATTTTTTTAATTTAATCAAATTTTACGTGCAAAGAATGAAATAGCAAATTTATCTGTATACATAATTGAACACTAATACTGATTTCATAGTTTTCAACATTTAACAGCTTTACATAACTCAAGCAATTATCTATGAAGAATAAGTTTATTATCACTAAAAAAATATTAAATATGAGTCAAATATCACAATATGAGTAAATATCCAATGTCAGCTTTCTATGATAAATAGCAAGTTGTTATCAGGTTAAGTAACAACTAAATGTCTTCATACCTTATCTAATAATCTCTCAACAAACTATATGACAAGATTATGTATAAAACTACTACTATTACTACTAGTTTATTCTAGAACATCTGGGTTCTTTATACTATGTGTTTGAGTAACCCTTGAACATGCTATCTTGTCTATTAAGTACTACTTAATGTTATTTATATGTACAGGCAGATGTGGATAACTATGGCCCTTCTTATAATATGTGATTATAAAACAAAAAAAACATACCTGTATGATAAGTGGGCGATAAGCAGTGGTACTTCCATCGCTCACATGTGATGGAAACAACTCGAGATCAAAATCAATGATGGCACATTTGGACGAATTACAGTAGTTAGAAACCTGGAACCGAAAAAAAAATCATTACATATCACACTCATATTACAATATTGTAATAATTATGAATTATTTGTATAAATGATTATTATTGTTGAATATTATATAAGTTCATATATATTTGTATAAGCTTTCTTTCATTGTAATACTTCATACAATTATCAGGAACAACAATAAAATGTATATAATCCTTCATATCACTGATTTAAATTAGAGCTTAATATTTTTATTATTTTTAAAGTGTTTATAAGTGCTAAGGATAGGAAAATACCAAAAAAAAGGTAAATAAACAAAATAATAAGCTTTATATTATTACACCTTAAAGCTTAATATTTTGCTTTGTTAAAATTATTTAACATTCAAAAATAAAAATATCTTACCACAGCTAAAGAATAGGGTTTTAAACCTAAATTATAAACAAGGACAGTATATGGTAGTTTTGCAGCATCCCTCACAAAGGCAACAATGGGCGCATGGTCATCATTTCTTCCATGTGTCACGATAACTGGTACTGTCGTGTTGTGCCAAAGTTCAGTGTGACCTTCCAAGCCCACAAGATGCAGAAATTTTTCCTCCTGCACAAGATTCTGCTGTTCCTCATCATGGAGTTGCTCCTGGATCAGAGAAACCTGCTTTGTTGTGATATAAAATACTTAATTTTGAATTTAACAAAAATATCTTATATCCTTCAATATTCTAATATAATAATATAATATACAAAATGGAAGTTATAATATTTGCACATAAAATTCTGTATGATATGGATATAGTTTAAAAAATAAATTACCTGAAAGTCTTTTATGTGCTGATGTGTTTGGGTCACAATACTTTGAAAGGACTGTGGTGGTTGTGAATGGAAAATTATTAAAAATAAACTTATAGCAAAAACTGATGATGAAAACAGTAAGAAACTTTTAGTTTTCATGTTGATAACATTATAACAACAATTATTTTTTGTGCTTTTCTGGAAGTATTTATTTCTTTATATAATAAAGCTATGAACCTACATCTTTTTTTAATACTCTTTCACAAATAAAACAAATCAATAACACTGACAGAAGCCTACACACCCCACAAAATTATATAAACATATCAAGGATGTCGAAGCAAAAATAGGCACACTATATAATTATATGTATTCATCATTGTATCATTCAATAAAAGCTATGAAAAAGTATATGTTCCAAGTTAAATATATTTTTATTAAATAGTGAACTGACAAAGCTATAGCCGCAAAAAGTTGTTTGACAATGACAGTTTTTAGATAAAGCAATAAAATATTATATTTCGTTCTAAAACTTTATCTGTTTTCATAGATAATAACTAGGCGCTATCTTATTAGCTGTTTTTCTACCCATATACTTATAGTAAAAAATATGAATTGTACAATTTTTCAATCTTGATTCTTATTCTAAATTAAGCCTTTAAATTACTATTCTAATTTTATATACCGTCCACTTGAGTAAATGTATTCTGTGATACCGTGTCTTCGTCTGTCACTGTCATAAGTCATTTCGATACAAAAATTCCAAATTGTGGTCTTCTGTATCGTCTACTACAAAATATATATTTATTTTGAACAAAATTAAATCTTCAAGTTTGATTTTGCTGTCCCCCGCATAAATAACATATAATGTCAAATATATCGAAGCGAAGAAAGGAGGGATCGAGAGCCAAGATCAAGGTAAAAAGGAGGTCAAGCGCAACGTAGACCAAAATAACAAGATGTTTTTTAATTTTTTATTTATAAATATTATTCAAATTAATTAGTGCAATTTTTCTGATATTTAACAATAATTTCATATAAAATATAGTCTAGTAAACACAAATATGTTAAGAATTACCTGTTTTCGGTAGACGGCAATTTACGAACAACAGGTTGGATGTCACGACTTACGATAACAATATCGCTCAGTTTATATTAAGGTTATTTTATGACTAATTCTGATGGGAGACTAAGTATTTTATATGTACATAATATATTTTCATCTTGTTTGCACTTACTTTATAATAGCAAGAATAATATTTTCTTGTTTATTTATTTTTTACTAGTATATGTGGTCTTGGCAAAAAGATAGTTTTAAAAAAAATTTATGAAACTGTTTCCAACACATATAGATATTTTAAACTTAAAATAACTTTTGAAAGTAACTTGATTTGTATCTGTGTCTTAAATGCTATCTAAGCACTGTAACTAATTAAGCTATAGCGTAAACTTGCCATTACACATACAGTAGTATTCTACAGTAACTGTATTTTTACTGTTTTCTTTTATATAAATTTGTTTTACAGACAATGGGAGACCACACAGAATTTTTGAAACGTATCAATAAGACATTATATTATGGCCAATTACCTACTCTTCCCTGCTTAAGCCTTCCAGTTACTGGTATATTATTTTGAGTCTTTTATTATTAAAATTTTACATGTTTAATATAATATAAACAAATTATACATTTAAATGATTAGTAAATATTACTTTTAATAAGGTCTTCCCAGGCTCTGCTCTGCATATTAACTTGACAGGCACTAAAAAAGTACATAAACTGTAATCATACAAACAGAAGATCACATTTATGAAACACAATTTATGGTTGTTTTTGTAGCTGTTACTTCAAATTTACTATTTATTAATAAATAAATAAGAATATTTTAATAGTAATTTTATATTTAAATGTAATATACTAAATATACATTATATATAAATAATATTTCCTACTGACGCTATTCACAAACAGAGATCTTGTCAGCTTTTTACAATATGTTTTTTAATTCTTTCTATAATATTGGGGAATAAGTTGAGCCGTTGTGTGGCAGCGTCACAGCTTCCGACTTTACAGTCCGTATCGCAACGGTTGTGAGTTCGATTCCCACTCGAGGCAATGAATTATTGTATTTCCTCGCTCTGGTGAGAATACAAAGCGGAATGTTGATTTCCATAGTGAAGCTATTATATATACATTTTTCAGAAATATCGTGCGAGCTATGGTCGGTACCGCAACGGGGGCGCTCCCTGCGTCGCCTCCACACGGACGCGGCGGCGGAGATCGCGCGCTCCGCCTGCGTGTCGCCGTGCGCCCTGGTGCTGTCCATACTGTACCTGGAGCGCCTGAAGAGATGCAACCCCGACTACTTGACCGCTGCTGTGCCTGCCGATTTGTTTTTAATTTCTTTGGTGACTTCCATTTTTAGATATTATAAACAGCATTTTGTTTTAGCTTAACTTTTTCTTCTTGTGCCGTTAGTTCTATGATTCGTCTATACATAAAAATTACCAAAAATATAAGTATTTTTATACTAAAAATACTTCTATTCTTAATATCTTATGTTATCATTATTTATAAATTATATTTACATATATATAAAACATTTCGTATGTTTAACAGATGGTTAGCAATAAATTCCTTCAAGACGATGGTGAAGACGACGAAGTGATATGTTCCGAGTGGGCCGCGTCGGGAGGCCTGGAACTCGGTCAGCTTAAGAAACTCGAAGTGGATTTCCTGAATGCCATTGTGAGTATTACAATGGGGTATTTCGGTGAATAATAATGTATAAGTATAGTTTAGTAATAAATAATCAAAAAATGTTAGGTCCATTTCATAAAATTACTAAATTAATATCAATGCTACCAAATTATACTTCTTTATATATGCACAACATGATATGACGTCATACAGTCTTGTAAACAAAGTTGTTTACAGATCAAAGCAATGTTTATGCATAAGATATTATTAACACCAATAACAGTGGGGTTTGTTTACAATACTAAATGACGTCACGGCAAAAGCATAGGATCTAGACTACAAGGGTAATACATCATATTATTTAAAATAAAAATTTATTTAATTTAATAATTTAAATGTATTTTATGGCAATTTAATTTTAATTTATATTTTTTATAATGGTTTGTGAATATATTACAGGATTGGAATGTTTTTGTGAGCGATAAGTCATTCGAAGAGGGTCTGCTGTGGCTGGAACGGCAGGTAGCTTTAAAGCAAGCACAGCTCCGGGGCTTCTTCACGTACACAGACCTGGTCGCGTCCTGCAACACCGAGCTGGTCGGCGACGTCGTGAGGTCGGTGTCGGCCGCCTGCGTGTCCGCCGCGCTCGCGTACCTGGCCGGCCTCCTCGCGCTCGTGGCGTCCACCCTCGTCATCTCCCACGCCTGGCTCCCGACCCTGCAGTACATCGCGGCCCGAGGGTCTGTCTCCACGGCCATCGACACTCCACTGAGCAATTATCCAGAGGAACTGACGACCAACCTCTCCAACTCGACTGTAGAAACACAATTGTACACCTCAGAAGAATCGGTAATGGACAACTTGAGATGTTGCGACAAGTGGACCAAGTACCGGGAGGAGAATGAGCCCAAACGCACCTGGTACGACTGTGTGATCACACACGACTGGACCTTCGAGCCGTGGTGGTCCAAAACCTCGGTCCTCAACTGGCTGTACCAGAGCTCCCTCATCAACCCCGTGCAGCGATGGTTGGAAAAAATGAATCAGTATATGGAATTGTTTAGTAAGGAGTTTGGTTATATACATTTGAAGAGTATGGAGAAATGTAATAGTTACAGCAGGACGGGCGGGAGGCACTGCGCCAGGCAGTGGCTCAACCTGAGCAAGGTGAGCGTGTTCGTGGCCTCCGTGTCGGACCGGTAGCTGTCTCCACGTCATCATACAGCGTGACCGCGGCGACCACCACTACCACCACCACGTACAACTATTTACTGTAATATTGGTATTTAACGCAATGCTCAATTGAAAAGCAATCGTTGTTACATCGTGTATGAACAAGTGAATGTTCTTTTAGTTTTTGTAACTGGTAGCGTAACATCTGTCCTATTTCTATGCCTCCTTTTCAGCCCGAGTACGATTACTTGGTGCACTGCTCCTATAAGGACGCGATGCGAGGAGGATAGCTTGTATGGACACGTCCAGTGATCTCTCCGGCATCCACTCTCTACCCTAAATAAATGATGTATTATGTGCCATCGAGTTTCAAGTGTTGTGTAATATTGTACATAAAGATCCTTAAAGGTTACGAAGTATATACACAGTAATTGGAAATAACAATGTTGGCATACAAATGCACGCTATGTTTAAGAATAGCCAAAATATTGTAGAACTGAGCGTGCTGGGAAATTTGGTTTTTTTTATTTGGGTCAGTGGAGAGGGGTGAGGTGTATTCTGGCTGAATACTTTTAAAATACATTTTGAAAATGTTATACTTAATATTATTTGTTGTCAACCTTCATAAGATGTAACAACAAAAAAAAATGAATAATTTATGTATATTTTTGTATGAATGTATGTATGGTAACAAAATAAAAAGCATTTTTAAGGCGGAACATATTCATTTTTTATTTACATATAAAAAGTACAAAAATATCATATAATATAATATAATATATCATTAAATGCACATTCATTTTAAACTGTATTTAATTAAAAGTAAATATAAAACTTGATAGAAATAGTTGTACTCTATCGCTGTCTGTCTGTACGTGGAACACATTGGTAAATTCCCTTATTAATATATTAGAACCCGCAACAATCATTTTTGACATCTTTGTGCGTGCGTTTGTGTACGCTAATCTCAGAAACGGCTTTCCTTAATATTTAGTGTTTGTTTTATTTCAATCAGGAAATTAGTAAATAAGTTTTATCAAAGTAATATATTCTAAAAAATTGCTTATAAAACTATTTTATTTAGAAACAATATGTTATGAAAGAATTCATAATGTTATCGAATTTTCCAAATTAACGAAGAATAAAGTTACGGTCACAGTTAGTTAATAATACTCTTTCTTCTAAGATTTCTACATAATGTCTAAAAGTAAGAAACAAGGCATATTTATAAAAACAACAAATAAGTTAATATAAAATCCTAGAACATATTTTCGATTTAATTAATCAAAATTCCGTTAGAATTGAAATCAATCGGGCAAAAAATGTTCAGATTAATCTGAGTAAATTTTTATGCCAAATAAATGTATGGTAACAATAAAATATCTATTTAATTTAAGAATAATAAAACTTTACTTAGTCTTAAATTAAATAGATATTTATTATAAAAAAAAAATTCAAAGAGTTTTTAATGATTCATTATTCCCACTACACTGCTTTATATACTTATGTTTTCGAAAAAATAAGATTAATGACATAAAATTCATAATTTATTACTAATAGTAATGTCTCCAAAATTATTAATATAAGTTAAGTCGACATTCATTCAATTGAACGTTATTGCCTTCATTTACCATCTCGGCAGTTGGCTAATACTACATTTGTTATATTAGTGTCCCATGATAACTTTGGAGGTTCGGGCCCATGAATAGCTGTATAGCCACAACGTAAGGGAACGTATGGACAATGGTGAACATGTTGATGCCTATGTTAGAAATGTAATAACTTGGCATGCTTGATAAGCTGCTCCTTAATAATAATATCATTCATATGTTACATAGAATAAGCTACCTAACCTAATATAACTTATATTTGCTATCTATTATGAGACAAAGGGGAAAATGTCGCAACAAACTTATTGTAAAGTATACAATAACATATTCAAAATAGAACAGTTATATGGTACAACCTATCGTTGATAGCTTAGTTTAGTAGCTTAGTAGCTATTGAGCGTTGACTTACTGTCACTAGACGGTTTGGTCGACGGGCTCAGGCTCAGGCTCAGGGACGAACAGGCCGGGGTGGAGGTACAGCCGGCTGTTGAACCCCCAGCGGTCCACGGAGGAGGTCTGCACGCGGCGCGCGGCGTGGAGGCGCCGGTCCACCAGCGTGAACAACTCCTCGACGTGGCAGCGATGGGCGAACTCGGCAAACACCTCGCATAGAGCCTGGATGTACCACGAGCCCTCGACTTCATCTCGGTAGGACACGTTACCTGTAAAGTGGAGAAAACGGTAACTATTGATTAAGATTTTGGAAGATGTCGCCTCTTGGTAAGACGGGGAGGCGCCGCACACATACCTGGTATAGTGGAGTGCGCGATGAGTATGTCCGAGTAGTTGCGCTCCAGCAGCATGTCGGGGGGGCGCGGCACGCGGGCGGGCGCGGGGGAGGAGGCGGAGGGGGAGGGGGAGGCGCGCGGGGGCGAGGGGGAGGCGGGCGAGGCCAGGTAGGGGGCGCCGTCCGCCGCCGTCGCGGGCAGCATCTGGTAGCCCTCGTCTTGGCCTCTGTGGAAGCACCGTGTTCATATCGTTTATTTTATTTTTAGTTCCCCATGTGACATATACATAAACCTAATTTAAATATTTAAGCCAATTTAAAAACAAAATTGTCTTTATTTGCTTTTTTAAATTTAAAACATCCAAAAATATTTCAACACACAAATAAAAGCTTAACGTACCGGCACATTTGAAAAATGAACACCTTGGGCACTCCTTTCAAAACAGGAAAGTTCTTATTGTTAAAGAGTTCCACCATCTCGCTGGTGCTGATGAGGCTGCCGTCGTGGCACCTGAAGTCGTTGTCGCTGGTGTTGGAGCGCGCGTGTCCGTGCGAGGACACCACTATGAAGAGGCACTCCGCCCCTCCCACCACCTTCTTGAGACTGGTGAGGGTTTCGAGCGTCTCCTGTTTGTAGACAAAATTTAAGTTATCTATAGACTTTGTGAATTAGAGCAGAACTTTAACTTTACTCCGCAATGCATTTACCAGATAAAATACTTTTTCTTACAAGAGCCGAAAAATTAAGCATCTATATACTAACAAATAAACTTGGAGTGTCTGTTTTGTAATACTAAAATAAGTGCTTTATACTACATATATATACATATATATACATATATATATATGAACTTACATCTTTAGTCAGGTCCTTGTAAGCGAGCACCGTAAAGCCAAACTCACTGAACAGATACTTGAGTTTCATACAATCCACGTCGACTCCCTTGCGGTAGGGCTCCATGTTATTGAAGTCCACGTAGCTGAAGATGACCAGCATACCTCTTTGACGGCCTCGAGTACGGTATAGAGTGAAGCCTGTCAAAATTGTACGTGTTTATTTAATTTTATGCTTTTAGCGAGGTAGGCAGATAAGACTAATCAAACGACAAATCAAAATATTTAATATATAATAATACTATAAATCCCTAGAGGTTATGGTTGAACGATCTGATCTCAAAACCAACTCATGACTTCGATTGTAAAAATCTTTTTGTATTGGATAGTCCACGAATCGTGTCGATATTACCCACCGTACCTGCGATCAGAGTTTCCCGGTGCTTAAAATACCTGACCACGGAGACAGAATCGCATGAAAAAACTAGTTAAACATACAAAAGGTTTAACCTAACCTAACTAAATCAGTCAACACTACTTCAAGCGAAATAAATCTATGAGAGTTTTTAAGTTATGTTAGTAAAGACTTTATACAATTTAACTGATTACTAAACTAACTAACTAAATGTGAAGGTGGACGGACGGTGGGGGTTCGACTCCCATGAGGGGAGAATGAATTATTTTCATTTTCCTGGCTCTGGTCAATGGACAATACGAATCGAGGTGTAGAGCTCGCCACAGTTACACAATATCACAAAATTGCCTCCTGTGTGTATCACAACAGGTAAGATAACATATGTGAAGGTAATTTCTAATTTCTCTACTACAATTCTCTCTACTCTCTCTCAGATTCTCTACTACAAGGAACTTGCAATACACACCATCTTCCATTTCTTCCATAAATTTTTCAGACTTGTTAACCGTAAAGTGGGGAATTTTGGCGGGATCCAGGGGCTCCTTAGTCTCAGGCGGGGCTGCAGGAACAATAGGCACGTCTGCAAACAAAATTATCGATACGTATAAAACTTCCGTCCTCCAGTACTAGTCTAGTACAGAAAACTAGTCTAGAAAACTTTTTGGCAACATTTGTACTAAAAAATCTCCAAACTTCTACAAGAACATAAAATCAATATATTTATATATTTGTACTCTGTAAATAATATATATTTATTTTTATTCTGTGTGTTACATTTATGTAAGGAATGATGTTGAAGCTTTAAATATTAATTATAAATAAGGCAATTTACATAACATAATCAACTTACTTTTATTAACATCAGGAGCACCTTTGGCTTTCTTCTCTCGTTCCTTCCTAATACTTACAAAGTTGTTGTCACCGGGACTTTTACCTACATGAAAAAAATTTAAATGTTATAACATAACTATATGGTTAATACTTTCGCTTGATGCTATTTTTTACGAACAAACATAATCTCACACCAAATGAGGAATCTTTTTATAGATTATAAATCATTAATAGCAAATAACTCATTTCCCATTTTATTTCAATAAACATTAAACTAAAATATTTTACATTTTACATTATATTGTGACCTATTTAGTACATTTTAATCATAGTTGGGATTGCTGTGTAATTTAACATTTTGATCACTACATGTAAGGGCGATCTCCGCTTGCTTTGCTATATGCGGTATAAAGTGTAAAGGTGAAAAAATAATGAACTAAGCATAATAGTACTTGTAGCAGGAAGAGCTGTCCGTCTTCTGGAGTGAGGGGGCAAGCTTTTGGGGTCCAAGTCACGTATTAAGTCCCAATATCCATTTTCCATGAGAGCATCCAAAAGATGCTGGAAAGCTTCTGGTCCACGTCGCATAATATCGCTGTACAGAAGACGCTTTCGATGCCTCACATCTTTGTTTGTATCCTATTAAGAAAAAATATATAAAAAGTTATAATAAAAGTAAAATATGAAGCCAAGCATCTGTTCAAGGTTTTGCGTTTAATTTTGTTGTTAATGCTGTAGCTCTATTGGCCTTGACAGTGACACCAGATGGGGAGGGAAGAGGGCACTCTGTCCCTGAGGGTTTTTGTTTACTAAAACAATTATATTAATATCAATATGTTATATACTAAAGTTCAATATCATAGTTAAATTTGACAGTAGGTAGACATTAATGGATAGAAGTCATTTTAGTTTTTCTTTTATCTAAACTTCATTAATACTACAGAAAATAAAATATTTAGATAATAAAGTAAATTAATTTCCAAAATTTTCTTTTTAAACAAAACAGAGATGGTAGGTTATTAATTATGAATATAGATGTTTCTTAAGTAGGCATGTTAAGGGTCCTTCAAGGGTTTTAGCCATAAATTGGCACTTAATATCCTTACAAAGTTATTAAACTATCTACTATACTAAGGGCCAATTTCGCCAGATACAAATTTAGTTTCAGATAGTAAGCTGGTAGTGAATGCTGTCTAACAGATAAAAGCTAATAGTTTAAATAAGTCTTTATTAGCTAGATATTTCTATCTGAAACAACAAATTTTTGTTTCACAACACAGGTTAAAGCCCCAGATAGGAAATATGTTCCTTGTCTGGCAGATAAACAACAAATTTTTATGCAACAATTTATCTATAATATGGGGCTTTATCAGCTAATGGTGAAACCCACCCTTAGCAAAACAATATCATTACGCAAGTCAACAGTAAAACTACAAAAACAAACTATTAACACTATTATTATCTTATCAGTTAGTAAAAGCATAATGGCTGTGGTCAAATTGACCGTATTTCCAGTAATTTAGCCAAATATTTCATTGACAATGTGTATGCACATTACATTAGTGTAGAGTGTATTTGTTATCTATTCTTATTAAATCCTTTAGGGCCGGTTACACCACTTGCTGATAAAGTCCAAGATAGGAAATATGTTCTTTGTCTAGCAGATAAACAACAAATTTTGGTTTCACAGGTCTCACAGATCTAAAGACCTGTTAAACTATCAGCCTTTATCTGGTAGACAGCTTAATATCTGAAACTTTATCCATAACCGCTGAAATTGGCCCTTATAATTTTGATTTGGTTATAGTATGACAAGAAGTTAGACATTGTAAATTATACTCATTTCTTACCTTATATTTTTCTATCATTTGGCTGGAAAATACTCCTTTTTCATACAGATTTGTTACCATAGTGTCTAGGTCTGTTTGCTCAACAAGGGATTTAAAATTATTCTGAATAGCTTTTCTATGCTCTTCTTGCATTGTAAAGTAATATTTAAAACCTAATTAAAATGAAAACTACATTAAAATATTGTTATAATTGTGTCTAATAGTTTGAGGCCATTGTTGGTGCAAAGCATCTGAATGTAATTAATATATTTATATAATTAGGTTAAAACCCACAAATTTGAGTGGAGTGTGTATGCACACAATATACTAAATCCTAATATTCTATTGATTGTGACTGCTCAAAAATTGTAATAATAATTAATTTAAACATAACGATGACTCATCCAGGTAAACAAAACAAAATTAAAGCCCACCAAAAATATCTATTATATTATCCTGCATAAAAATAAAAAGATGTCAATGAACTTTATTAAGGATGTGAGTAATAAATGTTGTAGAGTACATTTAATTATACACTTACTATATAAGGAGGTTACTGATGGTAGCTAACAGCCCACACGCCACCACAATAAGTTTTACCAAAATTAACTTTTAAATATTTGGCACCTATTGTTAGTTTTCACTATTGACTTATATTGAATATGCAGTTTGTCAGATATACACTTATACCTTACTACAAATAAATATACAAAGCAACGATTTTTGAAAGTATGTATACGTATATAAATAGTAAATTGTAAAAATCACTACAATAACTTTTTAACAACTTGAATGTTTAAGTTTTGAGTTTTGACAAGTAAAGATGTGATGACTACCGTGACGTAGTAGTATATTTAGTATCGAGTAATAATATCGATATCTTAGTAGTTCTTTAATTCTAAATACATGGTGTTATTCTAATACTGAAAATATTGTTATATATTATTTATTATAATATATTTATTTATAGTTATATATTATATATACAAAAGTATTTCAATTATTTAATTGATTGTTCAAATTTTGCATAATTAGTTTGTTGTGGTATATTTTTGGGAGATGAACGTCACACAGTGTGATTTATCACCTTCTCCTAAACTACAAGTATCTACTTGGTGTTGTACAATGAATGACTAGCACCAAGTCTTTGGCGAAGGCTCCATCTCTATCTTATTCCTTTGCAAAATTAAAGTAGGAAATTACCTTCACAACCCATACCTTAGGAGGTTATGTCTCGCGAGGGTACGAGGACTATGAGGGTACTTGGTCACGAGGAGGAAAACTTATCTAAAAATAATCCCAAATCCGAAGAGGACGCGTCGATGGGATGCGTCGCTATTAGGAATATCCGACTCTAGCGCCAACTGCAACGTAGTTTACGAACGCAGTATTATATAGCCTTCACAAGTCTGAATAGAAGTAACCCGATTGTGTTATTTTTATATTTGCCCTACACGTGGAAAGAATAATGGTTCCATCCCATACTCATACTCGAAACAAGCAAACCAAGACTTAACAATTTCTTTACCCTGGCTTATTAAATAAACCGCCTCGTGAACAAAACTCGTATACATGGATCCTTTCCAAGTGCACAGAGGACAGAGAAGCAGTTCTGAACAAGATAAGAAGTTAGATCAATCAACGCTCAGGACGTCTTGGCTAAGACAGCCTGTAGACAGCCGTTTTCACAAAAAGAAAAACTCTGAGTGTAAAGGCACCCAAAAGAGATTTTTTGCGACTTGATGAATTATGAAGCCTATTTGTGTCTTTAAATGTAAATAGAAGAGCTCCCCAGGACCTTCTTTCATTATAAAATAAGATCTTGAGAAAGACTCCTCTACATTAGTTATATGAATATTTTATTTAGATTAAGTTGAGGATGTGGAGATATATTTTTTAGCTTTAACTCTATCTAAGGTCAAATCTAACTTCACTTAATTTCAATATTATTAAAAAATTCTATATTAACAAATAGCGTCTTGAAATATAATAGTATTAATTTACAAAAATAATTAAATCCTGGTCGCGGTGGCAACTTTTATCTCAATGTCAGTTCTTAAATTGTCGGAATTGTTGGTTTTACTACTTAAATTCCAGTTGACTTGAAGTATTTATGAGTATTTCAAGTATTAGCCTCACGATCTTTTAAAAATAATTATTATATTACAATTCACTTAAAACTTGCCAAAATGTCGTACACCTTGCAATTACTTGTCGTTGCAACTTGCTTCATTTATTTGGTTGCTGGTTATGAAAATTCGGATATAGTGTCCGCGAGAATTGAGGTAAAAAGCATTTACGAAATTTGACGCCCCTTTTTATATTTCTTGTAATTTATATATTTTTATAACAAATATTTTAATTATGATTATAAAATCTAAATTTAAAAGACAGATATTGTTCAGATCATTGTTATTTTTATAAATCTAAAGTTGGATTAATAAAAGGTTAATTTATTAAAATTATTGTTGACTCACTGGTGAAAGTTAATTAATGTTTTGAATGTATGGTTAAAGTTTTATTTTTAAATATAAACTGTCTTTATGACTCCTAGCTGTACTGACATGTTGGGTGCTCTTATTAGACTTTTTAATTTAATTGTCAAACAAGCTTCACGCAATTTGATTGCATTTATTTATTATATTAATTGTTCTCAGTCATGCCGAGGATGTTCCTTAAACCGCTTGCCCGAGGTGAAGAAATTTATCATGGATGATGCACCTACCTATGACCGTGTTGAAGTGAAATTTATTACTGGAATGCCACCAGAGCTGATAATGATTGGGGAAAATGAAAAGGAACTGGAACGCATTTCTTTGTCTGACATGGATAGGGCAGAATGTAATGAACAACTGAAAAGCAGAGGTTTTGGGAAGAAAAATGCAAAGGAAGAGTTCTAATTCTCTATTGCCAATTTATACACATTCCTTACTATAGTTTCATAGGTGTACTTTATCTTTTAAGAGTAATGTTACCGTTACAGTAATATATTATAAGTAGGTATTTTGAAATTAATCTTTTACAATAATTCTTCCCACAACATTACCAAATTGGTATGTTTCTGGAATCATATTTAATCGCTCAAAATAGAGGTCTTTTAACCTTTTCTTTGATCTCAGTGAACTAATACATACTAGTAAAAATCTTGACAATGAAGTGATGTAACTTCATCATCCTATCGTATTATCATCCTATCATTAGTAGCACTCCATTATTAAGCTCAATAAAAAATATTAATAAACTGTGTGTTTTTTTTTAATAAATATTGTCCAGAATTTTAAATTGTATAACTAGATTTTTTATAACTAGATGAATTAAAGTTTACACTTTTATTTATATGTTTTCTTCATGGAATTAGTTTGAACAGAAAGAAGGGTAGAAAATTAAGATTTACATTTTTTTCCCTTTTACACATAACTTGCTCAATTTGGAACCATCTTATTGTATCCCATGTTCGATCATTTCTACAAAGTAAAGTTAGACATCAGACAATAAAACAACAGATAATAATTATAAAGAGATATATTTATAAATTAGAGGAGCTTAAGTGACGAGCGTACAGTCGAGGTCCTCGTCGCGTCCGTCGGCCACGGCGCGCCGCAGCACGCGCGTCACCACGTCGCCCAGCGCCTCGCGACTGCCCTCCTCCAGCAGGGACATGCATTGCTGCAATGTACATCGTGCTTATTGACTGTCTGGACTAAATATATTATTGTAGTCGCTAGCCTTCATATTAACACTAATTAGAAAATGTATAGGATTTTACAATAATGTTGTTATATTAAAATTAAATGTAATAAAGAAATAAAAATAAATAACTTAGCACTGTTTCCTGCAGATAGAAGGAAAGCCCGCGGTAAGCTTTCCATTTCCCAGTTTCCGCCCAAGTTTGAGACTTGAAAAACTTTAAGAGGAAATGAAACAAATAATTCTCCCCGCGCACCTGCTGGAAGGTCTCGTCGTGCGGCAGGCGCAGCACGGCGCGCAAGGCGATCTCGGAGTTGGCGCGCACGTAGGTGTTCTTCTCCTTGGTGCCGTTGACGAGCGCCGGCAGCAGCGCGCGCAGCACGTCCGCGCCGGGCGCGCCCGCCGCCGCGCGCAGCACCTCCGCGCGCCCCACCGCCGCACTCGCGCGCGCCATCAGCTGCTTCACGTCGTTGCTGCTGTGGTTCATGCTCTGCACACAGGCGGACGCGGACTTATTGTATAGGCCGACAACAAAATAATTGTTACGAGCGTACAATAAGCTCACGTTTCAAAAGGGTCAAATTTCATTATTTCTAAATAGTTCACTTGTACTGTGTGGAAGTTAAATTTAAAAATACATATATTAAAATAGTACATGAGGTTGTGATTATTTGTGTCAATAAAACAAACATCTTGTATAACGCGCTCACCCTAACGAACTGGGAGAGTATGTTCGCCGGCAGAGGCCGGTCGTTCTTGAGCAGGTAGCACATGAGGTACCCGATGCCTCTGATGCCGTTGCACGCGATGGGCGTCTTGTCGCTGGCGAGGTACGCGAGCAGCGCCTTGTCTATCTTCTCCTCGAAGTGGTCGCGGTAGACGCTCTCGGGCGTCTCTTTGAGCGCCACGAAGAGCGCGCAGGAGCGGCCGTGCGTGAGCAGCCAGTCCTCGTGGGCGGAGTGCGCGTGGTGGGCGGGCGGGTTGCCGGCGGCCAGCACGTGGTGCAGCAGCGCAGCGTCGCGGTGGGCGGGCGCGAGGCAGTGCAGCAGCGCGCCCAGGCAGCCGCCGGCGCCGGCGCGCGGCGCGTCCTCGGCGTGCGCCAGCAGCGCGGGGCTGGTCAGCATGGCGAGCACGGCCAGCGCGGTGGGCTCCGACATCTTGGCGCCGCCGTTGGTGATGACGCTGCGCAGCGCCTGCAGCATGGTCTCCTTGACGGCGACGTCCTCTGCGTTCTTGACGCCGTTGTGCACCTCCAGGAACAGCGGGTCCGCGCGCGTGTGTATGAGCACGAGCTGCGACAGCGCGAGCCCCGCCTTGATGCGCACGGGCCGGTTGGCGTCCGACAGACCCTTCACGAACGTCGTCTGCAGTTGCGGCAGGAACTGCTTCAGCATTACACCGACCTGTATAACAAATTAAAAAATGGCTCATATTCATTTAATTTCAAAATGTATCATATTTACATAAAAAATAACAATAAAAACAATTATACCTTAGATAATAGTAGAGCTAAAGTTTCGAGGACGGCAGCTTTGACGCTGGAATTGAACCGATCTCCCAGGATACGGATGAGAGGACCGGTGATGTGCACCACAGAGGGCTGGATGGCCTGCGCCGTCGTCAACTTGATGACTTCTCCCAGCATGAGAGCTGCGTTTTCTTTTTCTTCCGGTAAGCCATTGAGGATCGCCTCTCGGAACAGTGGTAAGATAGGTGCTATACCCTGCGTATATAAAATATATCATGTTAAGTTATGTATGCTTTTACTGAAAAAGGAAAAAAAATAGAGTTTCTCGTAAAATATTGAAATTGCATTAACCCACCTTAGGTAAACAAAATCCGGGCAAAGGTTCACCCTTCAAATCCGCTGCAGCGTATCTCACCGCTTGTCGCACTTCCTGTACGTAACCCAGCTGCTTCTCCGCCTCCAGCATCTTGGTGAGTGCCGAGAGCGCCTCCCAGGCCATGAGCAGGACGTCCCTCTCGGTCTCGGCGAAGAGGAGGAGAAGACCTCGCAGGAGCGCCGGCACGTGCGGGATGAGGTCGGCGCGGGTGTGCGTCACGAAGGCGCACAGCAGGGCGGCGGCCGCGCGCCGGCGCTCGCCCTCGCCCGTGCGCACGACGTCCATCAGCGTGTCGATGATGCTGCGCACGCCGACGTCGTCCTGCACGGGCAGCAGCGCGTCGCGGCAGTACTCCAGCTCGCGCGCCTCGTGCGGGGCGCCGCGCGCGGCCACCAGCGCGGCCAGCAGCGCGGGCAGCACCCGCGGCAGGTGGCGGGCCAGCGCGCCGCCCGCCGCCGCCGCCAGCGCCGACAGCGCGCGCGTGTCGGCCGAGCCGGTGAGCACGGGCACCAGGTAGGGCAGCACGGCGCGCGACTTGATGGCCAGCACCTGGCGCAGGCCGTCCAGCGCCGCGTCGGCCTCGGCCGCGTCGGCGCTGCGCAGCGCGTCCAGCATGGGCGGCAGGATGTCGTCCAGCGCCTTGTTGCCGATGGTGGCGTGCAGCGAGTCGAAGGCACGCGCCGCCGCCATGCGCACCTCCGGCAGCGAGTCGCACAGCGCCGTGCGCACCGTCGGCACCTGTGCGCAGACGGAGACGTGTCATGTAATATATAGTCAATAGTCAATAAGTCATAAGCAAGTAATCTTGATCGTGTACCAGTCCATCGGCAAAGCTGAGCACAGCGTCCCTGGAGGTGGAGGCCAGTATCTCCCCGAGGCCTATGCAGACGCCCTGGCGCTGGTCGGCCCGGTCGGAGCGCAGCCCGCGCTCCAGGATGGGCACGATGTCCGGCAACACGCGCTCGCCCAGCTACACACATACAGACCGATACATTTATATCAATGAGCTTCATTGTACCATTTTCCGCAGTTTTTGTTTAAAACGGAGAGTAAGGTAGTTTACTATATCTACATCACCACCAATAGCAACAATACCTTCCTCACGAGGTCCCCGAGTGTCCTGGCGGCGACCTGCCTCTTGTCGTAGCTGGTGGACGCCAGACAGCCGAGCAACAGGTTGAATAGAGTTGGTAATATTTCTCGTAACGTTTTTGGTGTATTTGTAACCACCACCTAAAACATATGACAAATTAATAAAAATTTTATTAATATTATATTTTCAAAAAATCTATATAAAAAGATTTTATGATTAATTGCGGTTTCGTAGTTAATAAGTCATAACATATATAAATGATATTTTTAATTACATGTAAAGATATATACTGTGTATATGTATGTTTATAATTTAGCTTATAACCTTACAGATTTAGTTAATGCTAATTATATATACCTTCCACACGTGCAGCGCCGCCTGCCGCACCATCAGAGCGACGTCACTTCTCCCCATGTAGAGTCCGGCCAGCACTCTATTCCTGCGCTCCGGGCCAAGAGCGGTGATGATGGCCTTGTGCGAGTGTTCCGTACCAAAGTTGTCATCTTCCGAAGCCGTCTCAGTACTCATTTTGCCGGAGACCCCTGATATGCGATACAGCAAGTCGCCCAATAACTGCACCGAGCTGTATCTTATGCGCCAGTTGTCATCGAATAACCCTTTTTCCAATTCCGGTAGCAGCAATGTGATGGCAGACTCCGCATAGAGATTGACTATCCTCTGTCCGGCTTTGAGAGCGGTTTCTCGGACGTACTCGTTTTCATCCGCTAGGGCTTTGAGGATAGGATTGATGATCTGCCCTATGTAGGGCAAGAACTCGTCGGTGAAGGCGCCCGGCATGTAGATGAACATCATGATGTAGCCGTCCTTCACGTGCGGCGCGATGTCGGTGCGCTCCGCTGTCGCTATTATATCTGGTGATAGGTTATTTTATTCATTATTAGTATTTTCTCTTGAAATGTCTCAAGAATTTGTCTTTCGCTCATTCTCATATACATATATGGAATTCATTGATGTTTTGAATGGAAGTATGTACTTCGTAAAATGCGGTTAATGTTGGTACTAAGTAAATAAATGTTTTATGTAAAAAAAACTATATATATTTCTTAAAAATAAAGTTTTCATCGAAAGTGTCAGGAAAGGCAATAAATTGCAATTCTAATCCAGTAATATAACAATGATGACGCTCACCAGGCATAATCTTGTGCAGCTTATGGCTTCCGAGGCCGGCCACCACCTCAGATAGCCCCTGCGCGGCGCCGGAGCGGTCCACAGAGCTGGTCTCCGAGGTGAGGGTGTGCATCAGCCACGGCAGCAGCTCCTCGAAGCTGTTCTCGCCCATACCTCGCACCATTGCGCCGAGTGCTCGCGCCGATACTGAACGCACCTGATTATTGAGGAGAAATGTTTTATCTCATTTAGATTTTTTGTATATTGCCTCTAGGCACTGAAACCTCCTGAAAGGCATCTATGAATACATGAAGTAGGTTTCTTTCTGATTACCTGGCTATAAATAAAATATGAGTTTAAGTTACCTCCGGCACAGGATCCAACAGGGAACTCTTCAAGCCGGGTATAATGCTGGGCAGATACGGCATGAGATCCTTCTGGTCGGTCAGCGAATACATATTGCCTATAATCTGCGCCGCCATCTTGCGCGTCTCCGTGCTGCGGTCGAGGAAGGCGCGCTCCACCACCGGCATGATGAGCGCCAGCGACGGCGCGTCTATGAAGTGCACGAACTTCGTGTCCAGCAGGGTCTGGAGGCAGAGCGAGGTTTTGTTCGACGGATCTTGGAGCGCTTGGAGCAGTACTGGGACGATAGCTGAAATAGATGAAAACAGTAATATCTTTACGTTTGCACGTACATTTCGTCAAAATACTGGACGGATTTAAATAAAATGTTGTTTATTGTGTGGTTATTACACCTGGTGTAAGTTGAGCTATTATTTCACTCTGGAACTCTAAAAGACCAGCACAAGTGGTGCAGCATTTACCAATTACCAACGACGAACAGAAACATACCCTGTATCTCGGGGTTGCGTATGACGGAGCCGATGACCTTGAGCGCCTCCGCGCCCGCCTCCTGCACGCGCATGTGCGAGTCGCTGAGCACCTCGATGAGCTTGGGCACGATGGAGGGCAGGCACGAGGACAGCTGCTTGGGCGCGCAGTACGCCATCGCGCCCAGCAGCTCGATGGAGCCTGCCACCACGCACAGTCGGTACACGTTAATGCGGTCACTATATTTACCCTCTCCGACACTCAACACACTGTCTGAGCACTGAGCACTGAGCACCGACCGGCCTTGGTCCTCCAGTTGTCGTCCTGCAGCGCCTGCAGCAGCGAGGGCAGCACCAGCTTGACGCCGTGCGCGGACAGGCGGCTCATGATGAGCTTGGCGGTCTCGTCGGCGGCGGTGCGCACGTACTGCGAGGAGTCCCCGAAGCAGAGCAGCAGGTGCGGCAGCACGTGCACGATGTAGGGCTCGAACAGGCGCCCCAGCTTGTTGCAGAGCATCTCGAAGCCGAACAGGGCGCCTGGATGGATTTACATACAAATTATTTAATACTTGACTGACAGAAAACGCACTACCGTAACTTTTAATATAATAACATCATAATTTTTTCATAGTATAACTTTTGTCAAAGCATTAATTTTAGTAAGAGAACACTATCAGACGATTCTCTAAACAAGATAAATGGATGTATTTATATAGAAATTGATAAATAAGCTCTTAATTCACATTTCATTAAAAAATATCTAACACTGAGTGACAAAAATTGACATGAATTAAAAAAAAAAAAATTAATATTTTCTCAATCAATATTCAATGTTATTAAATAAAAATAAAAAAATCTAATTGTTTTGTATACCTAGTTATAATTATATGTAAAAAACTACCTTCTCTATATTTATAGTTCTTCTTTTCTTGGATAGCCTCCGTGAGCTTGCCCATCACGTCCAATTGTTTCAATGACAGAATACCCAATCCCTTGATGATACCAGCAATGCCGTAAGCTGCACCCTACAATTATAATACTCTTATAAAAATAAATACTAAAAAAACAATAAATATACATTTTAATAGCTGACATTTGCTTGAAATAATATAAATGGGAGTAAATAATAAAAGTATCATATACCAAGTTTTTCCTTTAACATTCGTCATAAATCTGTATTCGTCATAATAAGCTAAACTTGGCTCACCTTTCGATCTCCATATTTTTCAGCAGTGAGTAGTTGTTTGAGTAATTTGTTGACAATCGCTGGAATATCGTCCTCCAGAGCGGGGGACGTCACCAGGTGAGGCAGACAGTTGCTCACTGCTTCTTGTACCTAGTAAAACATAAAATAAAAATTTTCAAAAAATTTAAATTTTCTTCACACCATATCCCACATATATCATCAGGATATATCAAAATCAAAATATTCTTTATTCAAATAGGCTATTACAAGCACTTTCGAATCGTCAATTAACATAAGTGTCAGTATTGTCAGTCCCACTAGACGCTACCACCAGCTCGGAGACACTGAAATTCAACAGTTGCTCTTTTAGAATGTAATGAATCAAAATGTCAACGGGAAATGTGCATCACGTTAAATGACTTTGATGTTCCACATCTTGGATTTTCATATTTCAATGAAAATGTCCATCATGTTTAACAACTTTTGTTAAAGAGCCATTTTCTGGTTTCTGTTCCAGATCCTTAATTGTTATATGTCATTGGAAAGAACTTATTATATATTCATTATTTCTTATAATTCAGCTGGTCTACTATATTCTGCATCAGGTAAGCCAGTCTTCAAAATTTATTATTGCCTAGATTTTGCCCTGACCAAGTGCAGAATCTAGGCAATAGTGGATTTTGTGAAGACTGAAATGAAGAAGTTTCAATTAAAACCAGTGGATCCGCAGATGTGCGTGTACAAACAGATAAACAAAAAATATAAAAATCATAGATTCATATTCTGTTAGTGTTTTACATCGCCCAGCATCAAGTTTTCGTAAATATGTTCAATGTACAGACACAATTTTTATACCTTTTATTATAGTATAGAAGATAGATATGTCAAACCTGCTGGCTAGGCGTGTTCAGCGCAGCGACGAGTCTCAGAGCAATGGGCCTGACCCTGGCGTCCCCGGGCGCGAGGTGGCGCGCCAGAGACCCCACCAGCAGCACCACGCACTGCCGCACCGCGTCGTAGCCGCCCGACTTGGGGGCTGTGTCCAGGAACTGCTCGAATACCGGCAGCTGGCTGCTCAGGGTTTCCTGTGCAGTCACAGAAGGATTTTTTTAAAAAATTCTTTAAATTTAATTCTAAACTATCTTTACATTCATACATTTAATATCTCTTTATGATCATCATTATTCTCTAAATTTTACGAAAACAAAAGAGAGATCTGTATATCTATCAATTGTACAAAAGTTAAGTGTAAGAGATTTATACACACTGGTTCAAATGATTAATGGAAGTAGACAATTCAGAAAGAAAAGGTAAGCTTATCGTTAGTGTAATATGACGATCATATATACCTTCCCATGTAAGTCCACCAGCGCCATGGCGGCCGCCAGCATGGCGTCCCTCACGGAGTCGTTGCGGTCGGCCAGCGCGCGCCGCACGAAGAAGGCCATGGCGGCGGGCACGGCGGCGGGGGCCACGCAGGGGGCCAGCGCGCGCAGGGCCCCCGCCACGCCGCGCCGGGCCCCCCACGCGTCCACCGCCGCCTGCTGCTCGTGCCCGAACTGGTCCAGCACGGCCGGGATCAGCTGACGGATTGACGACAGGCGTTGAATACGTTGGTTTTCGATATTTTGCAAAAATCTTTGTTTTATAATTGTTTTTTTTTTCTTCAAAAATTTGCAATGTAAATAATATTCCACAGGTGGTAAACACCCACTCACCGGTAACTTCTCATCATATATATCATGCAGACGCTTCAGCATGTCGTCTGCCACGGCGTGCACGCCCCCCTGCCCCCCCTCGCTGTCTGCGGCCCCCGCGCCCCCCACACTCGCGGCGAGCGCCTGCGCCGCGGCCGCCTGGATCTCCTCGGCGGGGTGCTGCACCTGCTGCAGGAGCAGCGCCCGGAGCTCCTCGGCGGCGCATTGCGTCCAGGACTCTAGGCGAGGGAGTTGTTCCCATAGTTCCGCTGCCAGTTTTCTATTTGGATAATATAAGTAAATAAGGTATGATTTAAATAGATTAGTCACATAATATTTATTCCTCATCTAATGTAATATAAACCAAAAAGGTATAACATAATATTTTAAGCACTAGATAACTTCGACTTCAGTTAATGTCGTTGAACAATGTTGTTAATATACATAATAATAAATATGCCGATAATGTTGCGTCAAGCGCAACATTACAGTCTAAAGTAATAGTTAAGGTTCCCATATACATCACTTGTCCCCAATTTCCATGGGGACAAATGATATATATCGTGAACGTAGCACTCGCTTAAAGCTCTTTTCTTTATGTACTTTACCATGGAGAAAGATTTAAAATTAGGTAGAAATTAAAATAAAATGCTTACTTATTATCCTCGGACACATCAAAGGTGGCGATGTAGAGGCGCATGGTGAGCGGGAGCGCCAGCTCGGGCTCCTCCAGGAAGGGCGGCAGGCACTCCGCCACGCACAGCAGCGCGCGCAGCGCCGCGTCGCGCACCACCTTAGCCACAACGTGACGGTTACTCTAACCTTTTACTACACATTCAGACGTACTATGTCAAAGTAAACATATTCAATAATCCTGCACCTCCTCGGGGCTCTGCAGGCCGTCCAGCAGGCAGGCCGCGTCGTCGTGCGCCAGCGCCGCGCGCGCCGCACTGCGCGCCGTGTCCAGCAGCGCCGCCGTGCACGCCGCCGCCACGCGCCCGCTGCTGCTGCCTGCCGTTAGTACTTAGTTAGCGGTCAGCGGTTTAATACGAGGGTTTACGTAAAAAATATTTAATATAAGAAACATTTTGCCTCGAGTTAAAATTACCGAATCCACTAATTGCACGCACTACATATTTAATTCCATCGAAAAAGGATGAGGTGAAAAAAATGACCCTAAGATAACAAAACCTTAAGAAATACATTTGAAAATATAGTGTTCATCACCGATGAGATCAATGAGCAGCCTAAACATCTGGTCGATGGGGAACAGCTGCGGGTGCAGCTGGTCGGGCGCCAGCAGGCTGCTGACGTCACCGCGCAGCGCCGCGTGCCGCGAGATCACGGCCAGCCCGTTCAGCACCGTGGCCTCGTTGCTGCGCGCCAGGCTGCTCGTCAGGCCTGCGGGTTCATGATACACTTAATTTATTTTAGGACTATATATATATATATATATATATATATATATATATATATATATATATATATATATATATATATATATATATATATATATATATATATATATATAAAACTTATATAAGAAAACTGACCTTGCTTAAGCAAAGGGAACACATAACAGAACCCTGGTGCCGTGAAGTGGTCCCCGTCCCCCTTGCCGCCGGCAGTGACGGTCGCGTGGACGAGGTTGATTGTGCGTATCGTCGCTTTGCTCAGGTCCTCCTCCTCCCAGCTGGGGTCTAGGTCACATTGGGGCTTGTATAACCTAATGTGAACAGAATACAATAGTAACATTTATATTGCTATAATTGGGATCAAAGATGAAAGCTCCCTGCCAGCCCTATTTAGGCGCACAATGCTAGGGCGGCCCCCGAGGCGACGCGCACAAGTGCGTCCCCGCTGGTATGACATGCGGCGACGAATGCGGCGTTGGGGACCGCCACCCAACACGCCATGTCCGAAACGGCCGTGAAAGGGCAGTGACAAAACCGATTTGCCGGGCAGGCGCGTCGCTCTCTGGGCCGGTGTTCTAGAGAGCGAACGTGGGGGTTCACTTCAAGCTGTATGATAACAAGAATATTCTTGTTAGTGCTTGGGAACCTTTTCTGGCGAGAAGTTAGGGATTCCCGGGGTTGTTGGTTGACCTGCAGAACGAAAGGGGCGCTTTCGAAGGACGATGAAATACTAACAAATCAATCACGGGCGGTATTCTACAAAGAGATGTATGTGTGAGATGACGCTTCTGTTTCAAGTAGCATCAAGTGTTGCAGAGGGCGAAATCGATATAAAAGAAGTTGAGAGTGCTATAGGAAGTCTGAAATGTGGTAAGTCAGCGGGAGCAGATGGAGTTACTACTGAGATGATCAAATATGGTTGGCCTCGCATCTTGGGCTAGTTCTGGTTTTTATGCAATTTGTGCTGGAAATCGGGGGAGGTCCCATATGATTGGCAAGGTGCAGTCATCGTGCCTTTGAATAAAGGCAAAGGTTCTTAGATAAACTGTGCAAGCTATAGGGCTATCAGTTTGATTAGCTTAGGTGGTAAATTGTATGCAAAAATTTTAGCATGAAGAATGCAAGAGGCATCCGAAAGATTGTTGTAGGTGGCCCAAGGACGATTAAGACCTGGAATAGGATGCATGGATCAGATCTTTTCCCTCCGCAAGATCACGGAGAAGTTTGTGGCTGTAGACCGGAAAATTTTCTATGCTTTTGTGGACTTGGAGAAGGCGTTTGACAGGGTTGTAAGAAAGAATTTGTGGGAGATATTGTTCCGGTACAAAGTGAGCGGACCCTTGCTGCAGGCTGTAGTGTCTTTATAGAGATCACTCAGCCTGTGTGTGAGTAGAAGCTGGCATGTCGCCTTGGTTTTGGCTTGTTGAGACGGTGAAACGTCAGTGTAGCTGCACCGTTGGCCGTACACAATGTAGTTCTGGTGCCGACGCTGTTATATGGCAGTGAAACGTGGGTATTGCAGAAAAAGAATGAAAGGAAGATGAATGCTGTGGAGATGCGATCTCTTCGGAGGAAATGCGATGTCAGCTTAATTGAGCGAATCCGCAACGAAGAGATACACAGAATGGTAGGTACTAGCGAGGATGTCACAGCGAGAATGAAGAACGTGCTCAGGTGGTTTGGGCACGTCGAGAGAATGAGTGACGAAAGAATGGTAAAAAAGATATATGAAGCAAAAGTGAGAGGAGAGGTAAAGGGGAGACTTCGGTTAACCTTCGAAAACACAGTGTCGCAGATACTGGAGGACGCCCCGGAAAGCATGTACGAAGATTCTAATGCATTCTCTCTGACTACCGCGCTAGGGATAGAGCGTGCACTTCACCTGATGGTGGTCCGGGCCACGTGGTCGGCGAGCGCGGCGTGGCGCGGCAGCAGCGCGCGGCGCAGGGCGCGGTGCGCGGGCGCCAGGCGCGGCGCCGCCAGCGGGGAGCGCAGCGCGGCCAGCAGCGCGCGCAGCAGGCCGCGGGCGCGCGCCCCCAGCGCCAGCGCCGAGCCGCGCGCCGCCGCCTGCAGCAGCTGCACCGCCTTGTCCACGCCCGCGTCCAGCTGCGGCCGGGAAACGACTGTGTTATTGAGTGGTCACAACCTCTGATTCAAAAGGAAGTACTCTAGGGTCTTCACAATACGCACGTGCCCAGTTTAAGCTTCCTTCGTGAAGCAGTTTCTAATGCAATTTCGATTTAAATTTTAGTTCATATCACAATATGCGACATACATAAGAACCACCTGTACCCGATAAGTGATATTTTTTATCTAGATTTAGACCATTTTAATATTTTATAACTTTTATATATTGTTTGACACTATTGTCTTGATAATAACTTAATTACAGAAATTACAAAAAAACAAGTCCACTAAAGCAGAGCCGATACCGCTCAGGCACTCACTCACCTCGGCCAGACGCTCACGAATAGCATTTTCCTTAGCGAGTTGCACTTTTATCGCCTCCTTCTGTTTGGCCGTCAATGAAACCTGCAAATAAATAACGCGAATTATGAACAATTTTCACTTATGAAACATTTAATATTTCCTTATAAAATTGACTGAGAGATTTGATGCGTTCAGGCCACCTGATGGTAAATGATCATCAGAGCCCACGCGCCTGTGTAACACCAAAGGTGCTACTGATGCGTTGCCCGCCTCTAAGAGGAGGACGCGCTCTTTGAAAGTATCCGAGTTGTATCGACACGGCAGCACTGCCACCGGTAGGGTATTCCAAAGTTATTTGGTGCGTGGAAAGAAGTTCCTACAGAAGCGCACAGTAGTGGAGTGCCAAGCGTCAAGTGGTGGGGATAAAAAATTGAGCGTCGTATATCAGGTCAAACAGTTCCCCAGACTTCGCCAGTATACTCCAAAGTTATTGTGTATATTACATCAAAAATTGTATATATATATGTATATTTTTTTCTACACATATAGAAATACAGGGATCCAGTGATCCATATCCAGTCCCTGAATCAAATAATTCATGTGTTGTTTCTATATTTCATATAGACTTATATAGCTTAGGAGGGTATATGTAAACATCACTAATGGCATTGTTGTATACAATTGGAGCAAGGATTTTGGTGTTTACATGAATATCAATAAGATAATACCTCTTTAACTTTGCCCTCCCTCCGCCTCTTCTCGTCCAGCTCGCGTCGCAGCTGCAGCTCCTCCAACTGTTCCTTGTAGCTGTACGCTTTGCTCTCCCGTTTTAGATTCATGTCTTTGCTGTCCTCGATTCTGTAACGTTACAGTGAAACAAACGTGAACAAATTGAACATATTTTTTTATAATTTTGTGCTGTATCCTGCTTGCAGCAGAAGTCAGTCTTAGGACATTCCTTTTATCCATGTTCCTACCAATTTTGGAGATATTGCGTGTTGCTTTGTAAAGTCATATTTTGTCTTCTTACATTGAGGAAATTAAACCATTAAATCCCCAATTGGGGTCGAATTCGCTACTGTTAATCGTCGCGTCGATATCAAGTGCTGTGCTTCTGCGCCACGATGGCCACAAGCCATTATTTTTACTTTATATGTACATTATATTGAAATACTAAATTTATATGTCAAAGTAAGTCAAGTTAGTCGTGGCGGAGACCCAGCGTCCGTCCGTCCGCCGGCACGCACCCGGGCACGACGCTCTTGTCGTAGAGGAGCCCCGCCGGCGTCAGGTACACGAAGTAGTCGTCCCTCGACACGGACAGCAGGTCGGGGCGCTGCAGCACGTCCAGCGCTGCACGCAGCGCCGCGCCGCCCGCGCCCTCAGCGCTGCAGCGCACCAGCGTCGACACCACGTTGCGGACCGTCTGTTAAGGTATGACGATAGTTTATCTCATCTCTTACATAATAATGACATAATATTGTGAATCATTTAGACGGTGGTACCTCGGTGGGTGTATAATTAGTAATGTATGTGTTCTTCAGTTTATTCAAATGCGTCGCGACTAATCTGTGGGCGTCTAGGTGTAGGTATGCCACCAGTTTGAGCCACGCCCGCTGGTTCACGGCCACTGCGAGCGGCTGGTGACAGCAGGGCAGGGCCTCCAGGGCTAAGCTCTCAGAATCTTCTTGTTTATATTCTGAAAAACAAACATATGATCATTATTTACGACAAAATATACATAAATTATAAATAATCATTTATTTGTATATCTCAAAAGTGAAACGTTTAATAAGAAATTAAAATATAAAAATAAAAAAATTACATACATTAAAAATTAAGAATGAATTAATAAATTTCAAATGTCCTATAGAATAAGCCGACAATAAATTTATGAAATTACCTCTATATGAACACAGAGCTTGAGCGCAATCAAGAATCATTTTCCCCGTAACTTCCGCCTTGTCCTCCAGAGGAGTCTTCTCTTTCACCGTAAATATCTTCCCTTCTTCCAACACTTCATTGAATTTCGTCACTAAATTCTTGGCTAGGAAGGCCTTACTTCTACTAGCTAGCAATCCTTTAACTTCTTCCAAAGCCACTGTCCGAACTGACTTAATGGGAGATATTAGAGTCAGTATGAAAGCTTTTAGTACAGGTGAGCTTTGATCACTGGCAACACTCTCATACTTGTCCAGTACAGTTCTGCATAGCAACACCACCTGTATTAGGACTATAAAGGGGTAAATGTTATAGCGCTACCTTAGAGCAAATTAATAAATGAATACAAAACAATATTAATGAAAATAAAAAAATAATAATGGCAATCTAACTAACTAACGAAAAGTCTCAAAGCTGTCCTCGTTCAAGCAAAATTGTATTAATATATGATAGTCACTTACTGAATTAATTTGTGCTAATGTTATCTAGTATCTGCTGAAGCATTACGCGCTATAGTTAAGTTGTTAAAGAAATAATTAATTAAAGATGTAGAGGCAGGAGTAATATTAATTGACCGGGTCAGTGCGGTGGTGGGGATTACCGTCGTCGGCGGCGGCGGCGAGCACGCGGTCGTGCAGCAGCACGAGGCGCTGCGGGTGCGCCAGCGCCGCCCAGGCCGCGTGCGCCGGCAGCTCGCGCGCCGCGTCCGCCTGCGCCAGCGCCGCCATCGCGCATATACCCTCGCTCACTATTAGATGCTGCCAATAAATCGTACCAATTTCATTATATTCTTGGGTTAACTCAATTGTTATTTACCTTTATAAAAAAAAACTATTTCAAAAAGTAGAATTTAGCTAAAAAGAAATATCAATTAGATCTGCATATTCAACAATTAATCTATATATTATATTCATGTTTCATACACATAAAGAGTATATAAAGTGCATACCTGTAACGGCTGCTGGACTGCCTTCTCGACGACCGCAAGCAACGCGGGCTTCAACGGGGCCACCCTCTCCGCCGCCGCCTCCCCCTCCGCCGCCTGCCCGAGGGGCGCGGGGAGGCGCAGCGCCCGCGACACCAGGGAGGTGTACGCGATGCGGACGGATTGTGTCGTGCTCTTTGCTGATAGGCCTTTCTGTGGGTTTTGTATTTATTTAAGTATAACTTACAATGGTATTTTGACAAAATCAATGTAAATGGGCCTGAAAATATGACTATCTGTAGTGTAGGAATGCTTTAATTACAAACATAAATTCAAAGTCTGTTATGACAGATGCTGATATACTAAATTGTTATTTAATTCTTAAAAAATCAATTTACCTTATATAATTGTAAAATTTTATCAGATATAGGTGAGTTCAATTTATGAATCCACCTATAAAGAACTTCTAAAGCTACGCAAAGTGTGCGTTCGTGTGACTCGCTGTCGAGTACTTTGGATATTTGTGTCACTACTTCATCGAACAATTTCAATTGTTCCTCTGGTGGCACTGCCAGTTCACTGAGAGTAGCCACGCCCTGGAATCAAAATGTAATAATTAATTTTTACTTGCCTCTACTACTAGCTTTAAAGTGCTTTTTATTATTGCAAAAAAGTTGTCCTGCTATCAGGATATTTCAAAAAAATTAAAAATTTTAAAAGTGAATACAAAAGAACACAGTCGACACTCACATTGAGTACGGCAATCTTATCCTCGCTGGACGTCAACTTCCCGTTGGCCCCGTGGTAGTGCGCGAAGGCGTGCGCGAGGAGCGCGCGGGCGGCGGGGGGCGCGGAGCAGCGCCGGCACAGCGCCGCCAGCGCCAAGCAGGCCTCGCTGCGCGCCCAGTCGTCGCGCGAGTGGAGGTTTACTGTAGACAGTAGATTAGGTTAAAACCCTAAAAAAGTTTAGTTGTTGGTTCTTTATACAACAAATCGTATATAAGAGTAACAGAATAAATCTTTTAACCTATCAAACTTTTTCCAATATCTACAGCTATGCCATCAACATAGACATTCAAATTAGCCACAACTTCCCCCACTGCTTGGATGATGGTCTCAGGGCTTCGCAACATGGCCTTATGAAGAGCTGGTAACAAGGTGTCCTGGACGTCAGATGATTGTAAAAGGTGCAGCAAATCTGAACATCCTCTAATGTAATTAGAGTTTGGCCGAGCCTTCACACTGATGAGGCTTTTCATTAAACTTTCTAACATTTTCCCCTAAAAATATAATTGGAATTAAATAAAAGATTTATTAAACATATCACAATATTACTAATAAAAAAAATTATATATATTATTCTATTTCATTTGTTTTAAACACAAGGACCTAACAGACTGCAACTGTGGCACCAGCCCACAATCCATGGCCAACTTGCTTGCACAACTGACAATCTAACTGGGGCCACGGACAATGCAGTCAATGTTGCAATTAAATTATATAATAAATTAATTAAAACAGAGTTATTGAGATGAAGAAGGAGAGAACAAGTCAATTATTTTGCTCCGCCAAAGTGGTGGAGATTCTTTTCATTTAATGATAATCTTTCCAAAATGGCATAGTAAATGGAGAAATTTATCCTTAACTTTAATTTCATCTCAAACTACTGCATTTTAATGATGGAAGCTAACAGTAAACTTTCTCTTACTAGACCAGTGCAATAAAAATTATATGATTATTTAATATATAGCTTATAATAATATTTTAGAACATCTAAAATTACCTTATATTGAGATATTAGAGCATCATCTCCCACTTGCTTAGCATGTTTGCATAGAGCAGAAAATGCCACACACACATGAGGTCCAGAGTCAGGTGCTTGTGACAGTAGCACATTGATCCACTTCAATATCTTTTCATTACCCATCAATGTCCACAAATTGTGTAACTGAAATTTATATTTACAAATTAAAATTATATTTCTATTTAAAAATAATTTGTAATTTAAAATATTAATTTGTTTTAATATTTACCACTGTGTAACCCTTGTAATTTTTTTTCTTATTTCCATAAGCAGTAACTACAGCTAGTAGGTTAGATTGAGTTAGTACTAAAATCTTGTAATCTATAGAATCTTCTTGAGACTTTAAAGACCCCTCTACTAACTCTCTTGTCCATCTTAAAGCATATAAACCAGTCTGGGAAGTACTTTTCCTGAAATATTTATAAATTAATTATATGAAGTCACTTATTCTAATATCTTCTTATATTTCCTTTTTCATATTATAGCTTTAAAATATCACATTACTTACGAAGATGCAGTACATTTTAAATGTTCAGATACTTCTAATAGTGATGGGAGTAAATTTTTCAATGTCCAATCTTTGTGTTCCTTTGCAAGGTAAGCCAATAAGCTTTTTATATATGATTGAGATGTAGAGTCTCTATATCTATTTAATGTTAACAGCAGCACTCGACACACAAATTTCACTACTGGTTCAGTTATACCTGTCCAATAAAATACCATTGATACATTAAAAAATATTTTGTTTATTATTATTACACATAACAAAACCAAAAGCAATAAAATATAATAGAAAATACAATTCTCAACACATAATGTTAAGTCAATATAACCTATACATTCAGAAAATTTTGCTTGTACTAAATGCTACATGACAACTAAGTATCAATAGTACACTGAAGTAAAGTGAATAATAACAGGACCTTCCTGTCATCTGCATATGATATGTTTTTGATTAATGCACCGGGGATCGGTGCTATATTCAGGTGGTTGGTGTAGGCTAGGGAATAAAGGATCAATACAGCTAGTCTGGGCCTGACCTATACATTTGCACTATAAGTATTTTAGGCGTGTATCGTAACTCATACAAATTCATTGACACTTATCTTACCTGGTGTCGATAAAACATCCTGAATTTCTTTAATAACTTCACATCTTCCCTTCAAACTTGCGGTTTGAATTTTAAATGGAATATCTTTTAACTTCTTCAAAACCTGGTAATAAATTAAAGGGTTAAATTTATGTTGATGTGTTGGTAAAGTTTTTTTTCACTTATTATTTTTATTTACCTCAGAATCTGCCATTTTCTAAAAAAACATTCAGAAATTCAGAAATTTCGGCCTGCAAAAGCACACGTCTTGCTAGACATCACAGATAAGGAGAGAAATATACATTGACGGCTGTCAAGAAAATTGCCATTTGCTTAAATTGAAATAAAACCCAGGAATAATTATTTTTCAGGCCATCGTTTTAAAACAACATGTACAATAATACCTAATTACTGAGTAGTGATACAATTGTAATGATTATTTAAAAAATATTTCACTAAGTAAACATTACTAACTATTAGTAATTGAGTAGTATATATACATTTATCATAAAGTGTATAAAAAAGAATGATTACTATGTCAGTCTTTAAAAGTTAAAGAGAGTTAAAAAGTTCGTATACTTGTACTGCGCTTTTAAAAAAATTTTTTTCGTTTCGTCTTACTTAAATATTTTGCAAATTTTTTCGTATTCTATAAAATTAAAAAAAAAAGTTAAGTGTCAGTGTCAAATAAAAATATCTTAAATTTTATTTAGCCCGCGTGTTACGTTATCAATAATAACATGCATTGTTATTTTTGTGTGTGAATTATTTCATTATAGTAACATGCATTGTAATTTTTGTGTGTGAATCATTCTTTTGCCGTACAACCTCCTTCGTGTGTTTTCCACTCAACGTGACATTGGCGAAGTGATTTGTGTTCTACTGACACGCTCGAAACGCCATACTTACAGAACTGAACTGAACTGTTATCAATAACACCTTTTATTCTTAAAGTCGAATATAAAATCAATTACAAATATATAAAAAGTGTCGTTGGTTTCTTATTTTAACCACTATGAAGTCACGAGAAGAATATCTATCTGAATTACGAGGTTATATCGATAAAGTTGAAACTGAAGCTACAATTATACTACAAAGCCTACAATGGAATAAGAATACTTTACTAAAGGTATAATTATAGCTATAGTTTATTAATAAATTTTGTTTGTTTTTCACTTGTTTTTCCAATATTAGCATAATTTTATTTTTGTGTCAAAGATATACAATTATTCATTCTTGCTTTGCGATCTTACATAGTAGTGCTATTTATATTATACAGCATACAGCAGTGGTTAAGTATTCAAATTAAATTAAGGAGATATTCATGAGACAGCCATGCAAGTAGCATGCCTTGTATTTATCACTTGTAAGTGAATATTAAATATAGTATTCAAGTATGTATCTTAAATAAAGTATTGTTTCAGGTTATTCAAACTGAAACTTGTAAATTTGATTCAAACCATATTATGCCTGTTGAAAAACTAAGGAAACATGAAGAAAAATGCTTTCTAATATCAAAAGGTTATTCCAAGGAAGATATCTTTTTACCCGATCCATTAAAACCAACTGCCCCAACAGTAGTGAAACTAAGTAAGCTTTGATAAGTGAGAGAGAATTTTATTAAAATATATATATATTTTTTTTTATGAATATTGAAATGTGTTCTACTTTTTCAGCAACAGAAAACATAAATAATATAATAGAGAATGCAGCTAAATGTGATCCATTATTCAAAAGAGGTATGCTTTCACTGGAACTTTCCTATATAGCATGCTCAATGGCTGTAAACTATAAGAATATTATAATGTTATTTTTTTTTTCATATTTACAGTATATCTACTGGCTTAGAGTGAAAAGTTAAATATAATATTGTATCCTTTACAAATTTTAAAGATTCAATTGATTTTTTTTAATTGAATACATAATTTAAAATATAAACAAGTATTTTAATCACAATTATATATAATATGTTTTTCTTAATATTTTATTCAATAACTAAATCATATTTATTACCTTTATGTATATTAACCATAACTCATAAAAGGTGCCAGAAATGAATCAGAGCCATTGACATTAGCAAGGTTACAAGAAACTTACACAGCTGATGAAAGGCGAGCAATACATGATGCCGTTGTTAACACGGTTCCTTCTTCTCATGACCTTGTGGATCTAACGCTGGCTAGGTAGGTCTTCTCAAACTAATAAATATAAATTAAATAATAATAAGTATTACATTAATCAAAATGATATATACAAAATTAAATTAAGTTTGTTGATTTATATAGAATTTTTTTTTGCTTATTAAAATGCTATTGCTTTATTAAAATGCCTTAATAGGCTAGAAAGCTTGGGTTTATCCAAGAGACGCGTGTTCGAGTCCCGTACTGTACACAGATGCGTAGCCTAGACTAAGATAATGTAGGCGAAGTCACATCAGACCTCTTAATTATGTGATTTTAAATCTGGTGACATGAGTTTAAAGAGGCCTCACAAGGCCCCTTTATTCCACTTTGCCCATGCCTAGCTACGCCTCTCCTGCTACGTATAAAAATATGATATAGCTTGGAGAAAATCTACATTAATATTAAAGATGTTTGCAAGTAATATTTAACTAAACACATCATGCATTCACATAGGTGAAGAAAACCTAGATTAAAGACCCAGTGTCTTTAATCTAGGTTCTCTCTGCTTGCCCTGGTAATGCTGTTTAAATAATTATATAATAAACAATATAATTTCTTCACCAGCGACCAAAATGGTTCAGCTGTAGTGACGAAGACTCGTGAGCAAATATTAGCGGAGCTCCGAGACACGAAGCGCCGGCGTCCTCGCTACCGCGGGGCGCCGCAGCGCAACTACTCGCATGAGCTGAGACAAGTGATTGCCAGTCAGGTGGGTTGTGTATGAAATACATACATACACACACACATACATATATATATATATATATATATATATATATATATATATATATATATATATATATATATATATATATATATATATATACACACACATACACATATACACATATACAGGTTCTTTGAAGACATTGTGTGATGAAAGCCAACTCTTTGCATTGTTTTACCAAACAGAAAATACAAACAATTTAAATATCGTGGGGATCAAATGCACAAACCTTGAGTGTACTATGTTCTAAGGGATTTTGTTATTAGAAATCAATATTGTCTCACTAAAAGTACTTTATTGTGAGATAATTTTATTAATACGTTTCACATTTCATACAGATGGAATTATACGCATGTCCACAAGAGAAAACAAAAGAAGACTCGGAGGAAAATTGTGACCAGCGGAGCTCTTCGAAAAGAAAGTATGAACACTCTGATCGACATTCAAATAGGGACAGGCAAGATAGCAGGCACTATAAAGAGAGAATGCCTGATAGAAGAGAAGAAAGATACAGTGACGGAGGTCAAAGAAGAGATCGTAGCTCCGGAAGTAAACGTGATAGATATGATGATCGTAAAAAACGTGATGATAATAATTATCAAAAGAGAAATGACGAATATAGGAGTAATAGAGACAGCTACAGTTCTAGTTCAAGGAATGGAAAGAGACGGCATGACGGGGATGAGAGAAATGATTATAGATCAAAAAGGATAGATGTAAGGAGGTGTTATAGTGATAAGAGTAATAAATATGAGAAGCCTAGATATAAATATAATACGCATGTATATAAGTAAATAAATTTTGTTCTGTCAAGGATTTTGTTTATATTTTTACAAGTACTTTTATTATATTATATATATATATGTATATATATATATATATATATATATATATATATATATATATATATATATATATATATATATATATATATATATTACTTGACACCATTCTTAATAGATGATTAAGTACTTTTGGAATATCATAAGCTTGGCCACGAACAGGGTTTAATTTGCATTAAATGAGTGTATGAATAGTCGAATCCACTAGTAAGGAGAAGGTATTGAAAAGTAAAGGCAATATTATATTCATTATTCAACAATATTAAACAAATCTATTGAATATTCTTTATGGTCATAAATAAATTAAATAGAAAATATTTGTATCAATGTTTTCAAAAATGAAATCTCCGGCTTCCATGCTTGCTGGTAAATAAATTGAATTTTCCAATTTAATCTTAAATCTCAGTAAAGATATATCAAAAGTTTAACTGTTTCATCATAACACGTAAAAGGTTTATAACAATTTATTAAATCACAAAAAATAACGCCATTACGTGAAATAAAATTAAACGTTTCGACGTAACGGTATCGGCATTGAGCATCGCGCTTAACGAGCTGCAACCACATCAAGTACCTACATATAAAATGAGTGATACTCACACATACACACATACACATACAACTATATGTAACATATATTAATATCATATAATTATAATAAAATTCAATTATATATAAATTTAGCGAAATGATGGCACTCCAGTATAGTATAGTATAGTATAGTACTATACTATAGGTACGCCACTCAGCTTAATCTTCATTGGGGAAGCCTCTATTCAAAATATTGCTATAATGTAACAGATGATAATATAATCATACCAATATAACACCAATTGCTTTATAATCTAATTATAGTTTCACTTAATTTAAAGAGTAATATAACAATAATAATTTAATAGGAATTTTGAATCAACGATGTTTTTATTTTTATACAACTATCAATTATTAATTAACATTATTAACAATTAACAAAGACAAATTGTTAAAGAGGGTAATTCTGTTTTTTTTTAAGTGTATAAAATAACTGTTGAACGGGGTTCACAACTTTGTAAACCTTGTAATATAAAGCATACAAGCTCCGCTTTCTTTGGCTATCCGACCATCCAAGACGACTTCGCCATCCACCTTCGTAACAATATATTTAACTTTGTGATTAGTCAAATTAAGACATATATTCTATTTTATAAGAAAGTTATGATACATTAACATTAACTACCAATTCTGTAATTGATGCTTAAGCCAATCTTCTGTTCCATCAGAATGGCAGAATGGCTTATGCATCAATGTTAATATGAACATGTTTATCCTAAAAATTGCGGCATTAAACATGGCAATCATAATAATAGGTACGTTTCAATGGCATCGGGCACTGGGCAGTGGTCGGTATGCGCAGGCGCATCACGCACTGAACGTGTTAGCGAAACTGGATGAATATGTGATTACCGTAATTTAATTTTTACAGTCTGATGCCTCTTGCGCTTGAGATAAACATGACAGATCTCGCCCTACAACCGTTATAAATATAATTAAAATATTTTATAGCTACAATATGAAGAAAAAGACTTATTTATGAAAACTGATTGCTTATAATTGAATTAAAAATATAATATTATATAAAAAGGGGATTAATATTATATTTTTTTTTATTTGGCCAAGGGCTAACTAATTAAGATCTTTTACTTTACGTATTGATTTAATAAAATGAATTTTTTTCTTTAACATTTAACCTAATGAGTTCGCCAATGAAAATTTTATGTGCCTTCCTGCTTCATCGCAAAATAAAAGGCATTGCTTTTGTATATTTATACTACATAAATATGTTTAAATGGGAACAACGAAACTTAATACTAATATTTAATTTAATATTCAACTTATACACTATATATAAAAATAATTTAAATGAGTGGGTACCATGCACCCAATAATTTTAATTATTTACGATGAGACGCGCGACTCACGGAGCGACGCTCTGCATCGAGAATTTCTCTCATCAACATAAGCGATTTAATTAACCACCGCACTGTGCTAGCAGTAAAACCATTTTGACCGGTATTTGGAGTGTGGAGATTATTAAAAAGGAACGTTATTTTTTGTCTTATTAATTAATATGTAGATTTTAGACCAGGTACGGACTATAGTCTATAACACTGTCAACTGTCAAGTGTGACACTTGCTTGACTGGCAGCGGCTGTAAGCGCGTTCTGCTCAATTTTAAATTAAGAATATCTTGTGAACACTTACGATGACGGTTAGTTGAATATTAAAATGATTTTTAAAGTGTTAATCCACACTAAAGATTGTTAAAGAAATTCTTAAGGAAAACATATAAAATTTTTAACGCAGCGGGATTTGAGCCCGCGCCTAATGGAAACCGTCCGCGCTCTGACCACTAAGCCATGCGTTCTTCTTCACGCTGCGTCGAAATTCTTATATGCTTTATATAACTTATTACGTTGTTAGCATCTCTGTAGGTACATTTACGGTTAGTTGAATTTAGGAAAAATATTGTTGATAAAAATGGCCTACAATTTAAATATGTTACACGTAACAACTTAAAAGGCAAAAACGGTTTTTTTTTATTTGTAAATCTCGGCATATATATATATATATATATATATATATATATATATATATATATATATATATATATATATATATATATATATATATATATATATATATATATATATATATATATATATATATATATATATATATATATATATATGTATATATATATATATATGTATATATATATATATATATATATATATATATATATATATATATGTATATATATATATATATATATATATATATAGATATATATATATATATATATATATATATATATATATATAATATATATATATATATATATATATATATATATATATATATATATATATATATATATATATATATATATATATATATATGATGAGACGGCTGCCGCCTTCCGCACATCTTCACCATCTTCATTTCACTTCAGCCCGTTTCAAAAACAAGCACTTTATCTGATCATGATTATATTAATTACACGACTTGCATAAACAAAGCAATCCCATATATTATTCGCGTTATCTCTTATTAAAGCACTCTAATGTAAATTTTGTTGTTGCAAAATGCAATTACGAGTGCATCTTTAATTATTTGCATATTAAATATAGGTATATGTTGTATATTTTATATATTTCAGTCCAAAAGCTAAACAGTTAAGATATTTTGCTGATAAAGAAGCTTATTTACTATGAATTTTCTGTTGTTCAAGTTAACACGTTTGTTTAATTTTGTTTCTTGTCAAGAAGAATGTTTTGGCGGTCGATTCCTATATATGGAGAATGATTTCATTTTCCTCGCTCCGCTAACGGCGTTCAGTTTCGCCTTTCAACAAACAATGCTTAGAAAGGCGGAAAGCGAGGAACAGAGTGTCTGAACACTAGGTTCCCTCTGCCTGCACTGCTATATGCGAGATACAGCTATAATATAGGTTATACAAAGAATACAAGTATGTAGGTATTTCACCTATTAATATTAAATATCAACCTACATATAAGCAGCTTAAGAATATTATTACAATAAAACTTAGTCTATTATTCTTTTAACAAAAATAAGAAACCTGTTTCCTTAGATAAGAAAATAATTATTCATTTGTGGCCAAGGTTATTTAGCGACAAATGAATTATTGCTAGCTATTTTTTACTCAATAATAACGGCTATTTTTCATTCTATCCGTTAAATCACATTTATTTTAACTTATACTTTAATCGCTTATAAGCAAGTCTAACCTTAGTTTTACAATATTTTACAAAGTTTATTTTTTTTTCCGTGTTTATCAAACTCTATTAGGTATTACAATTGAACAAATATCATTTACATATCTTTATAATATACTTATAATAAACAATAGTAATAGTAACTCAAGTAAAATCATCGATAAAATTAATTATCGACTGAGCAATTATCGATATATTAGGTTCTAAAGTAGCTATAAATTGTACAATACTGTCATAATTCAACGTAAATGTAGGTGTAAGTAAGTAAGGCTGTGTAACGTGTGGGCAAACAGGATTGCGAGGCGGCATGAGTGTGACGGGAGGGTCCGGCGCCGGTGTATCAATCAATTACAGCCGGATGTTTGCTAGAAAGTGTCAAGGCTCATAGAACGAGAGTCCAGCGGAAATACTACTTCAACGCCATAATAAAATCAGGTTTTATTTGCCGTTAATCGATTTTTAATTACTCGGGACTCTATTTATAAGCTATAAAAAGTCGATAGATCATTAATTAAGCGTGTTCTGAATATTTTTTCTTTATATATCTGTAGTATTATTGTAGGGTGGTAAGTTTGGTGCTCAGTGGTCGGAACACTGCTAGTTATTAAACGGGTTAAGCTTGAAGAAACAAGAGCTAACAATATTTACTAAATAAAAAAATATTTAAAATTTTAAATCTAATTTTTTTTTCATTTGAATCTGAAATCACATTCACCCATTAGGTCAGGCATACTTCAACTGTACTAAAATTCAATACGTTTTATATATGTATTGCATCATTATTAACTGAAAATAATCTGGATGACAGTCTGTTTGTAAGTAGTAGTAGTATTGTAATAAAATTAAATATACGTAATTAGAAGATCACTACAGAATTTCTGAGAGCCAGTGGCGAGAAGATACTTCAAGTTTTCCAGAACCTCTTCAATTCTGTCATTCTAGAAGGCAAAACGCCAAGAGCAGAGGACGTGACGTTGTTATGTTTTTCAAAAAGGAAGAATTAAAGAAGCTTTCAAAAGTCATCATGAAAGAATTGAAGTTTGAAATTCGGCGTTTGTGGGCTATGATAAAGCTTTTGATTGTGCGTTGTATCTACACGAGAATAGACCATCCAATTACAAATCTAAAATTTGTTGGCAATGATGGCTTACGGGAGCGAGAAGTCGCCGCTATGTATGTGTCTCATAAGAAGGCTCAAGGTGACATAGACAATGTAGAGAGGATAATATATAGAGCATAGACAATGTAGAGAGCAGTGCTTGGTATTTTCCTGCGTGATAAAATCAGAAATGACGATATCCGTATGAGAACAAAAAAAAACCGACTTCGACTTGAAGAATTGCTTAGATGTAGGAGGGACACATAGTGAGGTGAGGTTCTCGTTTACGAACCGACACTCAGCGAGTAGCTTTATTGCTAGGTGGGCCGACGATCTGGTCAAAGTCTCTGAAAGCTAATGCATGCGAGTAGTGCAGGATTGGTTATCATGGAGGTCCTAGATGGAAGAATATGTCCAGCAGAGGGCCAAAAAATGCCTGGAATCAATTACATCTATTCATTGTTTTCCCTAATTTCAAATTTTTTATAAAAAAAACTCTGCTTATAAATGAGAATACTTTATATTATATCACGTATCATCATTACTTTCCTCTATAACGCACAAATTGCGCACGCGCAGCGCTTCCATCGTTAGTATCAGTAGCTGGCAGGTGCTTGAGATTTATCTCGACGAACTGGCGTTTTAACGATTATTCGCTGTAATTAGAATCATCCATCCAACTGATCTATGTAACACCGAGACTTGAGAAATTTAAAGTGACGTATAAATCTAATTCGCTCGACATTAAAGGACAGTTAGTGTAGAGACAGTAGTCTAGTTAGTAACTACTTTAGGTAAAAGTATATAAGCTTCGATCTTTATCTCACACGCCAATGTTGGCAGAGATAAACTAGTGCTTAAATATTTATTTCTCTTATTTCCACCAGAACTCGAGCCAATGCGTGTTCAGTGGCGGAACTCAATGCCAGATTTCGTCTTACCTGTTGTTGTTGACATTGGTCGTGAGTTCGAAGCCTTAGTCGGGCCAATAATTTTCATAGAACATCAATCAATCTATCATAGACAAAACGTACCTACAGCTTAGTAATAATTTATTTTGCTCTCCACTTTTTGCCAACTTTAAGGACTTTTGCTGCTGGCCACCTAGCATTGTACTTACTTGATCTAGCAAACTGAATACTCAACTAGTTTAGATTGTAAATCCATGTGTTTCTTCTTCAATTACATATACGCCGCATTTAGCATGAGAGGCCGACAAAAATTATATATTGTCGTCGTCTATGGCCTACATTTCCATCTGATGAAAATATAGAACAAAAATTAACTACCTGTACAGTGTAATCAATTTTACTTACTTTTACTGTAGGTCTGTAGTCAATATTATGTAGTACTACGTCAGCGGACGCGGTCTAATTTCACGCTTCATGCTTTCAAATGTCACTTTTTGCTTTGTTCTTGTTCTTATATATACAAGTAAGTGCTGAGTTTTTTTTGCTAAAATGATACCCGTGGCTTACTCGTATTGTAAGTTACGTCGATTATGTACGTGATTGTGTATTTTAGAGGGAAAGTATTTGATTAGTCATCAAGTATTCTCAATCGACCTTTTTTAGCATGACACGTAATACGGATACTTACTAACTAAGTAATAACCTTAAAAATTAATATAAATATAGTTTTTTAGTCTATTGTTTTGAAATTCTTTCTTTTCGAATTTCGAATTTATTAAGGCTAGGAAGAGATAACCTAGTGCCAAAAAACTGCGTTCCCTCCGTTAACAGAAAAATCATGTTTAGATATTCAATAAAATAAACGGTTCATTTTTGTTTTTTATATTCAAATCAAATATAATTAAGATAATATATTTTGTATACTCGTAAATTATAAACATAGCAGTATTGAAAGGAAAAATCTAGAATATCCTTCTGTTTAAGACATCACAAGGCTAAGCACAATTTTAATTAGATGTAGATAATATTATTTATGTAACAGTCACGTAATTATCGTTATTATACAACTTTATTGTTTAACAATATAATTTGTTTAAAAAAATACATTTATAATATAAATTAATATCGTTAGGTTAAAAAATAATATGGATGTAAAAAAGGAAATTAAAAAAATAAAGTTACTTCCTTTTATTGCTCGGGAACTTTACGCATGGAACGTTCCATATTGCAAGACCAGAGAAATAATCATGTCATAAAAAAAAATCCTAAGTGGGATTTGAACCTCCAAATATATATATATATATATATATATATATATATATATATATATATATATATATATATATATATATATATATATATATATATATACATATATATTATGAGATTTTATGTATAAATTGTAATTTTATGCGACTTTAGCCATTTTACTTAATGTTATGATTTTGAATAGCACATTAGGAGTGTTAGAAAATCAAAAATAGATGTGAGCATTTATATTAACATATACGTTATTTATTGCTATAGCTTTACAATAAAATATATATAATTTGCGTTAAATTTAATGTCCAAATTTTTATCATAATATACATTTAATATGTTAAATTTATAATATAAGAATGTGTTTGATTATTTAGTAAATATAATCTATCGGAAACATTTAATATTCTCGTAATCGTAGTTATTCGAACAACTCTTATGAAATTCATGTTATTCTATATGTACTGTACGTACAACGTACTGTACGTACGTACTGCCCTTGCCCATCTAAGAATCCGTTCCATCCGTTGGCGGTAGTTTCATATTATAATTGTATCAACTGACATAATGCCGCTTCAGTCAAAAAAATGTCACTTTCAATATATACGATATATCAATTAAAATTCTATCAATTTAAATGTGTAAAAACCGCGAAAAACAAAGATCCTTATAATATGAATATTTTAAATTAAATTAAATTAGCTTTACGCTGTGTTCCACACCTTAGAACATTAGGAACCTAGTGTTAAGACACTGCGTTCCTTGCTTTCCGCCTTTCCAGGCATTGCGTGTTTCATATCCTATAATCTGTAAAGAATCCAACCATTCCAATAGCTGTATAGTGACAAGCACAATATGAGAGGGAATGCAAAAAGATTTTTAAAATTCCACATGGACGGACCACGTCGGGCGCGAGGGGAACAACCGTCGCCGCCCTCGCGGGGTCACGACTCACGTCTCACGGAGCGTACTATTGTACACCGAACGGCAAAAGCTTAACACATTAGAAATTATTTTAATATTTACTAGATTTTTCATCTTGACATAACTAATAGATTACTGGAGGCTTCAAATAACTTTTATATTGTTGTTTAAATAATTAACTGATTTAGTCTAATCTACGATTACAGACTCAAGTTATATCTACTGCATGGCGGCGGCGACCTCTAAGAGATCAGCATCCGATAAATGGAAAATTAAAATTTGGCAAAGCAAGATTACTGTGCAGCATCATGTGCTTTTCAAATATATATATTATTACACAATATTAAAAATTTAAATATTATTTTAAATTTTTGGCTGAATATTTAAATAATTATAATAATATTAGGTTATACTAAAAATTGTAGTTATAAAAAAAAAACGACTTCATAACTAAATTGAAATTATTATTCTATTAATTTACTTCATAACTTTTATATAAAAAAAAAAACTTTTTTTAATATACAGTGTAAGCGCTTCACCATCCGTCGACCGCCAGAGTCAGTCAGTCCGCGACCTCTCAAGCGAGCTAACGTCATATCGCATATACGAATATCTTAAATTGTGAAAACATATCGTAAAACTTAAACTATGTGAAATTTGAATATTTATTACGATATTTAGTGAAAATTTATGTGCATTTAAGTGTTTATTTAGATTTTTTTTGTGTGGATTATTATTGTGTATTCTATATTTCTAATGTTGTATTTTTGGAGGTTTTAGAGGATTTTTTGTTTTACAAGTGAGTTTCTGTTTTGATTTATTTCAAAATTTGTGTAATTATTAATTCTAAAGTGCTAAGAATTTTATATATTTTATAGAATGAGACCGAAAAATTTTCATTACGATCGAAATATTGTTTTCAACTATGAATTATAAACTATATTATCAGCTATGTGCTATTTATTTATTAAAATTATCTAAAATTGAATATCTTTTTAGGTTATTTTAAAAAATATTTAATAGACTACTACACTACTACTACAACACTATTAGTTGGAAGCTTGAAAAGTAAATTATTAATTACAATATAACTTTTACATAAAGATCTAGTCAAAAAATCCAATGACTTCTTTCTTTTTATTGTGAATTAGCGGACGCCTCAGTGGACTTTATGATATTTGCCACCGTACCTTGGACTGCAGACTGCTATCTTTTTTCATTGAAATTCATGAAATATTTACCATCCACATGTTAGATTCTTAAATAACAACGAAAACTGCTCATTACGCTCAATAATTATTACTAAAGATACTTTTTCTTTTTTTTTAATTTAGCTTATTTATTTTGGTTCTACATCAAGTACTCCAGATTTTGATTTTTATATGTCATTGAAAAGCGCTTATAACGGTCAATCATTTTTGTTATGGCAGCATTTCATTATTTGTTACAATTCATCTAGTCTACTTTGATGCTGCATCAGGTATGCTAGTCTTCAAAAGTTTTTTATGGTCTAGATCTAGTTTATTTACATAAAAAAGTTTCATTCAAATCTGTCCAATAAATTCGAACATGAGCGTGAAGTACAAACAGACAAACAAAAATTTTGAAACCATAGATTCATATTCTCTTAGTGGTTTTAGTTACATCGCCTGACAGGCATCGACACATTATTTACTTTTTTATTACTAAAGTCACTTGTCTCTACGTTCTCCACGTAAAAGATATCGTAATTAACATTATCTTATCGATAACTTACTCTTACCGTTAGATAACTAACTTATTTCTGGATTTACCATCTAAGGCATAAAATTAAGAAGTATAAAATGAATAAACACTTGAACATCACTAAGCGTGTTTGTATGTTTTTAAAACTATATTGTGATTTATATATATTACCATAAAAACATGATGGACAGCGTCGTGTGGCAAATGCGAAGGTCGTGGGTTCGATTCCCAATTGGGGGAAATAATTGACTTTTATTTCCTCAATCTGTTAGGACACAGTGGGACCTTGAGCCGCCACTCACACAATGCCTCGTATGCCACACAATGACTAGGGAGCATGTGACAATCAATGACAACTCCGTTCATTGCTTTCCGTCTTGACATTACGTTCTCTCAGCCTACTTTCAGGCGCTACTTCGAGCGCGCCGCCACTCACGCGAACCCCCTTATCGTACAGGCGTGACTACACCCCGTACGCTTAAACTAAGCTCAGACGCCCGCGTAGCGTTCTATTAGACCCAGATGATCCCATTACAGTTGCTAATGCCCCATATGTAGGTAGGAAGCACAAAACACATACACGACACTCACACCGTCGTCGACGGAAACGACGACGAAATCCAGCATATTTGACGGCCCGACCGCGCGTTGGCGTGGCTGGGCCCAGCGGTTAGGGACTGCTAGGTCCCTGCAGATTAGTCTAAGTTTCTCCAGCTGCGTCTTCAGGTCGCGGCTGGTTTGCTAAGAATAGGGAACATCCCCCAGCCCTCTCGTCGGCCGCAGGCCGAGGCTCGAGTCCCGATATATAGACCCCAATGAACGGGTCGCAGGCTTTAATCTTGCTTAAAAGAAACAAACGCTGCCTACAAAAAGACGTCGAATTCTTGTTACCCAATTATAAAATCCCTTGTAATAATAATACATGTATATAAAAAAATCATAGTAATAGTAAAATTACGTTTAATAATAGCAATATTTACATAATTATAATAACACGATGGTTAATGGAACCAGAGCGAGGGAAAGTGGCGATGCGTCTTCACAAGTGGACACGACTGCTGTAGCAGAGTGGAGTGCAAGTCGGATGAATGGTATCATTTTTTGTTCATCAATTACATGTTTTCACCGCCTTAGCTGGTCACGACGCGTGTGTACAGTGTTATTGAAAATTGTATGTAATAATTGCCTTATTCTAGGTAAAGATAGGCTTTAGGCTATATCAGGCTATAGGCTATATCAGTGAACACTTCATTTATATTTGCTACAGTTGTGTGTGTAATTTCAAATTACACAAGGAATCGTTTAAGTTCTAATGGTACATTTTGAACATATACATATTTGAATAATTTCATTTTAAATTAGTTTAGGACGTAGCTTCCAAATTTGCAATAATAGCGTCTCTTGCATTATAATGTAATATTTCAAAATTATATAATTTATAATCTAGTGGCAACTCTGGACTGAGTAAATAAAAAAAAAAAACCAAACTGACAGTATTTTTTTTAATCAAACTTAAAACGATCGAAATAAAATAATGATGATCACACACTGTCTGTGGTCTAAGCGTATATAGATATCGCATTCCATAGAGAGCGCGCGGGGAAAGCAATACCGCGGTCCACTTCCCAGAGGGACTACCTATGGCGCTAAATGGAATATACTAATCAGTAATCACGTATTAATATTCATATATGCCAAATATTAATTTTCCCAATGGATTGGTGCTAATAATGAGCGGGGCTAATAACAAGTTCATATACATAATATATACTATAGCATCAAGGCTGCCCATTATGTTATAACTTCAAGAATCATTCTCCCTACATTATTCTTTGATTGGAAGTTATACTTGAAATAACTGTATAAACAATAGGCACAAGGAAAAACATTAAAAACACAGACAATAAGAGATGCGTTTATTAAATTTCCTATAAATCTGTCCCACGGGTGGCGCCACGGTACTACTTACAGCGAAGTTATAGTTACTTTAAAAATAGTATGAGTATGTAGCTGTATTTTGTTTTAATGTGTTATACATTGAAAAATTCTTTGTATACATTTGTGATATATATCTTACTAACTAAGAGGCCTATAAGTTCGATTTCCACAGAGGTGAGCTATTGTATTGAAATATTTTCAAATTGGGTGAATCTGGTTAGGTAATGTAAGGAGGTAAGCTCTGCCACTCTACACCTTGAATCCGGACGCATAACGGAGAACGGATATAGATACTACCTCCTGCTTTGATGCCATGAAATAATTGAACGACGAATATATAAATTTTTTAATATATTTTTTCTTTATTTTTACTTTTCATACTAAATTTTTAGTACATTATTATAATTTAATATTTATAAGATGTCACTTAATTAAATATATGTATTAAAATGTCGCTTAATTAAGTATATTTATGTATAGAGATAAAACAACGTTTTTTTCGTTTCGTTAATAATGGACAGCTGTTTGAATATCCTTATGTTGGAGAAGCAAATTAAAGTTATTGGTAAACCAGCTGACGGCGGGTGAGCTTTTTCTTTTATTATATGAAAGTTATTATTGCCTTTCCTTTTTTAAATCCACGTTATATCCCGTGCCTACGTATTATATATTGTATTAATGTAAGCAAAAATCACTCTCCATATTGGAATCTAGAAACAAATCGATATATCGAATATCGATTTGTTATATAGTCGATTGATAAATTATTATATAAAATAATTGTAATGTCATCGCAATAATTAAATATACTAATATTACAATACATTTAGATATCAACATCCAATAACTTTTTATTACATCAACTATTAAACATTTAGCCTAAGTTCTGCATACATTGCTATGTGCAGGATATAACGTGACACTAAGAAATGTAGACAGAGAGAACCGATTGAATAAGACACTCCGTTCTCCACTATTATATAACTTATACATTTCCTTATTTCGCGTCTCTATCTAAATATTTTTCTCTATCTATATATTATTAAGTATTTTATTTATTTTTATCAATATTTATTATATAATAAAAACTTGAATGCAACGCTATTGTATGCCAGTACAATAATAATAAAAATGCTTACGCAAAAATTTACATTAGAAATTAAATTACGTTAGAAATATAAAAATAGAATAACTATATTATCTGTATAAAAACATACCTATAGATAATGTATAGTGAAATAATATTTTTAATTTACAAGAATATTTATTTAATAATTGAGTAAAGAAAATACGCTAACGTAACAAATGAAAGGAATAAATAAATATAATTTGTGGGTTATTTTGTTTTCCCTGTTCTGGCAACACTGAGACGATGTTGAGTTCCGCAACTCAATTCAATTGTACAAGAATTAGACAACAGTAGAGAGATTCTTTCTGCCAGCCTCAACAACATTTTATGGGACAATATAAAAAAACGTAAAAAAAATATTTATACTATTCCTATAAGATATTTATCTGTAGTGTGGAAAAAGATTATAAAAATAGTAAAACACACCGGTGATTATATTATTATTGAGAACAAATCAATTTTTTTTTTCATTTCAAATGTCATGCTTACATTGACTAATTACCTACAACGACGAGAGAAGGCACGATTTTTTGGTTACATTTCAATATAACATGAACTTTATTTGTTTATTATAATATAACTGAAACTAATTATTGCTGCTGACTCTACTACCGTTGTGAAAAGCGGTAGCCAAATAGAAGCTACCAAAAATAATGGTCTTTCGAATAGTTTATGTAAATACAATACTCTCAATTAAATCTGTGATGCATATCTCTATATTGTATGTAACTACAGGCATTTGTATTTAATACTGTGTGTATTTTACACACTTATCCACATTTTTATGCTTAAAGTCTTTCCGTTATTAATTTTATGGTAAATGGAAATTTTTAGTCAGTCAGTCAGTCCATAAATAAAGAAAAAGAAGATTTTTCGTCAAAATAATTTGAAATATTTAATTTTGTAATATTTTTTTATATTGTTTTTTGTTTCAAACCTCGACTCTAGTTAGACTTCCGCTATTCAATATAAAGTATTTGAAATGCAAAAGTTATTAGAATCATTAGTGTTTTTACTGTTTCTATAATATATAATGAAGTCATATTCTAAACATTTGCTGTAATCTTTTTAACCGTTTCTACACGGAAATCGTTGCTAGATAAAATGTCAGCCAGATTACCAATGTGCCGCATGTATATGTATTATATGTATATATATATATATATATATATATATATATATATATATATATATATATATATATATATATATATATATATATATATATATATATATATATATATATATATATATATATATATATATATATATATATATATATATATATCGGAATCGTTTCTAGATAAAAGTCAGCCAGATTACCAACGTGCCGGATGTATATGTATTATATGTATATATATATATATATATATATATATATATATATATATATATATATATATATATATATATATATATATATATATATATATATATAATTCCATACAGTAGTTTATTTGTACACTGCTAGGCTGTTTTTGTTAGCACCTACAGATTTTAATTTATCATGCCGTGAATGTTTGCAGCTGCCCTCGATCTACAAAGGAGTAGCAAAAAAATGCAATAGTTAAAAGTGTATCACATTTTTGTCACTTCAACAGTTGGGTGACGAGCTATTTTTATTTAATCGATTTGTATCACTTTTTTTTGTAGTATCTATATTTGTGACATATTTTTTTACAACCATCTTAATAGATGAAGTAGTAGTATAAAGCCTTGTACGCAATTTGCATACAATATTCGATTAATCGATAAGCCTATTACAATTTTATATCGATTAAAGTGTACCGTTTCAACTTTTTACTAACTAAACCTAAACATTTCCAACATTTCTGTGGTCTATGTTTGTAAAGTCTTCAGCAGGCCCAGTATAAAATGTGCCCCGTTAAAATTTGCACTGATAACTGAATGCAGTGATTTAATCTAAAATGTAACAAGTTTCATATATTAGTATCTATTTTGAACATTGTAGGTATACGATCTCCGTTCTTGTTGACTCTCGTGTTTCTTTATCAAGCCACAGAGTACTAAAGGGTACATTGAATTTTATTTTTAAATTAAATTTAATTAACATACATATGTTTTTAAGCTGTAGCATCATATATATCTTCATAGAGATAGTGATAGAGCTAGCTAGCGTCATTCCCAGCATGAGGCGCGTTGAACTCTTATATACTTGTTTATTTGTATTAAGGTAGAGATTACAATTAATTATATTTACTTATTACAATTACAATAACAAAAATAAAATGCTAAGTTTTGGGTTTTCAATTGAATTTTATTTAATCTTATTTATTACTATTATATATTTTTTATCTAAAGCAGGGAACGGAGGGTCTTAAAACTAGGTTCTTACGGTTCCTACGGTTGCCTCTGCCTACCCTGCCATGTGCGGGATACAGCGTGAATCTAGTTTTGTAATTTATATATTTTTTAATCTACATATCTAATTTTCTAAGCGGACTGAGAAAACACAGAAATAAATCACTCCGTTCTGATGATGGTACTATACAATGACTTTTATATTTTGGCACTTAGATACTTACTTTATGTTTTACATTTTCATTATATATGAATTCTATGTACCGTTAGTTAATACCTAACGCGGCATTAAACACACCTAAGATAAGATTCCTTCCACACAAAATTTTATAAAAACAAAAATGCTAGATTTTTTAATATATATAAATAATTTTCTCCATTATAATATATCAAACTTGTATGTATATATGAGTACATACAAGTATCACCGTTACCTCATTCGTGATTTATTATAATGTAAATTATAACGTTCCCTTTTCTTAAAAATGGCCGTTGTAGAGCCCGCGTTCTGTTTTTTTAACATTTTCTTTACAATGTTGTTGTAAAATAAACTTTATTATTATGACAGTAAAATGGTTTTTTTGTTTTGTTTTAGTTATTTTTTTAATATAATTCCTCGAAATCACGCACCCCTCAAGCGAATGCGTTTTAAAAACCGTTGATTGTAGATATATGATTAAGAGGTAATTATTTTTTATCTTCAGAATTCTTGGGTCTAAGCGACCGTAGTGATGAGATATTAGTAACGGAAATTTAATTTAATGGAGAAGGTTCCTTTTTATATAACGCTAAGAGCCGTTACAAAGTTAGTTTGTAAAGAGGTTAATATATATGTTTTAGAAACCAAACAACATAAAACCAAGGTTCCTTGTTTTATCTGTATATATTTTTTATTAAATACTCTTACAAGTATTATTCTTGTCTTTTTTTAATTAGAACATTAAAAATGAAAGTGTTAGTTTCATTCCCAGCCACGCTTTTGGATTCCAATCAAGATATTTCACAGTCTATTGACCGCCAAATAATATGTTATTGTCTATATGCTAGAAACAAAAAAAAATAGTGAACTCAAGTTCTTAGCCTAAAGTTTTACTTTAAGCATATCCCTAATAAAAATGTAAATCTATAAACACTGGCCCAGTCCCACGCCCCAAGTATGCTTCAAATAGATTTTTAATTTATCAATTAATAAATAGTATTCTATTATACATTCGTTACGGCGCCGCAGGGCGCCGGATCGTACAGTAACTACAGTATTTCAAAGAATTGAGCGAACTCTAAGCTGCATTCTTGATTGGTTAAATGATAACATGTTAACGTTTGTTCAATTAAAATACTACATTTCTATGTAAATACGTATAGTAGATGAGTTCAACAATGTATTGATTTTTGTTTTTTAATTTTTTTATTTTAAACACAAAATAAATAACAGTTTCTCAGATTAAAAAAGCTACTTAGTTATTAAAAAGAGTCTTTTACAGTGCTAGGACAACCAATTTTGCAAAAAATCACACACTATATATGTATATATATATATATATATATATATATATATATATATATATATATATATATATATATATATATATATATATATATATATATATATATATATATATATATATAGGTACTCATTGGTCAGTGAGAAAGGGAATAATACGCATTCGCCAGTAATTCCGCAGTGCGCGGGCGCAACAATGCACACCAATTGCGCGTAAATTATAGTTGATTGACTCTACATTTTTAAATCAATTAAAGTTTAGTTATGCAATACTGAACTGAACTTCAATTTCAATAAAAAATATTCATTTATATAAAAATTGTAAGCCTTGTTTCTTTTATATGAAACTTATGTTTCAGAATAAAGTTTGAAGAAAGACTTATGTTGAATTTTTATTTAATATTAGTCATGATCACAAATTGACTGGCATAGCGTGTATGACTGACAAGTCGGAATATATATGAATTCTAGTAGACATTTTATTGAGTTAATTTATCTATAAAAATATTTTATCAAAATAATATTAGTCTAGTAGTATAATACATATACTTAATTTATAGAAAATATTTTAAGCGGATCCAAAAAAAAGTTCTACTTTTCAATGCACAAAAGCTTTAAAGATGCTTTGGACAAACACTGATCCGACTTGACGTTTACAACCTGACATAAAGTATACAGTAACAATCGTATTATGAGTTCATACATTTGGTGTTGACTCGAGTTATGGGATGAAGCGATATTATAATAAATAATAAAAAAAATACTTGTTTTTATGTGTAAACGTATAATAATATTAAATTACATATTATATTTCATTTTTATGAAACTTATTTCATATTAGTTTTTCGTGAAAAAGACCAATTTTAATTATATCTTTTCTTGAAAAAATTTAAGTAAATATTATCATAAATCAGAAGTATAATTTTATTTACACACTTATATTTTGCTCCAGTAACCCCCGTATTCGTATTAAATAGTAGCTATGATTAGTTCATTGTACAGTCAAGAGTATGTTTAGGGGTTGCTCCCTACGCCCTAGTGTGGTTTGATGGACTTTGACAATAGAAGCTTTCGATGTGAATAATGTAATGATGCGCATGCGCACCCGGCTTTATTAAATATTAGGTTTTATTTTTGTTATGTATGTCTGTGTAAGAGGCTAAATGTAATTGGGATGAGATAAATATGAAAAGTAGATACTGTGAGTAATATAGTTGTTTACGAGGTCTGATACTAAGATGGATTAAAACTTAGTCGTATATTGCCGTAAATACGTTAAGACAAATTTAAACTAATATTACAAGCTCATTGTTACAAATATTATTTAAAATTCATTCTTAGTTTAGAAAGTATAACAAATAAATATAACTATAAAAAGGGCTTTTGAAAGTAAAACAAATGTACTTGAATATATCTTAAAAAAACTACTATCGAAAATATAATTAATATCTACAATAGAGATTATATGACTAAACCGGTTACATTCGAATATGAAAAATAAAAAGCACTTCGAATTAAAGCTCTTCTCATAAAAGTAAGATGAATTTCGACCGCTCTACATTATGCTGATGAGATACAGTGCCTCGTGCACGAGTGCGTCTCGCGGCGCAGCATCCACCGCTTTTGTCTGCTTTTTTTATCATTTCTCATTATATTATGAACTTAAATATAGTTTTCCATTCTTCAAATGTATGTGATAATGATGCTGTGAAATTTTATTTCCTAGCTTCTTCCACGACGAAGTAAACAGATAGAACTTAGAAGGCAATATAATTATTTACCATTTTAGAAATATTACGGATTTTCTTCTTCTTCTATTGCCAAGGCCTGCTTTCCTACTTAATCGACTCCACTTTGCACGGTCTTGAGCATCCTCAATTCAAAAATGTGGTTAATCCATTGGCTCTCATGTCCTGCATCAAAACGTCCAATATTACAGATTGTATACCCCTTTTTTTTTAAACAAGCCAAGTACATAAATATGTTCTACCTCGCACAGTCATCGCACAATGCATTCAAGCTCCTTAAAATTCGCCATTACAGCGCTACAATTGAATATTCAAAATAAAATTCTAAAATCACAACCAACCAGAAGGGTTGGGTGTTATATTTTATTCTCATAACTTACTATATGTACAAACATTTCCATTCTAATTTATCATACCGTCAACACTGATAATGGAACCCGATACCTTCCTGTCATCCATTTATTCGCGACAAATCTCCCTCGGGCTGTAGTCTCTCTACGTCTCTCTACATCAAGCTATTGTTATATGATTTATATGTTCATATTTTAAAGAGGGCGTCTATTCAAATGAGTTTCAAACGCACTCCATTCTATATCGTTGTACAATAAAAGACTGACGCTTGACTGCCTTGATTGGATCGGAATTTGAAGTTTTAGTTTTTTGATACGTTATAGATTATTATTTAAAGTAAAATCTTTTTATAGAGATTTAAATATGTTATTGATTATTTTATTATTAATAGTTGGTAATTAATATGTGGTTTTTATATTGGATTTAAATATTTTGTTAATTTTTTAAAGTGTTAACACACACTAAGGATAGAAATTGGACGATTTCCACGAGGCGCGGGTTCAAATCCCTCTGCGTTCAATTTTTTATATGTTTTCTTTAAGTATTCAATTATAGTGGAGTTGTCGTTATTTTAAATATTGATTGTAGATGGTCAGTCAGGTTTTAGAGTACGTAGGTCATCCAGACCGCTTAATTAAGAAACTACACTTACTTGTCTCTATTTTGCCAGGATTAGAACGAGGTGGCCTTACATAAGGAACCTTTTGCCAAACTTGTAAGACATGAAAAACAAACATACATAAACAAATAATATTCTGTAAGGGAGAAAAAACAGACTGCTTAATATTTCTATAATATATTGTAAAACATGAAATAGGTTTTACACTTCTATACCTTTAACGATAACCGACCATAAGTGTGCTGTGACCACCGCTAATGAGTGAACGGAAGTTCTATATTAATTAATTAATAGTAAGCTTGCTTTATTCAACTTATAAAATATAATCTTAATAAGTATATACACACATACATATATAATTTTACACTTTATCCCTAGCGGGGTAGATTAACCTCTTCATACATGCTCTCCGGGGCGTCTTCATGCTTTTTACGTGACTCTCCTTCGGTATCTTCGACACTGTGGTCAACCGAGGTCTCCCCATGCCTACAGAGGTATGGGGAGACCTCGGGGAGACCTTCGGTAACACTACCATATATATAAATATATGATAAACATATGCTTTTTTATATTTAAATTTACTTTATTACGATTGTAAATACGATCTAAGCGCCGCCGTTTTCTACCAATATAGATTTTTTTTTGCAAACGATAAAAGATGCCCAAAACACGAAAGTTTATGCGAAATTTTGAAATACTTTAAAATTATTATTGTATAGTGCATATAACATTAACAAATACAAAGCTACTGGAGGCTACGCTTGTATAATTATACATATAAAGTGTTCAAACACCATACAGTGAGTAACTGTGTCGGGTATTGTAGAAAATTACATCAATGAAATAGAAAACTTGTCATTACACTGTCGTTATCGGTTGACGTGTTAGCGCGTTGACTCACGACGGCTAATGGTGACAACTTAATGTCGCATTTGCTTATAAATTTCAAAATTAAAACTTAAATTACATTAATACTGAATTAATTGATTCTGTACACTATAGAAACTAACTAACTAACTTTCTAACTAACTTTATTCTGTACATTATAGAAAAAAAATATTTTTAGGAAAACATATAAAAATTTTGAACCCGCTCTTGGTAACCGTCCAAGCACTCTGACCGCTAAGCCATACTGTACATCGATCTACGTCGAAATTCGTATATGATTACACAACTTATTTATGTAAAAGAAGTTTTTAAAGTATAAAATTCGTAACAACGTGTGGTTTTTCACTTTAGAATTTTTTACTTAACTTATTTAGTGTATTGAATTTTGTTAAATATATATTTTATTATATACTTATATGATACAAGAAGCGCTCGATATTTTCAAAGCTAAGATATCTTTTTTTTCTTTTTTTTTTAATTATAAAGCACACCACGGACATGAGTCTTCCGTGCTTTTGGTACTCTATTTTTTTCTATATGTGTTTGTTTGTTGTGATTTTGTATTTTATTTATTAGCATAATCAAGTACTATGTACAACTAAATAGATATTTTTATAAGCCGTAACGTAAACTTACGTAATATTGGCCTCACCTCGGTAGGGGCACGGCCATATATCACAGTGAACACTTTATCTGATAAAATTATTTTAAATGTATGAATTGTAATGTATAGTTTTATTTGCGGTAAATTACAGTTAAGCGTATCACGGAATGGCTTTTCCTTGCATTTTTTTGCTTTGAACACGCTCGTTTCCGTACAAAGAGTAAACTTTGGGAAAATGATAATGGCTGATTCATTGTCGACATTTTTTATTTTTCATATTTTTAAAATGAATCCTGTCATATTTTATCTGTTTTCGAACAAAGAATCTTCTTAAGTCGGCCATTTTATCAATACATTATTCGTCAAAATCGCCATACTCATTACGGGCGCCATTTAAAATAATTTTACTATAAAAATTAAAAATATCACATAAATGACTAAAGCTATCTTCATACAATTAATCTTTATCTATCTACGCCAAGCTTTAGATTGAGCAAAAAATTAATCGCTCACTTTTCTATGAAATCGAGGGTGAAAAAAGCTAATACGGGACAAATTGGATGATGATTGGTAGGCCTGGGTGTGCCCTAATGGCTTAACGATAGCGTCGATTGACAGCTCCAATAACAGGCGTTTATATATACGTGTAATAGCTTGTCTCTCGACTAAGAGCTAGCAATATAAATATATATTAGCTGTTAGCTTTATACAAGCATAAATTATATTATCAAATTGCTTTCGTGTGCTATTTACGACAAATAGAAGTTATTTCATTTGAACTTTAGGTCTCAACAACATAACTTAATTTTTTAAGCTAGTTTAGCTTTATACATAAATATATAGAAGGCAGAGAGTATTTAGAGCTAAAATATTCCGTTTTTTTAATTATGTTTACAGTTAGACCTTTAACGTAGGTATAAAGCTAGTGAATCTAAGCTAATTTACAAAAAATAAAACATAAAACCAATTTTATTACCTTAAAAAAGTAGGAATAAAGAATCGAACTTACAACTTTAATATCGGTTGGTATCAAAATATTTTATTTTAAAAAAGCTTATTTTGACATCCGTGGGAGTTGAAAGACAATGACATTACTTTGAACTCCGGCCCTCATCCTCGCACCTGCGCCTGCGCCGTCCCGCATCGCTGCGCCCGCAATAACCTGTCAAATTGTACCCGATACACTTCCTTAACGGGAATTATATAAGAATAGCCATTTTAGATTAGAAAATACAATGGCTATTCAATGTTTCGAAAAAAACTGTTTGTTTTACGAATCAAGCGATATGACGAAAGAGCCGCCAATGTAGTTCAACCGTGATCACAGACTGCTAATGTACTTTATGCAAAGTTTAAAGAGTGGGTTTCAAAAAAATAGGCACATATATGTTTTACCAAAATATATACAGTACCTAATTTAAAAAAAAAAACCATAACAAAAGCCTCAATTTTATATTCAGCTCTTGATTGAATTCTTATGGAAATGTATGAGAGATATTGGTAGATATTGGTATTTGGTTAGTAGAGCATTTAGTAGAACTTTCAGCTCCATTAGAAACTAATAGCAATAAATATCATAATTTTAAAGAACAAGTACTTTGAACTTAACAACGATTCCTAGGTGCATGGTAGAGAAATCTTATTGGTAAGCTAGAATACATCAGCTGTCTATACTATATAATGAATTTAATCAATTTAGTTAATTGGCATTTCATTTAAGAGGCCTCCTCTTTAAACGTGCATCTGTGTCGCAAATCCCAGGCGCTGCTCTGAGCTCCTCTATCTGTACCCATCGTGTTGTCCAGCACCCGCACGGTGTATCCACGGAGCGCTAAGTAGTTACTTCTTCTCTGTAATAATTGTGTATTTTTTTTTATTTTTCATATTTTCACGCTTTATCCCTAGCGGGGTAGTCAGAGAGGCCGGAGCGCCAAACGCTGCGGTCCCTGCATACCTCTTTCGCCTCGTCCACTGTCATTAACCTCTTCATTCATACGGGGCGTCCTCATGCTTTTTACATGACCTTCCTCCATCTTCGACACTGTGTTGTGTGAATAATTGTGTAATGATAATATGATATGATAAAAAGTTTCATTAATTTCAACGCGATTGTCACTTTAAAAATGGCCAGACTTAATTGAAGTCGACATTCTATATAATAAGCAGAAAAACTTAGAAGTATAAGATACCTATATAAATTTTAATTTTTCTTTAATACACATCAGATAAAAAGTAATAGCTTTCATAAATATCTCAATAACCACTTCTGTTACTTTAACAGCATAATTATACGGCTCGATGGAAGATCTTGATTGACAAGTATACCTAAGTTAAAAGTAATACTTTATAGGGTTATGGATCAATCGTTTTTTTTTAATTATTAAAATATATATTTATTTATTAGATATATTTAATTTAAAAAAACATTAAACCGAGAACTTAGAATTTAGAACCTTTAGACATTTTTCATCTCTTAGACAATGTGGCAGAACGATGTATTGCATTCTACTTAACTGGACTTGCAAATTCTATATATTTAAAAAAAATGTCAAATTGAAATTTACTTCTATATAATATTAACTTAATTTAAGAATAAATCATAATTCATTACATGTATCCGACAGACTTTCTTTTTTCATTTAATAAATATTTAATTTCAAGTTATATAACCTGCGGGCTGCCAGTTACCGAGGAAGTAAAGATATGCTCTCAGAATTTAAATATTACTTATATTATGGCATTATTTTAAATGTGTGGATGTATAGGACTGAATGGTGTTCCAATTTTATTACCACTTAATAATAATAAAAAAAATAATGCCATAATTTTAGAGATATTGAAATTGGAATAGGTATAACGTTGCATTTTGTACAATTACTTTTTGTAAAATAAACGTGTTTCAAATCTACAGTCATAGTGAAAATGCTCAGATGCTTCTGCAGATACAGATCTGCGCCAAAAAAATTTAAAAGATAAAAAATAATAATAAATAATATATTAAAAAAAATTAACACACAAATAGTTCCTAAGATTGCTTCACCTTTAAACATAATAATTAAATTATTAAAATATTAAATTATATTATACAACAGCGCAATTATCTGGGAACCGAATAAATAAAATTATCAGAAATGATAATTTTTTTTGCGCTTCATACGGACATGTTGTAAATCGCATAAAATTGTAATAAAACACTGACTTCCTTTACAATTGTAGAAGCATTTCGTAATTAAGTTTTCATAGAATATAAAGGAAGTATCGCAGTATGAAACTAGCTTTTTGAGTCTTAGAGAATGTGGGTTCTATTTTGACCGGAAAACGATATAGGATTATTGTTGTTTTTCTTTTATTTAAAGAAATGTAGTATAATAATCATCAATACAATCTGACTGTATACACGACGGTTGTGGGTTCGATTCCCACTCGGGGAAAATGAATTATTTAACTACCTCGCTCTGGTAACAAGACAGCGCGGCGTTGAGTACCTTGCTATATGCAGGAAATAGCGTGAAGATATTTTTTTAACAAACATATATAATTGTATATAAACTTATATGTAAGTGTATCTAAATAAAACTAATATGTAGTACTAATGAATGTGGGGATATTTCGTACGTCAACTAATTTTGGCAACACATTGGCAATTTGGCAACTTGAGAGTTCCTATAGACAAGTACCTATAGGTTTGACTCCAACAAACTCATTCTTAAGAAACCGTTTAAATAATAATTAAACTATTACAAAATAATAAGAAGAACTATTGTTTACAGTTTAGTTTAAGCCATGTCACTGCGAATTATAATGAAAATGAAAATATATAGAATATATATATATATATATATATATATATATATATATATATATATATATATATATATACATATATATATATATATATATATATATATATATATATATATATATATATATATATATATATATATATATATATATATGAATATAAGATGATATCTTTAATTTCTTCATACGATTTCGTTAGCGACACCATAACAATTCTGGTAGCGTGATCGTAATTCGAGAGTGTTACCTTTTTGTTTTTATAGTATAAGTGTAATAGACCCTACGCTTACCAGTGGTTAGCTTCAGGCTTCAGGCTTTATACCTAGCGGGGTAGTCAGAGAGAACGGAGCACCAAATCACCATCCCTGCATACCTCTTACACGCCCTCCGGGGGTCCTCGTTCCTTTTACGTGACCTTCTTTCAATATCTTCGACACTACACTTTCGAAGGTCAACCGAGGTTACCCCTTGCCTCTCTTATCTCTCTTACCACTTACTTTTGCTTTATATATCTTCTATCGACGTGCCCAAACCACCTGAGCACGTTCTTATCAATGGTATTCATAAAATGTTAGTAAATTTATATATAATAAGATATATTTCAATATTTTAGGTATAAATTGTTCCATGCTCTATTTCAAGTTGTGTTTAATTTGTAGAACGTCTTGGTTAATGGGTTAGAGACAGAAAAAAACATAGAAAGTGTGTAATCTCCCTCTCTACACCTCGAATGTAATAAGTTACAATATTATCTCGAGATCTGACTAACAAACCACAGCTTGTAATTGCGGTCTTTTTAGCGCTATGAATTATGCATCGGTATTGTATTTAATTAAATACCAGCAGACGCTGGTCAGGCGGGGGAGGAATAACACTTGTTCGTTGTCAATGTGACTTAGTTTCAATTTATTTTACCTATCGCTGACTGAAGTTATCAATTTCTTGATACGAATAAAAATTTGAAAAAACTCTCCTTTGTGTGTTCTCCGTTCAATTCTTCATTGTGCCTAACTCGCACGCTTAAAATGCCATAACTAAAGAGAAGAAGAAGACGAGTAAAAATGTCACTGTTTCGGTAAGAAATAAAAAGTAAAATCGAAGGTCGAACTGTGATTGAATATGAGTATTACTGCACTTGCACCTTTTAGGGTCTACTCGTCTGTCGAGACCACTTTTCTCAAGATGGCATGGATATTAATTAATATTGAAGTCAGCTCTGAAGTCCCTTGGACCACAAGAATTAAACTTTTCAAGCAAAAATCAATCAATTATTCTAAATATTAATTTCAACCACATATGTAGCTAAAATATTTATTCAGAAACTTAATTATTCAAATATATATAAACTGTCACTACCATACTAGGTACCATAGTTAATTATTATCATATCAAATTTGAACACTTTAAAGTATACAAGAAGTTCACAAGAAACCTTATTATTTACTGTAGCTATTTGTAATTGTCATCTTTATCTTAGTAAATATATTTACTGTGAATGCGAATTTCTCCGTATAGATATGGTGGTTCCTAAGCGCGCTCTGCCGCGGCGGGCTATGATTATGTGTAGGAAAAACGAAATACAAAAGTCAGTCCGACGCTTCGTACAACCGGTTCCATCGTTTGAGGCTTCATGAAATTGCTCTGTTAAACCGATGTTTGGACCACGATACGTATACTTTCTACACAAAAGTATTTACTATAATACCAAACTTGTATGTATGTATGTATGTATGTATGTATGTATGTATGTAGTGTGGGTATTTTTCTTAAAGAATTTTGCCATGTTAACGAAATAAAGTAATAAATAAGTAAAAACAAAAATGTGTATACATATATAAGTATTTTTGGTAGTCGTTAAACTCTTGTTTTAAATGGTTACAAACTGTTCTAAGTTTTTCTACACTATCGATCGAAAATACTTAAAGAAGACATAAAAATTTATAAATAGAAAGAATATTTAATAAAATATATACAAACTCTCTTGTCAAATGATTGTTTTTGCTTGTTGAATCTTTGGGTAGTGGAAATTTGTAAAAATCTACCTACAGAGACGCTAACAACGTAATAAAAAAAATTGTAAAAAGCATATAAAAATTTCGTTGCAGCGTGATGAAGAACGCATGGCTTAGTCAGAGAGCTTGGACGGTTTCCATGAGGTGCGGGTTCAAATCACGTTCCGTTCAAATTTTTATACGTTTTCTATAAGTATTTTTATATCCTTAGTGTGGATTAACACTTAAAAAACAATAAAAATACCATAATATCTAGTTTTTCTTCCAGAATTTTATAAATTAACTATTATATAAATATACGGTTTTTGAACTGTTCATATTTACATACCTCCCGTGTATTATGATCCTAGTTATAGATGATTACAAATTAGTGGTATTTGGAGTCCAAATGAAGCCCAAAATTATCCAAAACGTCTTACGTAACGTACGTACGTAAAACGGCTCTAGCGCCGACCTGCTCACTTGTAACCCACAATGTCATGTGAAGTCACGCGATGTTACATGTGACATCAATCATGTTCGTTTCAAACTAACTTTGTTTAAAATTTAACTGGCTTTTCTCCATTATTAGGGTCCTCAAATGTAAAGTACGGAACTCTTAAACGATCACTTTGTTATCCGTCTTTATGTCTTCCTGTCTGCCCGTTTGTCACCCTTTTTCCAAGAGCTCATAGAGGTATCAAGTTGTAATTAATAGTTTTCTTTAAGTAAACGCAAAAACGTTTATGATTCGTTTTTGCCGCATAATATTAAAAATAAATTCGAGACGGAAGATTATAGATCCAAAAATTCATTTTTTTCATACTATAGGTTTGACTCCTCGCTTTTAATTGAGGCTTCGCCGTCGTGGCTAACTGGACATAACTAAGAGCTGTGCACACACAACATGTGACTAAATCTCTTCAATACATGCTTTCTTCTATTGTGTAATACATCTCTTATTTTACCGTACAATCTTCTTCGTGTGTTCTCCTTACAGCGGGACATTGGTCAAGTGATATATTCTTAACTGGCACAAAAAGAAAAAAATAAATGCCCGAGGTGACTTTGACAGCGGGTTCAGAGGGTCCAGTAGTTCCTAAGATTAGCGCTTTAAACAAAACCCTACAGCTTTATAATATTAGTTTAGACATACACAAAGACAAATAAAATTTCTGTCTATCAATATACAGTTGGAATACTAGAGAACCCGTTATTGGTTGAGATGAATCTCACATACATTTAATGCGATTCCATTGTATTCTGTTTGGTCCATCGCGCAGCATCCCAGGCGTATTATCTTATCGGAAGGTGCGGTTTGGCGGCTGACCCATTGAAAGTGGTCAAGCCCTACGAGTATATTGCGTGACATTTAGTATGGGAATTTTGTTAAATTTCTCCAGTACTTTTAGATTATTTATCTTTTTTTTACGTGTACACTGTACAATTTCAGTCACTGACTATGACCTTTTTACTACCTAATTGTGTGTGCGTGTGTTAACACTTCTAACAATATTTGAGACTCATTAGGTGTTGATTTAGGCAGATTAAGTTGCCAGAACTAAAATCTGTTAAAAAACAACGCCGGATGACATAACCATCGCGCACACTCGGAGACTCCTCAGCTGCACAAAGATAGCGTTTACGAAAAAAATAGACAAACATATTATACATATGTTTGTCTATTTTTATTGTTTATATTGTCTATTTTAATATATAATACATTAAATCCATTAGCAAGTGATCAAAGTCTAAACAAGTTTTAAAAAAAAAACACACACAAACTGTTTTAAAGCAAGATCAACTCGGCTGGTATTTGTTATCAGATCAACTTAGTCAAACGCGACATCGCTTGCGCATTACTTTAATAAGTTTTATCTAAAGAGTAATTAACTGTAGGCTACTTTAGATGTAAACGTATGTTCGCTCTGTTTACATTCTGCATACAGAAATAAATGCATTTCTTTAGTTTTATTTGTTTCACAAGACTTGCAATACTACTTTAGGAATAGAGGATCGATTCAAATGAGCCATAATTAAACTATTATATTATAATAATTTGATTAAAATGATAAATGTTTTATGTGTACGTAAATATTTCTTTGTCGTATACCTAGGCCGTAGTAATCTCCAAATTGAAGTGATAAAAAATCCGTATATTGTTTTTAATTTTCTTAATCTAGAATGGTACACGATAAGCGCCGTCAAGGCCTAGCTTACATCTGTTTCTTTGGACGCGAAGGTATTTCACCGGTGTGATAAGAGAAAACGCGGCGGTAGGTTACGCTACATAGTGGATACACTATACCTTGCAACGAATCGAAAGCCTTCGAGAGTGACTTAATTGCATATATTACGTACGGATGTTATATTTGTAATGTTTTGTTCCGATAGAAAATAAAAAATGCAATTTTCACGAAAACGCTGCGTTCCCAAGAAAAGAATAGAGAGTTCCCAACAATCTGTTGCACCGTATTACATAATACCGGTCGGTCGGTGCCCCGTTACTTGCAAACGCACGCATCGTGCAATTTGCGGGTCTACCCGGCCTCTACCCGGCCTCTACCCGGCCACTACCCGGCCACTACCCGACCACTAGCGGGCGTGGAACATTGTATTTGTAATAATTACAGTGTCAGTCAAAGTCTAGCTGTACGCTGGAACAGTCTGTGTAATGTATAGATTGAGATTTTTAAGTGCTGCGTTCACTTTAGTTAAGGCTTTGTAACTGGGTACTGTTACAAATAGCTACTTTACAACCTATAATTGAAGTGATTAAACCCAAATAAATACATAAAGAGGTTATTATTATATATTTCATAGATTATCTACAGTTGCGTCGTGCGTTACTGTCTGTTCATTGGTTTTAGAAAACCTTTTAAATTATAAAGGAGGGGTATCTCAGTCACAACGATTAACTTTATTCAGATTCATTTTACTTTTTTCTTTATTTTGAAAAACGTATACATAGGCTTACCAACAAGAACCCATTGAAATATACACATCTTTCTAATATTATATGTGTGAAATTTGTGAGGATGGATGTTTGTTCCGATTTCATGTAAAAACTACTAAACTGATTTAGATGAAACTTTGCAGTAATATAGCTTATACATCGTAACATATCGGTCACAATTCATGATTAACGAATGCTGTTCACTTTAGTAATAAATAAATAATAGTGGAGTTGAAGTAAAGCCGCGGGCAGGCCGCTAGTAAAATATAATCGCAATCTGTCCAGCCGTTTAGAAGTAATACGGTGATACACGCGTACAAAAAAATTATACATATATATATATATATATAAATATATATATATATATATATATATATATATATATATATATATATATATATATATATATATATATATATATATATATATATATATATATATATATATATATATATATATATATATATATATATATATATATATATATATATGATATGTTCACAGATGCTTAGACTGTGGGATAAATATCGCATCGAATTCGCTATGTAAATTTTACAACACGAGTGATGACTTCTTGCAATTGGCATCTTAATTGCTGTGTCTTGAGAAATATTTGACTGACGCTAATTTGCGCTACGACCAACATTTCTATGTATAGTTAAATCATACTTTACTTATTACAAATAAATATTATACAGTACAATTTGATTGATTTTAGATGAGCTTTAGGCGCAGTGGAATAGTATCTGACTGTACGTGACAGTTATCAGTTCGATGCATACTCGGGGTAATATTTATAAAATATAGTAAAAAGTCACATTCTCTTAGTTTACCTGCAATATTTTTTATCAATTAGAAATTGTATATTCGTAAGTTTAACAGATTAAAAAATTGGTACCTTAACAAACATTTTTAAACTGATCATCATTTTTATATTGGAGTGACTGACTGACTCAAAGATCAGGTATTATATTTCGTAACATATTTGAGAGCTTCGTTCTAGATATTCAGCAGTGCTGCTCACCGTGACGGATAACTTCTTCTTCTTATTGTGCTTATTTCATAAGCTGAGAATTCCTTCGCGCGGTGAAGACGATGTAATGGCATTAATATACATTTTACAATAAAATATTTCATATGTCACCTTTAATTCACACAGTATTTAGATATTTAGTTGGTAATTCGATACAAATACATTATATTGATGAAGATATGAAAATAAGCTATTGTAATAACCGCATTCGAGCTTGAAGGTTGTTGTCGTAAATCGATATCCGATACGTACTTGTCATAATTTTTGGCATAGGTTATTTCGTAAAGACCAAATAAAAGTAAAAATGTCGCAAATAATTTGCAATTATTGAAATATTCGTTTTGTACTGCTTCACGCTCCATTCCGCACGTAGCAGGTAGTGATACGACGTAGTGTCAGAACACTCCGCCAAATTGGAGAAATTGCGTCTTGAACAGCAAACTTTATTCCCGCATTTAAGATTAGGTAAATTCTGTGATTACTTAGACTTTCTAGATGCTTAATTCGATGTACAATTATATTTTCCAAAGATATTAGTTTTCAAATGATTTCTTATTTGCAGGACGTATGAGCGCGTGCAGGTAACGCCATGTCGGCGGTAATGAGCACCCTCTCCATGATAAGCGGTGGACGACGCGCTCACCGCAAACTTACTAGGTGAGGAAATGTATTTTTTTATTTACATAAGATCTAAACTAACCCGATTAACCGGGATAGTTGTATGTTCAAATCCCACTACAAAGTGTGGTACTTGTTAAATATTTCCGTTTAATTATAATTGGCACACAAGAGTCTGCCATTTCCATTTGTCGACGGAGCAAAGCCACAGCTTATAGCCAAACCACCGCACTCATAGAGACCAATTAGCGTTTAACTTACATTAAAAACATATAAATATTCGTATTTGTGTCGCATTAACGTCATTTAAAATACAGTAAGTAAAGTCTCTGAGTATACCCAATTTATCAGTTATTAAAGGCTTACACCGCTCTTAAGTGTGGACATAAAAGTAGCACGCGCTGGGTGGCTCCACTGGAATGTTAATATCGATATTACTTAGATAACAGCAGAGCGTGGGTTTCAAATATACTACTACACTATGGACTATATTTGTATAATTTATTGTTATATTTTATCTGTGGTTATTGTTGTTACAAAATATGAGAAATTAAAAAAAAATGCTGTCTCATCAAGGCATTGCTAGTGACGTATGTGAGATATTATAGATACTATAAGATCGATGACAGATCGTACACATGGCAGTATACTGTATGGCGACTATTAATTACTATTAATACTAAATAGTGGAAACGTAATTGAGGCAGTGTTTCAAGGTACACTTGGGGTGTCAGGTGGACAAGGCCAAGTCACGGGCTGTCGCGTGTTGTCAAGTTATTTGGAATTTAATATTGTATTACATTTAGTTTTGATTTTGATTTATGATATTTAGTACTCGGAAAACTCCAGCTCTTTTTAGGTATATACCTACTTCTGTAAACCTGTTAGATAAAATAAAATCAATATTCATAATTCTAATAAATAATAACTTAAATTTTAATAAGTTTAGTATTTGAATAAGTCTTAAAGTTTAAGGCTATTGAAATGCAATAATATCCCAAATTCAATAGAGAAGACGGTTGGAAGTTTTCTACCACCTGGGACCCATTATAAAAACTAAAATCCCAAACCCACCACACTAGAGGGCAGGATACAGTTAGCTCATTCTGCAAGAATCCACGGCAGTACGCGAGGTAACTCAGAAACTGTTGGCGGTAGTTGGATATAAAAATTGTATCAACTGACTATTTTTATTTAACTTAAATTTTGTCTTTAATATGTTTTACAACAAATTTTAAAATTAAAAATACAATAAAAAAATTTCACTTGTATTTTCACAAGGACTGCCGGTCCTTGTTACTACGTGTATATTTTTTAATTTAATTAATTAATTAGAGGTAGATTGAGGTAATACGTCACTTTGCTCCTCGTATTTCACCTTATATATATATATATATATATATATATATATATATATATATATATATATATATATATATATATATATATATATATATATATATATATATATATTATGTATCTAGTATCTTTTGCAACAAAAGCTTTTTTAGATTTTTTTTTATAATTGGATGTTTCAGTTTTTATAAAGTTTTCCTTTTTCCCCAGTTCCCGCAAGTCGGGTCAGTATTCGGATGCAGGCGAGGAGCGCACTCGGAGCCAGCATGACCTCAATAAGCAACAGCGCTCAGCTTCGCTTGTAAGTTATCATTACAAAAATATTAATACATTTCTATATAAAAATTGCTGATAATAAATATGATAGTGCATATAAAACATAGCTCAATATGTATGGCAACATGTGTTGCCATATTTTTTCAAAGGCAACCCATGTTTTATTACTTTTCCACAATTTTACTAACGTCTGTCTGTCAATCGAGCTCCCTCGTCTATAATGGATCGATAGTTTGGGAAATCACGAATCTGTTAACCCAAGGGCCTCATAATCAATTTTCTAATGTAGGAAGAACATCTTTTATTCATAATATTTTATTAAATTTTGAAATTTTTAAGAACAGATAATAAATTTCAGTGATTTTACCTTATCACTTCGCAAATGCTAAATAATAACGTTGAAAGATTTTTTTGAGACAGCGCTGTACCATGTATGCAATTTTTAAACACCTTTAGGTTAGGTTCATTTAATAAGAAACACATTATATTTCAAGACGATTACTTTACTCGATTAATCGTTTAGATTGTATAAGTAATATAAAAAAAAAGATGGAGTACCTATCCACTTGATTTACTTACTTTATATGGCAACATCTCTTTTTATGCTTGGATAAGCCGACGCTGTACAAGCTCCATACAACATGAATAGAGAGTTGTAAATGGTAAGTCATAAAATAGCATACATTGCTCTACAATGTAAGACCAATATCATCCAGAACATTTATTACTTCGCCCGTGGAGGATAAAATGTATAAAAAGTGTAATAATAGTGTCCAATAAGAATATTTATCTATGCAAAAAAGCGCGAAAATCTATATACGCCTCATCTTTATAAATAATGAGTAGTTTAAACTTAAATTGTCAAATCTCTATCTTTATAAGTGTTTTTAAAGAGGACGACAAAATTCTGACAGATTGTGATAGTAGTCAGTTCAAAGCCGGCTGCTTGAAATATCTATACTTATTTATAAATTAATATTTCCCCGTACAATGTGTGTTTATGAAGGTTAGCTGTACAGTGCACATTGTCTTTAAATAGATAACAACAGGGTGCCTTGCTAAGCCACTAGGTTAGGTTATCATATCCTGCAAAGTGCATTACTGGTAATGATAAGCCAAGCAAAGTATTCAAAATAGTTAAAAAAAAAAAAAAATATATATATATATATATATATATATATATATATATATATATATATATATATATATATATATATATATATATATATATATATATATATATATATATATATATATGTTAGTAGCATAGTCTATACATATATGTATAAGTGTACAATTAAGTAATACCTACGTCAATAGGTAGGTGTAGGTGTAGGTTCGTATTGAAAGATGTCACTCGATCCCGGTATTGTGTAGCACGCGCGCTACCGACACACGATCCCCTTTGTAATATGAAACCTGTCGACGAACAAAAACCTATTTAAAAACTCAATTGAGATGAAAACAATGGGCTATTAATAATATTTTAATGACTTAGCTTTTACTTAAACAAGTAAATCTCTGAGGACGCACACGACGCACGTAAAGACTATCCCTTAGGACAGCTGTATAGGAATTGTCTTTGTTTACACTTAGGTGAGAAGTTGATATTAAGACATCTAAATGCAGATATTTAGGTTAACTATATATTTTTTGAATAAATAGACAATAGCTTCTATAGTAAAATAAAAAAAAATGCCTTTGCTTTCTTACATTTGAGATTTCAAGTTATAAAGTAAGTTTTAAGTTATAAAGTAAAATGTTAGTTTACAAGAACCCCTCCATGGGTGAAGGCCTCCTCCAATGATTGCCATCCTTCGTTTTTTTTAATAAGTCTTAACCAAGAATGGCCAGCCAACTTGACTAATTCGTCTTTCCATCTCGTTACCGGCCTTCCTCTGTGTCGCTTGCCCACAGGTTCATCCCATGTCGTCACCGTCACTCTTAATGTCCACCTCTTCTATAGTATCAAATAATAAAATTGTGACAAAGACGTCGAAGAAAGTGTTTATAGCTTGGCTCTTAGCTTGGCTTTTCAAGGGGTCGATGGTGTATATTTTGTCGACAGTAAAAAAATGCATGCATAAGTCTACATCACTGTCTGTCTGTAATATGGTGGATTTGGTGGTGGTGCGACCATGACCCCGCCAAGGAATCGCATTGCTGTTAATTTCGGCGAAAACAATTCTTAAAAGCAAGTTCTAGCGTACTGTAATCATCATAGTGTAATAATAATTTCATCCTATAAATTATAAGTTATTAGCTTTTTTATCTAATCGTGACAAGCACACTTAAATAGTGTATCAATATTTCAAACTTTTTACAAGCAGAGAAAAGTCATAATTGACGGTTAAACACGCATATCGAAGAGTTGGAGATTTCCACGCCCTCTTGAAACCGATGTTCTTATGATAGAACTTTGTACACTTGCTGGATAAGATTATATAAGTAGCAATTAAGTCGCGAAGGCATAGCGTCTGATTTTTAAACCATGGGTACGGGTTCGATTTTTTATTTTTGAACAAAAAAGACGCGGTTTTTAGTTCCACTAATAGTCTAAACTAAGAGCAATCGTTGTCTATCGCAAAAAAAAAGTCGGGCTTCATTTTTGTAAGTTCAGTTTCCGTTTATTACGCACACAAGTTTATACGTTATATGAATATAATAGTTGTATATAAAAACTATATCTATAATATAATCTACGTACAATATTCCGATAATAACAAAATATCGTCAACTTTACGAGCCATTGTTCACATGGAAAATGTATCATACATACATACAGTGTGTATTTATATATAAGCTATTAATTATTAATATCGCTACTACGCAAGAGTCTGCAGAACGCGCTCAATTGACTGTACACGATGGTACTAGGTTCAGTTCTTTATGGACTAAAATAATACATAAATTATATAGAAATAAATAAAAGATAATATTTAGAGCACATTTAAAGTTATTATAGGTACTTTAACATCATGTTCCTTTTAGCTTTCATATAAAATTAAAGCCTAGTAACGCTACAAGGCAGCACTCGCCCACGTGCTGTCTTTAGTCTTTGGTCTCTACATACATTTCTAATAGAACAATCGGCAGTCAGTGTCCAAAATATGTTAATAAGTCAAGTAAGTGCTCAAACTTTAGTAACGATTTTCTTGTATTTTCAAGTATCCTTTGCATTTTTAGGGGTCGGCTGAGGACCTTGGACAACTAAGTTCGTACTATGAAGCCCAATCATCTTAGCTCATCTTATGATACCTTCTCCAATATCCAAATCAGAAATATATGAAAAATCAAGGGATGCGACACTGAATATTGCTTACAATTGATATTTTATTAGTTCTCAAGACGGTTGGTTCAAGTCTTAGCGTTGACAAAAAAATTATTTAATATTAAGAAACGGATTACTACTACCTTATACTTATACTTTAAAATAGGCAAATTTCAATATACCAGTGGCTAGCTAGTGTCAACTCTAGTAGCTGTTTACGAAGCGTCTCCCGACAAGAATGTATGAAATGCAATTACTTGATCTTACAGCCCATTTCTTAGCCGTTCTCGGAATCATCACTCGGAAACAGCTTTCCTAATGCGCTCTAATAATTACGTATTAGATTTTCTTATTTAAATACTCATTATGGGGGTCTATCGTTTCAAGAGATACGTAAGGAATGTTTATTAATTAAAGTGTAAGCGGCTCTACGTCGTATTAATATTTTTATATAGAAACTTATATAATTGTTAAAAAAATATATATTGTATGGATAGCAAAAAAATATGTGTTCATGTTGTTATATTCTATTATCTTATTGGAATAATTTGCAAGTTTAGCTTCTTATCTGCTGAAGTAAAATATAAGTATAGAATAGTAAGTTATTATGTTATCATTTTGGCGTAATTGACATATGAATGACTAAACGCATTGACTGTGGGTTCGAATTCCACTGACTTTGTTTTAATGACTGGTTCGCTTAGTAGCGAGATTGGGATTGTAGCACTTAATGTCTCTAATATGGAATAAAAGTGATAAGCAAAGTGACTCAGTCTAAATTTATATTAAAAAAGAGCAACTGTTGAGTTTCTCGGCAGCTCTTCTCAGCAGAACTGCCCTCTGAGCTCGTGGTAGCTTCTAGTGGGACTGACAATACTGACACTTATGTTAATTAACGATTCGAAAGTGCTTGTAATAGCCTATGTGAATAATGAATATTTTGATTTTGAGTCTATAACCACAACAGGGGAGATGTCTAAACATAAAAAACGGTGAAATTATAGTCTTTCAGGTCTATGGCATGCAAATCCATAATGAGTCTATTATCGCGATCACAACGTGATCCGATTGAGTCGTAGTCGTGAAATAAGGCTTGCGCACGCGCACGTCAAACACACATATATTAACGACAATTCTTATAAAATTAATTAAAGAATGTCAACGAACTCTAAGCCTTCTAATGTCTTTGGACAGTTCGTTATCCTGACTTTTTTGCCGACCTCGCGTGCTTTGCGCACAATAATAGAAGGAAATGGTTCACTATCTATCGCATTAGAAGTCGATTTCTAAGTGTACAATTTTTTTTTATTTTTTAATTTAATATGTAAAGTAATCGTGTTGAGTACTATCAATCATGCCAATCATTTAATAATTAATGTTATTAATAATGTTGATAGCAAAAGGCAAAATATTTAAATATAATCTGTGACCTGAAATTTATTTAAAAGTAGAATATCGAATATTTATAGAAAATATTCTAAAGAGACCCAATTTCCCGCTTATAGAAGGATAGCCAGTGGGAACCTCCACTCCGATCCCCACTTTTAACCACTCACAATTTTGAGATATTACGTGGTGACTGGTGGAACTCAACTTACCAGAGCGGGAAAATTAAATAATTAATTCTCTCTAATGGGAATCCAACCTGCAATCGTTGCGTTTACCGTCAGATATGTGCCGCTGCGCCATGACTGTAATAAATATAAAAAAATATAAAAAATAAATAAAAATATAAAAAATAAATGCTCTCAAATCCTGAAACTGTCTTAAATTTCTTTGATCTTCATCTTGAGTAAGCTCTAAGACACTTACAAATGTTAGTATGAGCGAATTTCCTACAGCAATTTGACTCCTTAAGTAACCGAGATTCTTCCTTAGACGACGCTTAGGAGCTTCTGTGTCACCTTCGTACTGGACGTTGTTCTTTGATAGTTAATGTACTTGCGAAATTACTGTATATTATTCAATTTTTTATATTTTAAAGTATTTTTTACATACTTTAAACTTCATGTTTTTAGGAATTTTAGCTTTACGTACTTTAAGCGTAGGTATCTATTAACCCTTTTAGGATAACTTTATTGTTGATCTATCGGTCTGTCTCCGCCCGTCTGCCAAGACCAATTTCTCCAAACTATGTAGAGGGATCAAGCTGAAATTAATATCAAATATGCAAATCGATAACCTCTTAAAGCGCAGAAAAGAATTAAATCTTGTAGGTCAACGCAATCAATAGATATATTAATGTTAGTTTATATGTATGTATGTATTTACATATATTAATGTTAGTTTATATGTATGTATGTATTTACATATATTAATGTTAGTTTATATGTATGTATGTGTTTATATGTATGTATTTACATTTTGTATTAAAACCACCGCGTAATCAAATACTTGCAGGGTACTTCCATTTGACCTATATTTCCATTTGATCCGAACAACCCAGAAAAATACCATTACCAACTTAACTTGTAGTTTATTTCATACAAAATGAATATATAAGAATCTTTCAATAGATCCACTAGAGATCTGTCTTGTTTTAATAAAAATATTTATTTTTTTAATTCTATATCTGCAGATCACGAGTGTAGGTAAAATAGGTTTTACTTTGAGTCTATTAAACACAAAAAATTAAAATCATTTTAACTTTAAATTCGCGAACTTAGAAGATGAAATATATCATCATTTTTAAATGAAAATATTTATAAATGGAAGAGAAACTAAGCCCACTTTCCCCCACACTACCAAAATAAATGGCCCAATTTTCAAATTCTGCCGTACTTAACTACTAAGAACTTATCCCAGCTAGCGCTTCTCGCGTGTTGACTGCAGAGAGGCCACGGCCTGATAACCTCTAATAAGCCGCGATGCTCCGTTTACTCAGAAAACTGGCGAACTAACTCGTCAGAGCTAACTGTGAGTCATAAAAAATACTGACTGAATAATTCTACTTTAATTACTAAAGCCTTGTACCATAAAATGTTAGCATTCTCGCGTGCCTCTATCGTACATGGCTGTTGTCTTTATATGAGAAATCAACTTTTTAAATAAATATATGTAAATAAACTGACTTAAAATGGACTGTATCGCCTCGTCTCCTGACTTGTGTCGAGTAAGCTCTGACTCGTAAAAGGTTAATTAGCCTAAAAAAAATGTTCTGTGACTTTTCCAATCTTTATATGACGACTTTCCTCCGAATGCGAACTACTAGATACTTCCTGTGCCACGGGGTCTACTAAATTACAACACGACTTATTTAACAAAAATAAATACATTACGAAATATATCTGAACTAAAGCATTGAAATATAATATATTCCAAATTCTGTTTAATTATAAACATATAATATAATAAATAAATATGTTATTGGTTACAGCAAACCCTGGAGCCAGGAGTGGTCAACCTCGAGAGTCTGGAAGCTAAGGTGAGTAACATCACAATAGAGCTCTTTATGCTAACTAAAATAAACATTGAATCTTTGTAAAAATTATAAAGTAAATTAAACTATGTACATAATATACGTACAATAGAAACCGATACCGTGATCTCCGTCATTATAATGGATAGCACCTTTCGCAATTCTAGTTGTAAGTTTATATTTCACTTCACATTGCACCTGTTTCTTAATAAATAAATAACAACCCGCGGCGTAACTGCGGGCCATAGATATTATTCGGTAAGTGGCTTTCTACAGTGATTCACTATTACATCATAATTTCGCAAAACAAATCACTCATTTAAAAACTCTTTTTAAATAAACAGAAGGCAATTACTTTTCGCGAATTCGCGAATAAAAAATAAGTAGAATATGTTTTTATTACACTTTATTCTTATATTTTGTAAGTACATAGTTTAAATTAATGTGAAAAAAAAAACAAACCGTAAAAAATCTTATTATAATAATTAATTACCTTTCGAGATTATGTTAGATTATTTGTAATAAATAAGTTATATAAAAACTAATGCCATAACATCGACAGTAGTTCCCGCATTAATTGATGCGCACAAGATGGCGGCGTAATTAGTGCACAGATAAAATCACAAGATTGTACATGATCGCGTCGTTTACTGCCATACCGCGCGATGCGCTTGAAAACATTTATAAATTTGGAAAAAAACAACTATCGATGCGACCTAAAAGACGAGTGCTCATTGCTTTATTGCTGCATTGCTTCGAGTAAACCAGTTACAAAGAACATAAAGCATTTTACTTGCTAAGAGCTACGAAGTGATATACCTAGATAGAATAGGATATACCTAGATAGAATAGGATATACCTAGATAGAATAGGATATACCTAGATAGAATAGGATATACCTAGATAGAATAGGATATACCTAGATAGAATAGGATATACCTAGATTGTTTATAAGATTGCTGTCACTTTGATAATGTGACATTTTATTGTTAAATGGTAAATTTTAAATTACAGTCATTCCTAATCTAGATGGAACGTAAGATCTCTTCCGTCGTTTATAACGTAAAGTGAGCATAAATTAGTGAAACAGATAAAACAAACATTTCCCCGAGTAATTCGTGTGAAAACAAATAAACTTGGTAAAGAACAATGTATGTGAACGTTACTATGAATAAATAGTGATGTCGAGATGGTCGCGATACGGCGATATCTTGTGGCTTCACTTAACACGATGTAATTTGCCGTTTATTAGACTTATTCATTAAATGTAATTTAAAACTTATATATTGCATGTCGTAATTTCAAGTTTGTTTGTTAGAATAGGCCGTTCCCTATTTTTTATCCATTTAAGGATGTTGCGCATTGAGCGAAACTCCGATTTTGAATCGATTTAGATTTATATTTTTTACATAAATTTAAAAGTGATCATGCCGCAGTTAAACAACATCAGAATGCATCATTTTCATTTTCTAGCTCTGGCAAGAAACAATGTGTTGAATTCCGGCGGAAACCGTAGAACGGAATGTCTTGACAGTAGGTTCTTCTTGCTTATCTTGCTTTATGCGGTGTAAAGCTTAAATCTACAAACAATGAACTAAGTACATTTAAATACTGATAATCTCTCGTATAGGTATAGTTACTATACAAATACACAATATATATTAATATGAGCCTTACACTATAGTATAATGTAAGATTCATATTTGTATATGTTTTAGAATTTACTAAACTAATTCATTTAAGAATACCCCTTGGGGGGACGGGGTACTGATGCTAGGTAGCGTCCCGTAAGAGACGTTTATCCCAGTATTGTTTTTTGGTGTTAGGAGGCTCGTCCTTCGACTGGCTTGCTACCAGTATCACGTCAAGAAAAACCGACAAATATCTGATGATGCTTTCCGGATCCATGACATGAAAGCCAGCTTTTGTTTCCCTTATACCCAATTTTCTTATTCCCTCAAAAAAAAAGAAAAAAAATATCTATATAATATTCATAATTCTTAACGCTATAATTATAAAGATATTTGTCAACATTTAAATTTTGTAGTGACATCGTTTATGAATATAATTTTAAATACATTTTTCTTTGTTCGATCAGCGACGGCTCGCTCTCACGTTTACAGACCCATCAACAGGTTAACACCTCATAAAATATAAGCAAACATACCATTAAGTTGTTAAAAGTGGATAAATACTAATCGGTTGTACAAATTAAAAATGTAAACTAAATAAGAAATGTAAGAAGACAGTTATTTTTTTACTTCACGCTGTACTACCGCGGACAGGTAGAAAACAGTCTCGAGATATTACAAGTAATAATAATTTCCCCAAACAAAACACGAACCCACGACCGACTATACCACTGCACCGCGAAGGCCTTTTTCTATTTTAATATTAGATACACAAAAGTAATATAGATATGTAAATAAAGAAATACAAACAAAAACGTCCGTCTCGATTATCTCGCGAAGCCTAGCCAGTGTACATGTAGATGTTATCTGCAGAGATTCCAATGCAATCAGAAATCTGCATAAATATCACTTGCCACTGTCGTTTCCGCAATACGTCCCAACTCCCAGACGGAGGATGTTGTATGTAAGCTGCATATTCATGTATAGAGTGGGCTTGTAGTCTTGAATCTCTATAACACAATGTGATAAATGAAAACGTATGTACCTAGGTTAGGTTCAAATTATTCTAATGCATTTTTAGCATTTTAACAATAGTTGATTGTATCGACTGGTCCCTATTATTCATAGACTAAGTGTCGGCTAGCCGAACAAATATATAAACATATGTTATACTGATTTAGCAAAATCCTAAATTTATTTTGTAGGGATATAACATGTTTATGTACAACGCGATATGGGAAAAAATTGAAGTATAAAATTTTAGTTTTACTTCTAACGAATTTATTTCCTTAAATTAATTCATTAGAAGCTTATCTCAAATCAAACCAAGTGAATAAAACCAAATATAAATAGCCCATACATATGTTATAGTAGTTAAATACTTATTTTATCCAATGTTATCAGAAATTTACATAAAAATGTGCGTCCACCGTCGTTTCCTCGACATCTTGCGTAAAGAATGTATCCTACTCGTCAGCGACAAAGATTCCCAGAACATGTGCTTTTATAGTCTGTGTTAAATAAGTTATATATTTGTATTCAAACACACTTCTACGTCCACATTTTACCATTAATATGATTATGTATTTATGAAGAAAACTTGCTATGGCTACCCTTTTAGGCATTTTGTAACTTGTTTGTAATATAGAAGTTGTTATTTCAGTGTACGCATTTATTCTGCCAATAGATCGATGATGATTCATACATTCTGGTCTATAATGTCAAAATTAAAAAAAAATAAATAAAATATAATATAAATTAAATATGAAAGAAAATAATTAATATGTCCTTGTAAATTTATAATATAATTGGTATTTTAAAAATGTGTATTCTTAATTGCGCCTCATTTGAAAATGAGCTTTTAGTGAATTTTCGTTTTTTTTTTTGTCTATTTTGACATAACAAATTTTTATTAAGAAACGATAGCTATATATTCTAAAAAGGACATAATATCTTATAAAATAATAGAACAATATATATAAATGTAAGCCAAGACAATATTGCCATTTCCAAATGTGCGTCACTAGCATTACAAGTCGCAGAGCTACCAACCCCAAGGCTAAGCGCGCTCGAGTGGAACGCGCAGGAAGGAGTAATGACTTCCTCCACCAGCCTGACATATAATATCCTAATTAAGTATTATTGCAAATAAAAGCATTTGCATTTAAATTTTACATAAATATCTTATTTATGATGTAGTTTTATTTCATACCGTGTACCTACGTTCAATATATTATATGGGTAAATTTTTTTACAATGTTAGCTAGTTGGTTACCTGTTTGAAGTCTCATATACACACATATACATATATATATATATATATATATATATATATATATATATATATATATATATATATATATATATATATATATATATATATATATATATATGACTCTAATCTATATATTTTAAAGAATAAGGATAAAGAAGTTATTCACTGATGAAAAGCATGTGTGTATATATGTTTGTGTTAGATTCTCTTTTGTTATTTCACAAAATGCTGAATATCATCTTAAATAATCCTCCTTTAGGGGATGCTTTTGCGACTGCTGGCTCTCTGGCTTTACGTACGGCCATCGCGAAGTAAATGCATATTGTGTAATCATAGAGAATGTCATTTTCACTAACCGTTTATTATAGGAGTGATGAACGGAGTGTATTATCACTAGTTTCCCTCTGTCTAGTGTCCCCTCTGTCCACCCACTCTTTTATAAGCTGCTTGTGAAGATTTTTTTGAGGATTTTTATATACATAAGTCATAATAATTATTAAAGTTTATTAATTTTATGACAAATAGCGTGCTTTAATGCTACCATTAAACGGCAAATTAACCGTGACTGTATATAATTTATTTTATATATGTATAAGTAGTAATGGGTTCAAATTTTACTTAGCTTAACATTTATTTCAACAATATATGTGTCCTGTCCTATGTCTGTTATTTTATGTTATTACACTGCCAAAAGTAATAAGGTGCAATTCATACAAAAATGGTACAGCGTCTGTCTGTACGCGTAATGTCGACTTGCCGAGGAAATAAATTTTAACGCTACCTCTGTCAATATCGGACTAAATAAAGCGCGGCGTTAAGTTCCGCACTTAGCACGCAAGTCAAAGTTATAAATAATCGTTATTTATTCATAAAATATATTTTTTAATTAATATTATAATATTTTACTGTTAGAAGAAGAGCTATATATTACTTAAAGTATTTAAAAAGTTTAATATGAATGCGGAACGTTAATTTTATGGCGACACATTAATATAACAAGTAGGTACCTATATGATTTATTGGTTTTCTAAATTTAAATTTAATTTCGAACTCCGTTAAAAATATGGCACGAGCTATATATATATATATATATATATATATATATATATATATATATATATATATATATATATATATATATATATATATATATATATATATATATTTAAAGTTAAAAATATGGCACGAGCTATATATATATATATATATATATATATATATATATATATATATATATATATATATATATATATATATGTATATATATATATATATATATATACACTAGCTTGTACGGTGTACCAGTGCCTTCGGCGCGTCATTGAAATCATATTGATTGTGTATGACACATGACACTCTGACTGACGGAGGAGCTTATTAGTATAAATTATAAAGTATTGATTGGTCCCATAAAAATCTGTAGTACTTGAGAATTGAAACAACGGTATATATTTAGGCTTATCACTTACCAACTACATATACGACAAAACAAAACATAAATAAAAAAAATATCTTAATATAAATTATTAAAAACAAACATGCAGATTGTTAAATGATAAACATAAAAAGACTTATCGGGTCCTCAGCAGGTATCATTAGGGAGATGGTAGTTGATTGTCGTGATTTATACGTCAATTTGCCACCAGTCCTGCGCGCGCGCATGCAATTTGTCACGTCAGGCGGTCTAGTAACGCGTGGCGCGAGTAATAGTAAAATTACTGTACTTACTGTGTGTTACTTTTTTCTAATATTAACAATTATTAAATATTAACAAAAATTGTGGACATATGATATGATATTTTGTCTTGTAATTCAAATAAAAAAGAAAAAAATCATATCTGTCTTTTCTTAAATCTATACTTTATAGAAATCATTTAAATATTTTATTTTAATAACTATGTTAAAGTATGTATATATATATATATATATATATATATATATATATATATATATATATAATTACTACATAAGTAGGTACATTCGACGGAATCTAGGGCTAGCTATTATATTATTCATGTCAACATCAAAATCATTTTCAAATTAATAGCGTTTCTGTCGCGTTGCTTAGTAATAGACAGTCAGTTCGTTTACAAAGTCAATGAACTCTATATAAAATCTCTTCAGGTATTACAAATGTAGGACATACATTTATATAATTAATGAAATTAAATTAAATGAAAAAATGGCTAATTAATTTTAAAAGTGGCAAAACCACGTCACAGATAGATAATTTGCAATATGCATCAATGTTCACGTGATATATTGAATCATTTATCGAACCACGTCTTAAACATAACGTACGCTTGCATATTTTCTTGCCGGTGTAATTATATGGATGTAGGATATATAATGAAATTTCTCTATGTGCTTATTTATATTGATAAATGGTGGTGAAGTGGTTGGTGGCAGGCTGTATATGAAGTGGTGACAGACACCACATCATCACATCGTAGAGATACAGTGTCCTTAAACGTGAGCGGAAAGTGGACCACTGAGTCACCATGGTCTCTCTCTCTCGCTCTCTCTACCACGTATAAGTCATGTGTGAAACTAAACATTCGCTGTGTTTGTTTGCGTGTTCTTCAATTTCAAATAGTATGCATGACAAATACTAGGAATAAGTAAAACACATGTGTCAATATAAATATCAATGCCTAATATATATTAAAATATAAAATATGCACTTAGTGAACTTCCGTAGTAAGTTATATACCTTTAAATACAAAGTTCTTATATTTATTTTTCATAATCACGTACCGTTTAAACAGATGGCGAGTATTGAGGTGTCGCTGGCGGGCTCCCGGCGACGCAGCGGCGCACGCGACTCTAACAGGGAACTGGACACACTGCGGGCAGCTCTGTCTGATAAGGATACTTTGATACAAAAGTATACATATTTATATAGTTGTTGTTTTATAATATTAATATTTTATATATATGACAATCCATATTTACTTCGTACTTATAATACTTCAATATATATGGGTGTTCTAAGATAGCAACTCCGAGTAGAGTCCTATAATATATGACAAAGCCCAGTATTCCTTCATACACAGGACTATGTTCTGTATTCACAAAACTGAAGCAATCATGGGTTATATGTGTTGAAAATTTACTATACCTAAAAATATTCTCCGCTCGCAACCTTTTACCCAGATTTGAGTTGTAATTGCCGTAAAACAAACTTACTTGAAAAACTTCAAATTTCAATTAAAGAACTGATATATTTCGTCGTGGCGCAGAGGCGAAAGCGTCTGTATGTACACGGTTTGTGGGTTCAATTACCATTCAGGGAGAATGTCTTCGCTTTGACAACAAAGTAAAGTGCCTCGAAAGGCGGTAAATGGGAAACCGAGTGTCTTAACATGAGTGTCTTAACATCCTAGAGTGTAACGGTTCAATCTGTCTACCCTGCTATGTGCTAAAAGCTAAAAAGCTAAAATAAAATAGAATTTAAATATAAACATTCACCTATATGGAAATCAAATCCACACTTGTCACATACAGTCGGACTCTTTCCAGTTAAGTTCCCGTTTATAAAATATACCCCACGCGACGTTTTAAATAACTTAATTGCCATAATTTGCGAAATGATGCTTAAACGTTAGCGAAACTCGTTTCTTTAAAGACCGAATAAACTGCACATAAAACATTGAGTTATGGGGGTTATGACCTCTTGGATCTTCTCTAGGTTAATCATGATATATTATCTGTGCTATAATTAACATACGTAATGCTGTGGTGGCGCAATTTCGTAGCATTCAACTGTATTCTGTGGTTGGGTGTTATTCCTTAATAAAAATAAATTAAATACCTGCGTATAAAAATAATGTAATAATGAATTAACACAATATACCTAAAAATATACATATATAATTATGTATATACATATATATACATATATATGTACAAATGCATATATTATCAAATAATTTTATTTATTAACATCAGAATTTTATTCGCAGTCTCAAAAAACAGCTGAGCGCGTCCCTGAGTGCGGCGCGTTTGGCAGCTCAAGTATCATCGCCATGTTCTTCCCCCCGTAAAGACAGAACGGCACTGTCACACGACGAGCGCAAGGCTTTGGAGGAAAGAGCAGCCTCCGTCAGGTCGGAGCTGGAGACCAGACGGTCTAATATTATTGAATTGAAACGGCGCTTGGACAAGACACATGTAACCGAGTTAGTATAACATTTTTTTACAAGTAAAACTATAGTTTTCATAGTGAATGGAATGATATACAAAGATTTGTCTACTTTGAAACGATATTTAGTGAAAGACTTTTATCCTTGGTGATGCAAAGGCACTTCTAAATACATTTTCAAGGCATTTTACTGATTTTAAAGATTTCAAATTTGAACCAACTTCCCCTGAAACTTATGCTTAGTCAATTATATCCTAACTGTGCGTCAACATTTTAAAAGTAATTTCAAAAACTTATTTTATAGTAGGTTTTGCTAGGTCTCTCGTTAGTGTTTACGGTATGATGATAAAAAAAATCTATATTCCCAGAAACATAGACACACGGATAGAGCAAGCTGAGCTCCAATACGCCATCGGGCGCGAGGAGTTGGAGCTCCTAACGTTAAGTGAACAAGCACGCGCCCTTACTCTGCTCATGGAACAGGCAGAGGCGGCTGCTCGAGCGCAACGAGTTACTTTGTACAGGTATTTATTCTTTAAGCAAATTATTAATATAATTATATTGAAAAATGCTCCGTTCTTGCTACGTTTAATACACTATTTGATAGTTTTTCTTTCGACTTACATTTAATATATATAATATATTACACAAATAAATACATTATTAACATAAGAATGGCAGCTATCATAAAACGTCTAGTATCTACTCATCAAAGTTCACATTCGACGTTCTTATGAGAATCGTAACGACACAGTAATTATACTCTGTTACGTGATAACGACATACGAGTACGACGTATACATGTCTTCATTTGAGCGTTCTTCGAAGTAATATATGGCCTAATTCGTTAAAAAAAGTTCTAAAAGTTCGTTTTTACAAGCTTTGAGAGCTCATTTTTTTTAAGTTAACTTTTTTATGTTTTTTTATGCTAGTAATTATTTAAAAAAAAGTCTAAACTTGTAGTCTAAAATTCATATATGAATGAATGAATGTCAATATTGTATTCAAAATATTCAAAAAAGTGCTACACGTTGCTTTAACTTAAAATAATTTCGAAATCTCATAAATATCGAATATCTGAGACCAGAAACCGAACCAAACCTCCGACACCTTGCTACCTAAGTACATATTTAAGAACTTGCCTCTAACAGACGCGGACGCTTACAACATATTATGTCTCTATTCAATTGGATTCCAACTAGAAATGGGGTCACATAATTTAGGTTCGCTTTTAAAAGTCGTAAAGATGACGCGATAGTAGCAAATTGTAAATTGTCAGTAATTGTTACAAGTTGCGCCACACCCATTGTGAGCCGGTCGTCGGGGGCGGCTCCCGCTTTCATCGATTCTTTTATATATTTAATCTGTGGGAAACATCTAAATAGACGAATGTAGGTTAATCTTCCAACGGAAAGTACCTATAGATATGGATGCGAGTGTATTGCGATTAAGACATCGGAAGTGTACTAGAATTACGATAAATTTATTACGACACGTTTCTGTTAAACTTGAATTTCGACCAAATATATTTAAAATATTCTAAATGCAACCATTTCATTCAAATATAATGACAGCTTAGTATTCACTTTGCTGGTCTGAAACACCATAGACAATGATCTAAGTGACAATTCTTCGTGAGAACGATCTTTTCAATATATAGTTCATAGGCTTCGTTCTTATTTGGCTCATATCTAGCAGAGTTAATCAAAACCATAGACAATATACAATATAACCATAGACAAGTGGCCGTGCTTCCGCTGATCTTGAAAAAATGTAAGGATAAGACTCTAACTTTAAAGAGCAAGGGCATTTTTGGTCAATTTACAGTCGTGTTAATTCACGTACTATGCACGTGACTTAATTTGTAGCTGAAATTTGAAAAATATAAAAAGTTGATGATTTTCCTTTATTTTTGGTACGTTTTTCTAGGTTCCTCATGTTTAATTTTCAAATATGCTTTTACAGTACTATATTGTAAAAACTAAATATTGTAAAAACTAAGTTTAAACTAAATTTACTGTTGATTTCCCGAAGTATTAATATTAAGTACACAAGGTAACGGTTACATTGAAAAATTGTATGAAACCCTAAGGCTATTGTATTCAGTATTGGATGAATTATAGTTTTTTAAACATTATTCCATTTCCCATACTCCGTCACACGGGACGTGATTTATAACTCTATTAATAGGTTCTTTACATTATAAATCTATGCTGTACTGCTGACATAACAAGTTGTCCGGATAACGCCTTGAATATATTCTATGAATAATATATAAAAATATTAGCTGGTAGGTAAATCAATTTGGGAACATTTTATCAGCGGGTTATTCATCAAAAGACGAAATGCAAGATCTGTGGGAACGGAGATATTGGAACAAGTGAATGAAGTGGTATCGGTGATGTATATTTAGTAGAGACAGAAGACACGAAATTAATTTGTAAAGGCGTATTGCTGCCAGCGACAGAAGTAAATGTAACTTGGGCGTACCTTTTGACAGAAGAATGCATGTATAGAGGCATATATATTATAGAAAGTGGACAAGGCGAAGGAGATGCATCTTTTTTTTCCGGATAATATCTGATAGCGTTATTCAACCAATATATTGTGTAATTTTTTATAATTCAACTTTTAATATTAATTAGATTACATACAAATTTAATCACATACTTATTGAATTAAAAATCCCACGTTTTTCGCTAACGAGACTAGTAGGTGAAAACGGTGCACATTAAGACGGAAGTAAAAATGACTTTGATCGATCTATTTACGACTAATTATTATAAGCTACGTTCACATTGTGTCGTTTTACTCACGCATTAGAGCTATGGCAGCAATTTTCACGCCTAGAGGTGCTTAAACGAAAAAAAAAGTTATGGGAATTTAAAATTTGTCTATGATATAGATAAGAAAATGGAGCGTTAAATCTATGTCATGTGAAGCATAAGATTTTTAAAGATAGATTAAATAAAACTTTAGATTCATATTGGACCGTGTGTGTGTGTGTGTTATATTAGTTTTGCTTGTTATATTAAAAAATATAATATTTGTCGATACTAAATATATACTATACTTGATACTATAGTACTTATTAAGCTGTTCTCTATGTGCTTGTATGATTTAAATATTAACGTATACTTTTTTTCAAATAAAAGCCTGAAACACAATTCTTGTTGAGAATTTCCAATTTAAAAACGCATTAGCTGTATTTTTTTCAGAATCACGCTTTTTAAGCATTATGCTGAGAGAAATCTAATATCAAGACATGGCTCATGTATATGGACATTTATATACAAAAGATACTTGTGGATCGATTTTAGTTATTTTTATATAAAATTTTAAATTCGAACATGTACTCGTTTATAAAAACCAAATATCAGCTACTTAACATTAAGTAATATGAAAGTTTTTTAAATGTTGATGTTAAAACCACTTTTGGTTTCATCACTGTTGTGAGATTTTCACAATGGAGTACAAATTTTCGTATGCTTTAGTGAAGTAAAAGTGAAAGCTCGTGGTTTTCTTTCGCGGTTGTTGAATAAAGGACTTCATAAAGTAGGAACTTTACTTTCCCTTACATTTGATGCCTTTGGTTGCCTTTGGTTTTTACAAAAAACTTCATGGATACATGGTTATACTCTTTTTTATGGTTTGTTCAGTAATTCCCACATTACTAGAAAAGGGAAAAATCATCCCATCGGGGAAAATTTCAGTATTATTACCTACTATCAAAAGTATGACGTCTGGAGATGAAGCTAGGTGGTATGTAGGTAATGTTTGAAATTTAAGTTTATTATACTTCATACGCCAATAATAACATACAAGTAGTACGTGCAGTCGTTGGGTTTCCGCCACTATGATTGCTACGATGTTCACGAGCACTCGCAACTGTATAAAACTAACCGCTCACATCTCCAGGAAAGTAGTCAGTTTCTTGTATGCAGGACGCGTTTTCTTTAATATCCTTAGCTACATTTAATATTGCCTATTGGATTTCAGTACTAAATTATGCATTACGAAGGGAAGGGACAAAAACCTTCCACACAGAGTTTCAGAAGCACATGGAATGCAGAGATCAATTCTCCAAATTCCGTGAGAATTCGTGACATTGCATGTTGAGTGGTTGAGTGGTAACTTATACATATAATACATATACTGGTTAGGTTAGGTTAGGTTCGATGCTTAAATAAAATATTTTATAATTTCAAAGTACTACACAGTCTTCTAACGAACACGCTGCATCTAAAAATTTGTAAATGAAGTCAGTCTACACTAATAAGGCCAAACACAGATTATTGTAGTGTAAATATCAAATTTAAATGTTTCTCTGGTAGGTGTTGTTCAATTTGACGTGCTTGCGACGTTTGAAGTGCTATAATAAAATTTTATCGTTTTGTAACATGAGCTTAATCGCAATTAATATTTAGAGCCATTTACCGTATCCCTGACCGATCGATAACAGGTTTTGTTTGAAAATTTCGTTGGTTTTGTTATTTTAACTTCGTACACTGCAAGCTCCTTTGATCTCACCGATCGAAATACTGATTTGCAAAATATTTAATAAATAATTTAATGAATTCTTTTTTTTTTTGAATATTTTTAAAGTTTTGCTCGCATACTTTTGATTATAAGAATATTATAATTAATTAATTTAATTAGATAAAACGCTTGAACACATACAAGTGTCAAGCGTTTTTCAAGGGTGCCAAATATTGTTCTTATCGTAATTTTTTTAATAAATTTACAATTCTATGGATTTAATATATATAATAAAATAATTAAGTATTTAATCTGTGGTCATTTTACATTTTATGCATATAGAATGCGGGCGTATTTATAGCTTCACTTGATTTTATATACAGATATAGTCTTTTTACATTTAGTTTCTATATACACTTTTTATATACTCTTTGTATAGACACATTTATATACACTTTTATTATTTACACTTTTTATATTTACGTTTTATATACACTTGTCAAATACACTTTGATGTGATGACGGTGTCAGGTGCAAGGCTCGCTATTGAGACTAAAATAGTGTCTTGACACTTACCTTTACCTTTATATATGCGGGATAAAGTATGAAGTTAAGAAAATGATGTTCTATATTCCAAAGTCAGTTTTGTGCTAATAAACTGTATTCTTAAAACATATACACTGTTTTCAACTAACTAACTTTGACAATATATTTTTTTGTAAATATGGTAAAAAAAACTAGAAAGCTTGATTTTTATTCTCATAAGAAAGTTACAAATTGTAAACTTCCGTTTTCGATATGAACAAAAACCACATTAAAATGTATACGTTCCTTTAAAGCTCATAACACTTTCCTATACTGTTGTTGCGAATATGTAACTTTTTTAACATTATAGTACTTTGTACTTGGAAATAAGGATAATAACAGACTGTAGGTTTCCTAATGAGTTAAATGCCGTTTGCCCGTATCAAGCCTTATGCGGCTACGTCGTATCTAACATCTTGGCTGTGATACGAGCTTTGATGTATTTCCATTGGATTTAATGATTTCTATCTCCAATAAAGTAATGTAACAATGTTTGCTACTTCCATACTATGTGGGCAAGAGAGGAGAGGATTCATTTATAGGATATGATGTTAAGTTATACTTTTATTTAATTCCTTCGATCATCCTTATGTGACATTTGATTAAAATTTAGCCAGCATTGACCTTTTAAAAGGTACTACAAAATCGCGTACATTCTGTGTATGACTATATGATGTCGCGTACATCCATTCAGACATGAATCTTGAATAGACTTATTGGATTTGATAGAACCGGTTTAAAACAGTATATTTACACCATGTTCCAAATTAGGGGATATATGGACGCAGATGTTGTAGTATCGTGATGAACGACCCTTCTAAATAAACAAAATTTTAATATGTAAGGAAAAAAATAATAATTTCAAGAAAATTGTACTTGTTAGATTTACATTAGGATTGACCTTGCATTTGACCCTGTTACTTAACAGTTAACACGTAATTTAACGCACGTTTTTTTTTATTTCTACTTACAGGCGAAATATAACCTGCCAGTGTCACGTATAGTAGAAAAAAGTCGAAGACTAAGCAATAAATAACTTCACGCATGATCCTGTAGATAAATCGAATACTGAATAGGGCGAAGATTTCACATCAGGACAAAGACTTTATTAAGCTCAGGTCCGCCCTAATGTGGAGTACTTCTCCCACCTATGGGCGGGCGCCCCTTAGTATCAATTACCACCACTTGACTCCATTCAGAGGAAGGCAGTTCAAATTGTTTATAATCCCAAAGTCACAAACCGCTTAGAATCATTAAGTATACAGAGAGATGTTGGTTCTCTGTCGGTACTCTGAAGAATGTACAATAATGTTCACAGGAATTATTTGATTTGGTGCCACCAGCGGATACTATCTGCAGCATTTCCGCGCAAGTTATGGAATGATCAACTTCCTGAGGATTTGGAGGTTCTCAAGCGTCTTGTGTACAATTACCTTTTCCAACATTAAAGTTGGCAACGCATCTACATCCTTTGAGGGTCTAAATGTCCATGGGTGTCCATTTAACATCAGGTGGCCCCTCTGCTCGTTTGCCTCCTTAATAATATAAAAAAAATAGTAGATAGAGAGCATGTTTAGTGTCAGTACTCAAGGCCGCTGTCCAATCCAAGTAAATTCACTACAACTAAAAGAAAATTAGATACACTAAGGATAGAAAAATACACAAAGGAAACATGGAACACAAAATTGACGGATTCGAAGAGGCGCGGGTTTAAATCCAGCTGCGTTCAAATTCTATATATTTTCTTAGAGCGTTGTATTAGCTTATTAGCTTGAGTGTATCTGCCGTACCCCACTACTCGAGATGTGTAAACTCAAATTAATAATGATCCTAATATAATTTAAGCTATAACTATGGGAAATTGAATTTGTACATCACATGAAACTATTGAACTTGTTATATGTAATTTACTTCGTTCGCTCCGCTGCCTTCACGATGTGCAGCGCGTGGAGTGCGAGAGCGCGCTGGTCGTGGGAAAACCCACGCTTTGTTCAAAGAGAGCGTTTAACGTGCTCTAACAAACGTAGATTTCGTAAATAACCGCTAATGTGGTTCCAATTGGTTACTGTTAGCATGTCTATATTGTTTTTATCGCCATTCTTATTGAAATGTATATAGATATATTAAGAAGAATATAGAAACCTTTGTCTTACAATGTTTCTTTAACAGCCATACCGTCTGATTTAATAAAAATATCTGTCAAGTGCGAGTCATACTCTCTCACCTAATGTTCCTTACCAATTTCATGATTGTAGGTCAACTGCAAATACAAGTTGTGAAGTTGACAAACTTAAATTTGCGGTCGTATGCGCCCATTTCGTAGAAAATTATATTTTTTGTGATTTACTTATTCATTTCCGTTTCCGGATTCTTTACATTATTTCTTCAAAAAAAATTAAAAAAATAAGCCATATGGGCTCGTATTCTTTGATAGCGTTAACTTAGAAGAGGACAATCTGCCTGGACATTTGAAAATTAGTCATTTCAGCTTGATCTACCTCCACACTATCTTGAGGAAAAAGTCTTGATAGACAGATGGACGGGGAACAAAGCGATAAGGGCGATAATTCCGTTTTTTCCATTTACGGTACGGAACTCTAAAAACAAATCTCTTTTTGCCAACTATACAATGCACTTTGGGTAACAACAACGCTTCAATCATTATTTTTTATTTTTGTTATTTTTAATAACAATTTTATCGATAAACAGTAAACAATGAAAATTCCATATAAATCGACTCTGTTAGATACAATAGCTAAGGCACTTATGTACCTATATGTACACCTAACAACGTGTCCAATCCAATAAACAATAAGTACAAGAGCAATTGTTAGTTCAAGTGAGCAAGGTTTACAGCGTGACCTTACGCCCTGAGAATAGGTCGTAGGTGTTCCGTACAAGACCTAGGTGTTAGGGACGATATGATTTTAGTATGTTTATAATTAAATCGATGCGTAAGAGACGTGGGAGCGACCTACGCACACTTTCAACACAATCTGTAAGGCATCATTGATGAATTACACAAGTTTTCTAGAGGTTTTGTGGGTTTACGTTTTCTGTTTATACTGTTAAAGTATGAGAAAGATGAAACCCCATTCGTTTGATCTTAAAATAGTAATTAATTCACTTTTAGTTACTATTGCTATACGTGTCAAACAAATCGACAAGTAAATTTTATTATTTTCCCTTCTTTTCTTTTTTCTCCAAAAATATATTATATAAATGTATGGTATAATGGTATAATAATAATATCCACCAAGAGCACCCGACATGGTGACCAAGCGGTCAGCGAACCGTGCCCCAAGCGCCCTCGCCCGTGACGCTATCTAACTACATGCCTAGTACGTATCATAACTAGTAACTACCGACACCTCGGGCCTGGAGCCCTCACGGTCACTGCACCTGGGGCGACGGAGTACAACTGGATTGTTTGTACGAGAGAAATCTTATTACAATCACATTAGTTAATCTTATTACAAGAACATTTTGTAATAATTTAATCTTTTTATCTTTAATTCCTGACATTACTATCATTTTCTTAATTTGATATCGGTAATCCTAAGACTCTCCGAACATATATATGCTCTATAACATACGTATTTACAAAAGACGTATTTACATAATATGATGTACGCTTATTGGATTTATGTACTCATCTACCATATTGGTAAGTCGTTGTGGCCCAGTGGAATAGTGTTTGGCTGTAACTTAGATGGCTATGGGGTCGACTCCCAATCGGGACAACAAATTATACCCATATACTCGCTCCGGTAGGACAAAGTCACTCAACGAAAGGCCATAATAGAGTAGAGTCTTGATTTTATTCTTACGATTAAAATTTTTAACCATATCACCCAAGGGACATAATGACGTTTGGTAGATTGCATCTAGCTGGAAATAATGTTATATAAAATATATAGTATATAGTATGTTATATAAAAAACTAACGTTTAAATAATTTTTTTTCCCGTCAGCACTGTGCGGGAGTGTGGCGGCACTGCGCTCTTGGTGTCCGCCGACGTCCGCGAAGGCGCTTGGAACGCAGTGATACGCGGCGCTGGCGCAGTGGTGGACTGGAGCGAGAATCCCGCTGTTAAAACTGGAGACAGGTACCTGTTCATGTTCATCTTCGAAAATCTTGTGATGATGAGGAGTGTGGTTTATCCAAAAGTACAGGGCGATAACAGTCAATGATACTTTTTTTTTCATAAATTAGTATTGTTAAATCCCTATGATCATACTAAATGAGCTTTTAGTTTGTTTAGTTATACATGTGGTTGTGTAAAGAAAGAAATATTTCACAAATTTAAGTTTATCTTCTACCATTATCGGTTTTACTGTCTCAATATATATATATATATATATATATATATATATATATATATATATATATATATATATATATATATATATATTAAAAAACATAAACTATAGGAACAGGAAGCTGTTACAAAGTGAATCTTTATTACTGATAGTGCTGACCATGCAAGCAGCTTTCCTAGCCAAAGCGAGGGCGGGGCTCTGATGGGATATATAATAAAATAAATTAGAGCCGTCTCAGACCCAGCATGTTATAAGTAATTTAGTTAATCGCATGTAACGAAATTGAGATATTTTATGAAAGAAAAACATATTACGTCACTATTTATTGTGTCATTTTTAATCTGTTTCTGTATTATGCGTACAATAGTATACAAATCCGTTACTTACAAACACAATTACATTAATTATGTACTTACATTTTTAATATTAGAATAAAAAAACTACAGTTTCATACATTTCCTAACAGAATCCTAGAAGTGAACGGCACCCCGACGCTGGGCTGCAGTCAGGAGGAGTTGCGCCGCGCCGCCTCCATGTCGCCCAATCGCTTAGTGCTGCTACGCGGACAGACCTCGCCGCCAGCGCCTGCTTTCACTAAAGTACTATTCCGAGATATTTCCATACATATGATTCGAACACCAGTTTGTGGGAAAAAACTATAGAATGCATGTTCCGACTTTTCTTTAAAAGTAGTTTTAAAGTCAAAAAATATAGTTATTATTAGGTCATATTCATTCTAACCAAACAGAGTTTCTTAAGTGTAAAATAAAACTTAATAGATATTAATAATAAAAATATTTAGGTCAAAAGTCAAATTTAATTTACAAAAATCCACAAATACCTGCAGTTATTTTTATAAATATCTATTTTAAATAATATTCTAGAACGAAGCGGCTTCCTTGCGAGCAGAACTAGGTGCTCTCCGTACAGCAGCAGAGGACGCTGAGAAAGCCAAAGAAGGGCTACGGTCTGACAACACGCGTCTCACACATCGTATTTCATACCTTGAAGAACAAGTTGCAGAGCTGCTGTCTGTACACACACAGGTATAAACTGTTTATATATATTAAGTTATTTTTAATATTTTATTTGAAGTTATTTTTCTTTGCTTTACACTGAAGGGAACTAGTGTTAAGACACTCCGTTCCCAACCAAATTTTTTTTTTTTATTAATTTTGCGTATTTAAGCCTCATTGTTTTATGACTATAATATTTATTAAATATGAGCATTTTAAAATTTATATATTATAGAAAATATATATAAATAACTATAGATTAATTAGACGGCAACAAAATCCGACACATACTGGCCGGTCGAAACGGAAATATCGTACTTCATTTTGTTTTATAATTCGATAAAATATTAAAATATGTTAAAAAGCTAGTGATGTGCACGCATCGATCACAACTTGAAAAATAATCGCAATCATAAATAATTACTTTTACTAAGAAATTGCGCGAAATTATATTAATCGGTTACAATTAAAATCAATCGATAAATATTAATACAATCGCAATGGAAAGTTGCATCGATTTGTATGAAATAAGATTGGCTTCTTATCTAACAATTACATGAATGGTAGCCAAAATTAAATAAAAAAAAATTGTTATAAACATAGAAAGACAGCCACACTTATTAATAACAAAAAGTTTCTTAACGCAAGAGAGGGAATAGTTGTTTGTTCTACTTTACTTTAACATACATTTATATTATAATTAAGATAAGTTAGATATATTTATAAAATATATTACATATATTAATCATTATGGAATATATATGTACAATGGTACATTTCAGCTCCACCCAGTAAGCAGTAACGACAGCTGCATAACGGTGAACAAGACAAAGAAGAACGTCACAAATATCAACATAACGTCGGAACCAGCCAAAGCGAGTCCCAAGTCAGAAGTGCAAGTGTTCCAAAAGGGACCAGATATTACCGCCATCGTCGCCAAATTGCCTGGACTGGACAGTTCAGAAACAAATTTGCCTATTGTCAGACCAAGATCGAATGCATCAGGAGCTTCCTCTAGACTGGCAATCTCCCCAAGGACATCCCCGACTCCTAACAGAAGATCTCATAGCTCCCATAGTTTAGAACACCGGGCAGGTCGAATGCGCCACTCCCTCTCCCACCACTGCATCCACGACTACACGACAGAGACCGACGCGGCCATCAGGATGATAGAACGAAACCAAAGGCATATGGAAAAGCAACGAATAAAAGATCGTTACAGCCGGTCCAAGGAAGACCAGTTCAGGTCCGACAGCGATTTGGACGCAAAGGATACACAGTCCAACGTCTGCGAACGTCGGAATGAGATCAAGAAGGCCGCAGAACGGATCGAGGAAAGCATAAAAAAGACGAACTGGGCGGAAAGAAAGACTCTATCAATAATAGAACAACTGAAACGTTCCCAACGTCTCCGTAAAATGAAAAAAAATGAAAGCGTTGAAAATATACAATTAGAATCAGACAAGAATTATGTCTACAACAAAATAGACGGCAAAGTTTTGGAAAACGCGCACAAATCAAGCAGACGCTCGTCCAAACACTCTCGGAGCGCTAAGTCATCGGAATTCGAGTCGGAATGCTCGGACTTTCCCAACGGAGACGTCTACAGCAGCTCGCCGCGCCTCGACTACGGGTCGGAGAGCTGCTCCCGGCTCAGCCACTACGTAAAGAACGAGGACGAAGTCAAAATGCGACCAACACCGCCGCGGAAACCTCTGAGGCTATCCCTGCACAAAGCCAGAAGCGCACATTCCCTAATAAACGGCAGCGAATCGGAGACGAACAGCCGGCCGCCGTCACAGAGCGACGCGCACATGTCCAAGAGGCCCGTCAAGAGGAGCCACGCGGCGGACAAGTGGGCGCGGGAGCGCGTGCGGGACGCGGGGCGCGCCACCCCCCGGCCCACGAGGAAGGCCAACGGTCTGACGTCGCCCCCCGCGCACCCCCCACACCCGCCGCCCGCCGCCGACGACCTCTACCCCGAGACGATGCATGTCAGGGTTAATGGCAAGGTGCATTCTGGGAAATGGTGTTAGCGATGTTGCTCTTAGTTAAAGGGACTGAGCTTGCGGGTTCGTTTTCCGAGGACAATAAGTCTTCTAATTGGATATAATTAATTTAAAATGTTTTGAAGTTACTACCGGTTACAGATAAGCTACATTATATTGTGTATAAAAAGCATATGACAGATGTCAATTGAGGCTTTATTTTTTTAACGATGAACCTGTAATATAAAGGCAAGTGTACATAAACAGAGCACCCACCGGCAAATACTCACCTATATATTTATGAATAAACGTATTTTTAGACAACAGCGTTGATTGAATAATTATTTTATTTTATATATATAATAATTTTAAATTTTAATAATTATTTTATCTATATATTTTGAAATATTGTATGTATTGTATGATACGCCATTGCTGGTCCAACCATGTAAATCATCGACATTCTACTTCCAATGATGTCGCAAATTTATCGAGCTTGTATATCTAGTTAAGTTGGGGGGCGCTTAGAGATACAATTTTAAATACTAATATATATATATATATATATATATATATATATATATATATATATATATATATATATATATATATATATATATATATATATATATATATATATATATATATATATATATATATATATATATATATATATATATATATATATATATATATCCTTATATAAATCCTTCCAAATAAATTTTTAAGACGTGTCCCTATTAACGTAGGTATCTTGAATTCGACAATCATCTTTGTACATGTAACAATATGACGACTGAATCGAAAAAATGCAAGTCTGTATATAAATTTATTTGGAAGGATTTATATAAGGATTTCAATTTTTTATTCACGCATTGGGATTTTCTTCACATTTATATTGACAAAGAAAACAATTAAAAGCGACTTCAAGTAATTGATTATATATTTATTAGTACATTACTCACTGTCACTGCCATGTTACCAACAATGCGCTTGTACTGTAGTAACATTAAATCCTCGCTTACTTCAAAACATGTCTACATTATAATACAAAATGTCATAACTAAATAAAAAAAATATTATAATAAAGTCATACAATTGCAACAAAAACAAAGGAATCTATTTACAAAATATATAATATATAATACTATAGATATAGAGGATATATTAAACAAATAATACAACATTTCTAAATTGAACGAGTTTAGTTAAATTTGCAACACTATTGCTCTAATATAAGCTAATAAATATAAATAACAATATTTAACATTAAACAAAATATTACACACCAGCCACTTGGTCTAACAATGAGTGATACAAACGCCAAAGGACGTGGGTTCGACTCCCACAAAAGGACAACTATTAATGATAACCATTAGACATGATAACATCTAAGTGCTAGGTTTACACAAGTACTCAAAAATAGTTCGGGACCTACAACATAACTAAACGCTAATAATGTACACACTATACAAACTTAAAATATCCAAAAGTTACACAATATTAAAGCAATAGTAATAGAACAGTACCATGGTCACACCGAGCACTACGTCAGTCACAGTCAGTCACTTATCATAAACAACCTGACTGACACACAATCAAATCCAGAAATTATTAAAGAAAAAAAAAAAACGTTTTTTTTTATTACTTTACTTAATTTAGATTATACAACCCTCTTAAAGTCACCTACTGAATTGTAAACATTTAGTAAACAAAATCACACGTAGTACTTGGTAACGACGTGCGAGTAGAACTATCGAGACTATCCAGCCGGTGTAGCACACTAACCCATTGAGATATAACTAAAATCTAGATCTTAATTCCAGTCTATTTCGAGATCTGAACATGTCTTTGGAAAGTATTTTTTTCTCATATTGATATTTTCATCTCCACGCATCCGTGCAATCATAAACTTTAGTTTGTATTTAAATACTTCAATGAGTAAAAAAGAGAGAATATTTCCTTACACATTCACGCTGTATCTCACGTATATCAGTTTAGGCGGAGAGCTTAGTGTCAAAACACTACGTTTTCCGCTTTTTACCCGGATTCAAGATATTACGGGTCGTGTGTCGGCACTCCACTTTCGTCCTGCCAGAGAGGGGCAAATTAAAACAATTGACTCCCCCTCACGGGAATAGAACCCGCACCAATCAGACTCTCAGCTCCATCATGCTTTCAACACAAATATATATATATATATATATATATATATATATATATATATATATATATATATATATATATATATATATATATATATATATATATATATATATATATATATATATATATATATATATATATATATATATATATATATATATATATATATATATATATATATATATATATATATATATATATATATATATATATATATATATTCTTTATTGCACAAAAACAAAACACAAACATAGAATCAAAGGTGATTAGAAATACAGTAATAATGTTAGCAAAAGGACAGTTTGCCTGGAAGCAATCTCTAACAGATATATAGATATTTTTCACAGTTTGCCACGTATGAAAGTGGGGGAAAGCGATAAAAACTGTAATATATATTACCCCAAAAACAATTGAATCGGTCATTTCAAAAACCACTTAAGTCACATTTATTCCAACATGCGTTTTTTTGCAGAAAATGCTTCCTCAAAGGTAGATGCGTATTCTCGGTAAAAACCGCTTAAGTCAATACATTCCTCTTTTAATAATGCCGCGAGAAAGACGTTCATTGCTAAAACAACAATAGTCATGAGAGAGTCACTTAAGAGGTTTTTGCATGCATCACTAGATGGCAGGAGTAGTTTATGACTGAGATTGACATTTTAAATTTGCTTTGTTTTAATTGGTTCAACAATATTGAAATTTTTGTAAGCCATCGTTATTATTGTCGTTGTCATTTGTACTTCACTTGTCTTTTACTGTTTTAAGAGAAAAGTAATTTTTGCTTTAAAAAATGTCTTCAAGTGAAACTGAGAGTGATGGTGAGCCGAAAAAGAAGAGAACGTGTAATCCTACAAAATATAAAAGGTATGTTATAAAAAATTCTAAACTTAAAGGTCAGGCACATGCTAATTATCGAGGGAAACAAATAGCTCCAAGATCTACTGGTGAAAATTGCAGGCAAATTTACCATAAACCTTTATTCAGTTTACGTTTTTTTAAAGAGGTCTATATAAACCTAATATATCGCTTAGTTATTGCAGATGTAAGAAGGAATGTTTTGCGAATTTCAATCAAGATGACATGGACTTTTGCATTTCAAAAATGAACTGTTTTTTAACCAAAAATGTGCAGGATATATTTCTTCAAACACTTATTGATAAGTCAGATATAAAACAGAGGCGTCCTCGAAAAGAAAATGCTACACAGAGGCAAAATGCCTTTCAATTCTATGTTTTAAAACAAACTGATAAAGTTAAAGTCTGCAAGAAAGCATTTATCAGCCTGTATGGAATTACAGAAGCCAGAGTTCGCAGACTTTGTGATTTGCTTAATGAACGGAAGAGTCCAATAGATAAGAGAGAATGCCACCCGAAAGCAAATACAGTGCCTCCTGAAATATGCCAAAAAATACACGAACACAACAGAGGACTGTTTTCCTAGGAAAAAGACACATTATGCAGGAAAAGACATAGATTATCTTGATGCACGATTGGATGTCAAAAAAACGCATTCAATGTTTAAAGAACATTATCCAGATCTCGATGTAAAGTACAAATTTTACTTGCAATACTTCAATGAAAACGTTTCCCTCAGATTTGGTCGACCACAAGTCGACACATGTATAACTTGCGAAGAACTATCAACAAAAACTAAAACAATCCAACTTATCAGAAAATGCAAAACGTTCAGTAGTAGCTCAGTTAATGGTCCATAAAAGACGTGCCAAGAAGTTTTATAACAAAATTTCATCAGTTCAAGATCTTTGCAAAGAACGAGATGATGTTGCAGCGATAACATTCGATTTTATGCAAAATCTACCCCATTGCCACACATACCTATACAAAATATTTTTTATTTACGGCAATTATGGGTTCACTGTTTTGGTATTAAGGATTTAAAATAAGGCAAATCGTCATTTTACATGTATCATGAAGGTATTGCTAACAAAGGAGCCAATGAGGTTTGTCCAATGTTGATGCATTATATAAAAAAAATAATATTGGGCCAAATATTAAGTATTTATATCTTTTTTCCGATGGCTGCTCCGGTCAAAATAAAAATAATACAATGTTGAGATTTATGCTGGCTTTGACTGACTGTAAAAGATTTGAAGATTTTTCCCACACGAGGTCACTCCCTTTTACCAAATGACCGTGGTTTTGGTGTCATAAAAAAAATGTTCGAAAGCATGTGATCGTATTTACGTCCCAGGAGAATACATTGATTTGGTTTCCAACTCCAGCTCAACATTTACATACGACTGTAAACTAAAAACTGAAGATGTTTTAGAATTTAAGAAATGGTGGCCAAATTTGTACAAAAAAAAAAACATGTTTGTCAACTGAATCTTATGGGAAAAAAGTCCCAAAGGACCAGAAAAAGTCATTTATTTGCTCCTTCGACATACATGAGTTTTCAGTATGATTCTGATAGAAAAAGAAATATATTGATGGATTGACCAAGCATTCGTTCTCATTAATAAAGCAATTAACAACTTCTATTTCACTTCCATCAACTAAAGCCTATGATTTGAAAGTGCCCATCAATAAAAAAAAAAAAAAACAGATGATTTAAAACAAGTTGAAAATAGCATTCTGGAAGAGCATATGCCATTTTATAACAACATTTTTAGCTGGCCAACTGCATTTATTGAAAATAATCCAGATAAGAATGATGGAGAATATGAATATATACCATAAAAATATTAAAAAATAACAAGTTAATGTATCTAAAACGTTAATAAGATTATTTTGAAGTGCAATTCTTAATTATAGGCAATAAAAAATATAATTACTGCGATTGTTTCGTTTAAATTATATGTCACTAAACCTATTCCTTGCTAAAACAGCATAAGTCAAGAACTGGTCTTCAGATGTGTTTCATTATTTCTATTAATAAACTGTAAAGATTATACGCTATTTTAATTTCTTATCACTCAAATACTAAACTAAACATTAAAAAGCCCTTTAAAACTCATTTGTTTGTGTATGAAACAGTTTTTATTGATTTCTGAAAAATTATAATTCTGTGACTTATGAGATTTTTGAAATGACCGATTCAATTAGAAACCAAATCTCTCTCTCTCATAACATCATCACAGTATGACGCCATTCAATAATTAATAACTACTATTCATTAAAAATTGATGATATTTATCAATTGGTATTTGAATGTGCACGAAATGAAGCGCTGCGGCCATGTTGGCTAAAATCATTTAATGTTGGTACTTGTAATAGTGTTCTTGCAGAACCATTGTCAAGTAATGCGAGTGCATTGGCTATTGGCGAGTAATTAGATTATACGGGGGTGACATAGTCAATAGTGTGACTAAAACTCCTTTTTAAATTATAGAATAAAAAATTAAAAAAAAATACTATTCATTAACAGGGCTGGTGGCTATTGCTAAATATTTTTTAGCAATAGCCACCAGCCCTGTTAATGAATAGTATTTTTTTTTTCATTTCATTTCATTTCATTTTTTTTTTCACCAACAATAAAAAAAAAACAATCATTAAATAAGATTAGTGTGTTACAACCCTACTAATATAACATTCTAGAATATTCTAAATCATATAATTACAATTAACATTGATGCAAAATCTTTGTGTAGTATTTGCTTACTGTTCTTACAATTCATAGAAATTAGTCTGATATTCATAAGCACTAATATATGTTAAATAATTATAAGTGTCTATTGACATGAATAAATTGTCTATTGAAAAAAAATCTAGATTTTAGATTTACTTGTAATGTTTTCATTTAATGCAAGATAATAATTAAAAACAATTATTTTCATACTACAATAAAAAAACTAAAAAGATTTTCATATTCCCATTCATTTTTCATGTTCAGTGTCCATAAATAGCAGACGAACAAACTTATATAACAATATAAATGACTATAAATCAGTCCTCTCTAGTCATATTTTCAATCTTTAAAGTATAAAAGCTGTCAATACATAACATATTGGTGATTCTACTTGGTTATTATGACACCGAAGATGACTTGAATGGTGGTGCTTTCTGAGATGTCCTTAGAATTCGAAGCAACGACCCAAATTGACGAACCTATTGAAAGTAGGGAATAAATATGTTAATATTAAATATTATTATTCAAATTGCATATTAAATACAGAAAGCTATCCCGCTATGACGTCAGTCAGTCTTGTAAACAAACAGACAAAATTGTCTACGGTATATAAAGTAAAGCAACGTATGCCGCAATCCATTCATACTTTATCAATAAGACCATCCCGTCATATCATCTCGGTGAGTGCAGTGACGTGTTTATTTGATTTTATGAATAGTATTAAACAACAAAGCGAGCACGGTGACACTGACTTCTTGAGCGCGTGCGGCAGCGGCAGCTCCCGCACGGCCTGCTTCATGAGCAGCGACAGGCGCACGCGCCGCGCGTCCCCGCCCCGCGCCGCGCGCCGCTTCCGCCGCGCGATGTGCGCGCGCACGCACTCCTCCACCTCCACCGCCTCCGCCACCTCCGCCGCCTCTGCCGCCTCCGCCTCCGCCTCCGCCGCCTCCGCCGCCTCCGCCTCCGCCGTCGACTGCGCCGGCGTGTGGCAGCCGGCTAGAACTGGACGGAACAAATATGGTTCAATATAGTTTTGTACTACGATTACTTCTAAGGTAAGGTACAATGTGGCTTTGCGTAGTTTCCGAATAAGAAATGTCAATAGACAAGAAATTATTTTAATTATGGCTTAACACTTTCTTTAAGGCTTGTTTTTAAATAAACAAGGTTGTATGAACTAACAAAGGGAGAAAATGTTGTGTATAGCGAAGCACACTTTATTAGTACAATAGCATTTAATTAATATTAAATTTAAAATGATTTTATATTTACATACCTGAAGCATTATCAATCCCCGAGCTCTCCGATTGATCACTTTCCGATGCACTCTTCGATTTACCCCCTGACGAAGTGCTGGGTGTCATTTCTTCAATACCGCTGTCCAGCTTTCTTCTTTTGATCTTAGGTTCTCCTTCTACTTCATCATCGTCTTCATCTGTCCTACTCTCTTCCCATTCCATTTCTGTATTTGATGTGGAAGCCTCTTGTGCTATTTTGGGTCCCAAATCTATTTCTACCTCTGATGGCATACCGGGTAAGTCGGGTCTCGTTGGTCCCTGTTAAACATAAGAAAGCTTTCGTTAGTATTATTATTTTTAGTTTTACTAACTAATATTACAAACATATAAATCATTGTTGTAGAACATTACTAGAAACTACTGCATTTTGGTTGGGTACTAGAAAAGTATACTAACCACACTTCCATGAGCACTATCATCATCCCCTGACCCCGACGACTTTGGATCAGATTGATCAACCCGCACTTCCGACCCAGTCTGTACCTGCTTATTTGAACTGGACATTTCACCTTTATTCTTGTAGAACACTACCCGACATCCGGGGGGCAATCTTGGATCATCCGGATCATCGCTGTGGGACCTTTTGAGACGTTTATGTCTCGCATTGGAAGATCTATCTGGTCTCTTACGAGGTCTCGTATTTTTTGTGTCGTCAGAGTCCGAGGTATCGAGTGGACGGTCTGATGATTCAGATGTTGGTTCGGATTGATTATTATTATCTGTTTGTTCTCCTGGTTCTTGTTCTTCTTCGTTTTCCTCTTCCTCGTTCTCATTCTCATTTTCATCATCTTCCTCATCGTCGGAAATGAGTAGAGAGCTGGTGTCGACTCTGTCGAAGCGCAACGCGTCTGCGAGTCGGTTATGCCCCATACTGATGACCAGGCTGAGGAGTGCGTTCATCTCGTTGCCGCCGCTCTCGCTGTCCAAGTCGTGGAGGAGGTTGAGGCCCTCTGTTAATAAAAAAAAAGGTGCTTTGTTTATATATGTTGGTTGTATCCTTTTAATTTTAGCCCATTACTATTTATTTCAATTTATGTTATTTCCAAATTTGCCATAATAAAAAGGTGTCAATAAATAGTAAAACAATATGTTAACTGAGTAATGTATGTCACAATTTTAAAACGCAATCAGTGCAAGGCTGTATAATAGTGCTGTATAATATTGCCGACAGTGTAAATAAAATTACAAGAATTGTATGGCTAGAATTAAGTTAAGCTGCTGGTTTCTTCTCCCACCTCCTAAGCTCACTGTTCAGTGGTGTTCACTTAAGATCCCATCAAAACCCTTAAAGCTACTGTGTGTTAAGATAATGTATCAGAATATATATATGACGCTAGAATATAACGTTTTTACAAAAAGTTAAAGCATTATTGTCGTACCTCATAAATAAAAAAAATAAATATAGCATATAAACATAGCAGGGTTTCGAGGCTTCAAATTTTTTTATATTAAAACCAATATTAGTTTAGTAAGGTAAAATGGTTTGTAAAATATTCTCAATAAGTTGATATATTTTGAATCTATCCAGAACCACTATCTATTTATTGGTAGAGGCCGTACAGCGTCCGACTGTAAACACGATGGATTTCAGTTCGATTTTATTCTAAGGACGACGACAAAGCGCGGCGTGGGACGGCGTGTCGGCACTAGGGTCCCTCCGCTTACCCCGCTGTGTGCGTGATGCAGCGTGATGCAGCGTGAACATAAAAAAAGTTGTTATAAAATATGTATCTTGTAAAATTACGTTTGAGTTTTTCAAACAAAAATGTAACAATTTAATAATTCTAAAGTAGCTAAAAATATACAAACGATATGTCCATAATGCAAACTATTTAATATGTGTGTAGTGCCTATTTTCGTGTAGGGCTGCCAATACTCAATGAAGAGAACTATGCTCTATGTGAAAAACCGTGTGATCAGAAATAAGACAAAAATCACATGCCGAGAGGTCGAGACAAATGGAGAATAGTGAGCGTGTGGTACTCCAGAGCAGGGAGGTCAGACGGGGCGAGTACAGGTCAGCACTACGGAAAAGGTCGGAGAAAATAAAGAAGCAAGAAATATTGGACTAGCTAGATTATTTTTTATGTTACACTTTGTTTAAATTCAAGTTTAAATTTTGACAAAAGATCATGTTGAGATCCGATTAAAGGCCTAACACAAATAAATAAGCGTCCACAATGACTGCGCACTGACCGACGGCGCCGCCCGGCTCGATGGGTATGCAGATGCGGCTGGGGCAGGCGGCCGGCGGCGGGCGCGGCGCCTCCTGCAGCTCCGGGTGGCGGCGCAGCACCCCCCGCCGCATGGCGCGCCGCACGGCCGCGCGCGCCAGCAGCTGCAGCTGCGCCGGCGCCTGCTCGTCTGCGGGCACAGGGTCAATAGACGAACGAGTCTGAAGTGGTCCATCGCACGACCTGACCTAGTATGTACGCGAGCACGCACCCAGTTTGAGCGGGACCGCGGCCTCCTCGCCGGTGGGTGGGAGAAGTGTGGAAGTAGGAACGTTGAGCAAATTGCGAGATGTCCACTTGTTGTCTTCTACGCGACGGAACTTCAGCATATTGTCGCCCACCGGCATCACTAGGATACCTCCGACCTGGAAGCGTAAACGCGACAAATGATAATTGACTATGAAATAGTATAATTATTATTACGCGCCGATAAAAATCTGTCTGTACGAGATATCTGAACAATACGGTGTTTTTAATTTGATCTGATTGTAAATATGTGTCGATCAAATCCGTGTATTTCCGCCCAATTTTCGAGACACTACCTTGTCATCTTACCAGAACTAATAAATGAAGTAATTCATTCGCCAGAGTAGGAATCTCAAAGTGCTAATTGCTATATGCAAGATACATCGTAAAGCTGAATAAAATTTGATTTAAATATATATTCAATTTAGCATCTTTACTTTTAATTTTCCGGACATCTCTCCGCGTCTCTCCCACATTGTATAACTGACTCGCTCTAGTTTCTACTGCCACAGCCGTTGCGCATCACTTGCATATACTAAGTTAAACATAGAACCTACTGTCAATGCGCAACTTCATGACATTGACTGCAAATTAAATAACAAAATCCAAAGCTGATTTACCAGACTGGGAAAATTTCAATAATTTTAATAGATTCCGTTTTAATCGTACACTATCTCAATGCACTACAATGACGTCAAATCGAACTATTTGATTATAAAAATTTACGTAAAATACCTTGACGAGTCTCTTGAAGTAAGTCTGGTATTCCTCTGGACAGCCAGCGCTGCAGTACACGCGGTCGTAGGCAACGGTGTTTGGTGATAGACATAACCCGTTACCTATAAATATTGTATATGTATAATTGAAATGCACAGTGCATATGAACGTCGCTTTGAATAAAGAATATTTGTTCATAGCTTCACGCTGTATGAGCAGTAGGCAGAGGGAATCTGGTGTTAAAACTCTCCTGTCTCCACTTTCGGCCTTCCGAGATATTGCTTATTGAGTGGCGGAACTCAACGCCGCACTGTGTTTTATTACCAGAGCGAGGAAAATGAAAATCATGCATCTCCCAGAGTAGAAATCGAACCCAGATACCGTTCGTTTACAATCAGACGCTGTGCCGCTGCGCCGAAACAGCCTACAATATAATATATTGACACGTATTATTTTGCCAGCGACTAGCATTGACCCATAATTGACCCATAGAAAATGAACTCAATTTAGTTGTTCTTAAACTACTTTCACTGCCACCACACACAAATCACGATATCAATCGCGCTGCTATTGCATATGATGAAAAATGTCCATATTGCGCAACTATGTCGACGTGCTATCAAAAGGTCAAGGGTCTTTTGTATTAGGTTGACAAAAGTTGTTCACAAAAGAAATACCTTATCTTTATTGGGTATGAAAAAAAAATAAAGAAAATATTTACAAATCAATATTAAAAAATTGTAAGTTTAATAATTATACAAAACAAGTGCTGACTTGTTGTATTTTTTATAATAAATATTAAGTTTGCCCGTACGTGTGACATACATACAATATAATGTTTCATAACATGTTATGGTTTTTTTAAAACAAAATATCACAGTATTATGTTGTTACTTAATCAAATGTAATCAAATGTAAATCTGACTAATATTATAAATGTGAATGTTTGTTTCATGTAAAAACTACAGAATGGATTTAAATGAAACTTTGCAATAATATAGCTTATACATCAGTGTAACATAAAGGCTACAATTTATGATAAATTAATGCAATTCACTGTACTATTAAACAAATTACAGTGTAATTGAAGCCGCAAGAGGGCCCCTAGTTCTTAAGATAAGACAGTGATTACTTACCAAGATAGAACTTAGGCACACAGAAGTCAAAGTCATCCAAAACAGGTGAATTTTCCCTAAACTGGCTGATTTTCGTGACAGCATATTCAACCACTGATGGATGTACTTCCACTCCATGGCTGATACCTGATGTTCCGAGAATCAGGCCTGCCAGGGTATTGAAGTATCCAGTCCCAGAGCCAATATTCAGGAAGGACAGGCCTGGGCTCAGCTCTAATCCCTCCATCACCTCACTATTGGGTAATGGAATGCACTTAGATATAGAATCATAATATTCCAAGTCTAAGTGTGGGGTCCCCAGGACAATCCCCCCTGGTTTAAAAAAAATCCACTAAATGATTATTGACTATTGTTTGACAAATGTTAATATATAAAAAAAAAAATGGTGAAAAATATTTACCTCAAGTGCAATTTTGAAAAAAATTTGTTATTACACCATCCATATGTTTTAGAGTTATTACCAAATATATCTCATGATATCATTATTTATAGATGCCACATTGTTACACCTGAAGTGTCTTTATATTTAACAGTAACATATTTATAAAAAGAAACTAAATATTTATATTAAGCATGCTATTTAAAATTATCATCATATATTGCTTAACCTTAAGTTATATTGAGGTCAAGCAATATGAATAATAAATAACATCACATGAATTTTAAAGTTAAATAAATTGAATTAAAGATTGAAGACAAAATAATTGATATCACAATAAGAATGTAATGGGTCTAAGGAAGAAAGACAGCATTACCAAATATGAAATTATTCTTGTATTTTGGTCTAAAACCTTACCTATAAATACATGGAGAAGACAAGCGAAGAGGCCCGTTTTTCCAGGCTAAGTCTTTATAAGCCTGATCCCTGGTATCGGGCGTCATAAAATCCGCACGATCCAAAGCACGAAATACTCTTTCAACCTCTGGTGAACGGATATAGTTCCCGGTCATTAAATTGTCTATTAACTCATTGTTATTTCGCCCCGAACTTATAGCACCACCCATTTTTGTTTGTATTTAATTGCACTTGCACTGCAAATTATTTACTGCTTCAGTTGAACAACAAGATTGTTATGTGACGTCAGTTGTTTTTTAACATATCTTTTGAAAAGTACGAACAACTTGCCTAAAAGCTAATAATAAATACCCTTCACTAAATCATCGAACCCTTAAAGGTAACATTATTGATTCATGTTTCGTGACACAATCTGACAAATTATATCTAGTTTATCATAAAATTTAATGTTATTATTCTTAAACACAATTTTATTTTAATAAAATCGATAAATCATGAACATCAAAGCTAAATTAGAACAGTAGCACAGACAAAAAAATTGTATAATCAATATTATGTTATCATTTTGACAGAATAAATAAAACCAAAACAACTCTGAGATCTCATGACCAACTTGTAATAATAATACACAATTATTTTAAAATTATGCAAAAAATGTCTGCTCTTTACTGAAAAAATTGGATGAGATGATCGATACACGATAAGTATTGTAACCGTAAATACTAAAATTGACGGGATGATATAATAATAAAATTATATAGTTTTGTATTCTAACGATATAATAACAATGTTATATTTTAAAAATGGCTGTTCTTCTCTGTAACTTAAACTTTCCAAGGCAAAAAAATTACTGAATACTAATAAAAAATATTATGGTTGTGCTTTTTTAATATATATGTTAATCATGTTTTGATCCTACCTGACCAACGTGGCTTTTTTGATGATTCGACATTTTTCTACATCTATGGTAGAATGTTGAAATTATTTGACAGATTGTCAGTCAAATTGGGGTTGGGGAGAATTGTAATTGTTTTTGCATTCCATATTACAGAAAATTAATTCTTATTTATTAGTAAATTAATTTTGCTAATTATAGTGAAGAGTCATAGGAAAAACTGTTTTAGTTCATATCAATACGAAATCGTGTGATGTGAAATAAACTAAATTGTGGATTCAATAAGTGTATCGTAAAATATATGTTTTTGTGACGTAATATTACAAAAAAGTGAAACAATAAGTAGTCCAATGGCAGAAACGACGGAAGCGAAGGCGAGCGCTTCAGCTCCAGGTGGTGATGCTGGCGGTGAAGAAGAAAGGCGCGATGAACGTATGCTCGAATGTAATATTTGCCTCGACACGGCACGAGATGCTGTTGTTAGTATGTGCGGACATCTTTTCTGGTAAGTTCTTTACCTAATTACAAATGATATATATAGATATAGATATATCTAATTGTGCTATTTATTGGGTTAATATAAATGTAATATAAAAACATGTTTTGTAACAACAAATTTGCTTTAAAATCCAAATGCTATTACAGCTGGCCTTGCCTTCACCAGTGGTTGGAGACCAGACCAAATCGACAATCTTGTCCAGTTTGTAAAGCTGCAATTAGTAAGGAAAAAGTAATTCCATTGTATGGTAGAGGAAATACTAAACAAGAAGACCCTAGGAATAAGGTGAGCTAAATGGGATGATGGATATCTAATATATCTTATAATTGATTGTATAATATGTCTTATTTCATACACTCTCATAGTTAATTAATTTATCTGTTGATAAGCAAAAAATTATAATTAAATCTGTTTTCTTTATATGTTGCGGGAAATTCAAAAAACAATTGGGATGTTTAATTAAAAAGTTGTTTGTTTTAAATCTTATAATTTCATATCATATAATAAATATTCCAGAGACAATTAAGTTTGTACTCCTTCCAATAAGTGTTATCTTTTACTTGAAAGACATTAGATCTATTATCAGATTACCATATGCTATATATATTTAATTTAAAAAATGATTATAATATATTCATTTATATTTACTGTATGTATATAATTGTGAAGCAATTATAGAAACTTAATTAAAACCAAAACAAAAATTAATACTATTAACTTGTAATTGTCATTTATGATTATATTTAAACTAGTCTCTTTCCCCTGCTAGGGTAGGACCAAACAGGAGATTTAATTCTATCACTCAACACCTGTATATATCAAGTTCAGATGGAAAGTCGAGAACTGAGTATTTTGACACTAGGTTCTTTCTGCCTACCCAGTAAACAGAATTTAAATGGTACAAATTAGTTATCGATTGATTGTACAACAAATAGTTTAAGCCTTCAATTTATGCAGCGATCAAATCCTTGACCACAGCGGCCTTATGAAGATAATATCTTATCATATATTTGAGATTAAATGTGTTCTTGTTAATATCTGAAAATGCTAACTGTATGTATAGAAATAAGAGTAATTGAATAAAATTTAAAAAATACTTGCTTAGCCTTAGATTAGCAGTGACTATGCATAACTACTTAAAATAAACACTAAAACTACTGTATATTTGTGTACTATGTTTTTACCTATATATTTTTTAGTACAATAAAGAATATTATAAAATTATGTCATAGAAAAATTAAAGGAGAAGACAGGTATGAACTAAATGGACAGGTATGAAAAAAAACTTTCTATTCATCGTGAGGTCACGATTTATGATAGCAAAATGTTGTAACTTAATATATGCAAAAGATATGGTCGCGATGTGCCTTATCTCGCTTGTTAGATAATCAAAGGCTTCGTTATGTATGGAGGAAGTGATTCTGGAAAATAAGCTAAAGTCTATAAGTGCCTAACAATTACAACTTCTCTGTATAAATATCAATAATATCATATCTATATATTGAATTTTCTCTTCTAATTCTTTTTTTACATAGACCTTTTCTATTATGTTTATTATAATATATTGCTACTATTCTTTATATATTATATATATTTAGCTTCACGCTTTATCTCTAATTTTGTGGGGTATAAAGATAACCTAATGTCGAGACACTCGGTTCACCGCAAAGAAATTTGTCTTGTTATGTGGAAACTATAGCACTTACTGTCGTTTACTTCTATAATTTCGTCCATCTATCTGTATCTTCTATTGCAAACGATGTTGCAGACTCAATAACAGCAATGGCTGTAATATAAATAGTTTGTGCATAATATATTGATAATATGAACCATTTCTTCCAGGTACCACCAAGACCAGCAGGTCAACGTACGGAGCCCGAGTCCAACAGCGGGTTCCCTGGGTTCGGCTTCGGCGAAGGATTCCAAATGTCATTCGGCATAGGTGCATTTCCTTTCGGTGTGTTCACGTCCACGTTTAATTTTGGCGACCCTAGACCTAGCGCTGGTAAGTTTTCTGGAGAACATAAATAATTATCTGTTGTAGCGTAATAATTATTGAGTGTATTGACATGAGTCCGCTATACTTTTCTCCTCTTTCCACTATAATACAACGCAATGCCCTTATACTTCTCTCTGCTCTCATTGGCGTTTTATTTTACCGGGGCAAGAAAAGTTCAGTTGAAAAGTTCAAACCCCACCACCACGGCGCTTACCGTCACACCCACTGTGCCATACTATCAAGGGTATCTATGTAGGGTGTCAAAACTTTTCAACAGTCCATTTTGTTGTTGTAAAGTCACCATTACTAACAGTTTGTTTAATTTTTTTTTACTCTTCCTAGAACAGAAAATTGGTTTGAACATGTTTTACATATAAACAAAAAATATAATACTATTTAGATATTAGGATTTCGCGAATATACACATATATTAAATAAAACGTTTCAACTAAATTAAAGCTAAGTATTAAAAGTATTAATGCTAAAGGTGGTGGAGTTAAAAAAAAAAAAAAAGTTAGTAACAACCCTCGTCTAAAGATGTCTGAGGATACTGAAGTGAGCTAAGTTAAATTCCAGCTCTGATCCTACTATAGTAAAAACAAGAATGTACTTCACATGCAAATGTAATGCACCATGTTAATTCTGGTAATGCTTATAAAATAACCTCATTCATATGTAAATACGTATTGTCATGAACGGAATATATATTTCACGTTTTAAATATAAATCATACTTTAGTTATTTCGAATAGCTATCGGTGTTTTGTTTTAGCCCGAAAGAAATGAAAACAAAGCAATGTGACGGCGGTCGTTTTATTATAATAATATTGTTTGTCGACATTTTGTTTAAATGATATGACGAATGCTATTGGTTTAGCTAATAGCTTTTTTTTTTTTTTTTTTTTAATATTGTGCCGTCGCCGTTGAAACGTCCTTCCAAGAGGTCTGAACGATTTTGAAATAAGTAATTTTCTATCTTTATCCCTTTCCTTTAGTGTGGAATAACACTTAGAAAGTATAGTGTATAAATATATTATATATATTTGCAGCTCCTCGCGGCACCGCCCAGTATGAAGAAGAGCAGTTTCTATCAAAAATATTCCTGTGGGTGGCCATATTGTTCGTGATTTGGCTAATTTTTGCTTGACATGCGCATTATAACCATTCTTGCCATGGAAAGTTTCTCGGACAATTTACGTAAATCTACTTAACTATATAAAATATTATTTACATAATCATAATTTACATAAATATATATATATATATATATATATATATATATATATATATATATATATATATATATATATATATATATATATATAACATGGTGAATATATATAACAAATAAAGCATTTCTGCATCATATGAGAAATACTCGATGATAACTGTCTACATGATTAGAATTTGTTTTTGATATTTTTATATGCAACAACAAAATATGATTAAATACAGCGGTAACCCGATTATCCGGCCCTCCGTGGCTGGATTGGAAGCTAGAGTTTAAAACACGCGCCCTCACGTGTCCCTCTGGCATACAACAAATATGCCGAATACTATCAAACTTTCAAATTGCTAGCAAAAGAGAGCCTTCAGGAGTCCTTGGACAGTTCTAGCCCGTTTTAAATAAACCTCTAGAAGCTTCGGGACATATGAATTTAATTGTGTTAAATACACAAATAAAAATGGATTGCTCTTTAAAAGTGTATTAAAAATATTTACTTACATTATACATGTTATATGCTGTGCTAATTAAAAATGTACACAGCATCGTGTAATTCGATTATCCGAATTGTTGTAACGACAATAATCAATCCGGCTAATCGATTTTATTTAATCAATATGCATTTAAACTCTTATGCATAGAGCTCTTCCAAATGACTTTGATGCCAACGCCTTGTGACGTCACTAGCTGCTAATATCGATTATGCTGTTTGCTTTTGCACTATTGGTTCTTTTTTTTTTTCACTTTTTAACATATTATTTTAGAAAACTTGCAAGTATATGTTTCACAATTGTCATATCAATATTAATGTGTAGAAAATTGGTAATGTATATCGATTTGTTGGATTTCCTTAAGTTTTAAATTCAACAAGTACTTCCCCTTGCGTTAAAGTTTTTGATTTGATCTCGAAAAGTGGTGTACAAATTTCATATAGGATTAGGCTTGTAAATTAAATAAATATCATATGTTTAGCATTTGTACTAACTGGTGATAGAACACGTTTGTTTGTAATTTTGCATCTATATTGTTTCTATTGTAGAATATGAATCTGCTACTATTGAATGTGGATTTTAACTTTAACTCACTAGTTATTATTGTAAACGGAAGCTACATAAATAACTCTAGATGTAAACGTTGAGGCAAATGGCTCGTCAATGTTCTGACCTATTTACAACAGGGGTTTTTTTTTCTTTTTTAATGTATTTGCCCTAAATTGGAATCGAACCCGCGATCTTCAGCTTATCTTCCTTGTACTTGTACTAGAGTAATTTACAGCTGAATGTACGAGAAATTAACTGTGGATATAATAATATTTATGTTGTAATAATTATAGTTTGTCAATTTTTTTTGAAAAATTGGGATTTGGTTATATGTTATTATTGGAAATGTGCTCGAAAGTTTAAAAAATAGGTACTGTAAATTCTAATGCCATGAGATAATGTGATAAATTGGAACTACCACACTGAAAATGCCTTAATTTTGTTGAGGACGAGGACTTGGACAAATTCTAGTAAGTTCCATAATTATTACAGACTCAAGTGTTTAGACGACGCAAAACAAAGTAGTTTTAATTTTCTTTGTTTACCTAATAGTTGTAAAGGTAAAGAACACGCTTAGTTTAACTGCGTGTCCCTGGCGGGGTAGCCGGAGAGCGCGGAGAGACGGACACTCGGTCTTAATACTTCCTACGCTTTTATTAAAAATATTATATATTTCTATAAATAATATTATTTATTCATTTGAATATCAACGTTTGAACGCGAACTACTTGTAAACTGTCCAAGTCTTCAAATTTAATTCAGAATAATTTTTGTGGTATTTGGCTATATTATAAAAAAAAGTTTAAATACTTTTTGTTTATTTATATAATGTTTTCAAAAAAAAAAGTTGAGTCGGCTAGATTTCAAAATAGAGTATGTCAGACTGATTTGAAGATATAATGTTTATATATCGATTGGAGCAGTTGGTCCTTATCCGTTCTTATTCCTCCCTTCCCACGGGTAACGGGTTCGATTCCCGATGTGTGCTAATTTTAAAGTTGCCTAATACTTTAATCTAACAACGCCATGCCAGGACCAACTGCGACGGACAGACAGTCGTACTTTGTTCATCGGTAGATAGTTTATTTTAATATTCCTGTAAGATAAGTGTATATAATTTTCAACTGTTTAATGTAAATTATTAAAAATAAACGATGATGTAAACATCTTTTGACCATTATTTATATGAACCCTATGACATATTTGTATTTAAATTAAATTAGCTTCGCTAGGGATCCGTAGGGACCTAGTGCTTAGACATTCCGCTTTTTGAGACATTGTGTGTTGAGTGGCGAGCGAGAGTAAAGAAAATGAAAATCTCCTCTCATGGGAATCGAACCCACAAGCCGTCGCGTTTACAAGCACGGACTACGCCTCTGCGCCGCGACGGTATTTGTATTCAATTTATATTATCTTATTTTAGGCTTAGCTATGGCTATACGTTTTGTTGCGTTAAGAGATTCGAAAGTGTGTTAAGAAAAATTGGAGACATCAAGTTCATCGAATTTTTATATTATTATATTATGTATATATGTGTGTGTATATTTATATATTATAATATTAATTTACACATTACATATTTATTTTTCCACATGACAAGGTTGGCTGGGAGAGAATGCTTGTTAGCGTCAAGCCCTCCACCTATTGTACATCTATTTTAATAAATGTGTGCAATAAATAATAATCCACAGCCATCGCGATTCTCCACATCCGAATAACATAATATAACATAAAAATGTAGACTAAATTTGCACAACTAAGTCACGCTTTTCTAATATTACAAAATGGTATTACAATGGTTAAAATAAAACCCACGCATTCTCGGGTCACTCACTTTATTACTTTTCACATTAATCGAAGATAATATGGCTGTAAAGTTTAAATGTTTTTTTTTTTTATATAAAGTAAAACTAAAGCCTTCACACTGTAGTGCTAATGATGGATAATAATTAACTGTCAGTAACAAAAATCATTATCAATCATGTCTTATACAAAATTTGCAAATATATAAAAAACTAAACTACTGCTTAGTTTAGAATTCTAAGTAAGCATACCTCCCAAGTTAATTTATCAATAATAATGCTACAAGCTGACTTAAAACATTCATCATTTAATTAAAATCCACCATTAAACATAATTTGATATTCACATAGTCCTCTGGTCTGTTTTCCTCTCTTTTTAATGTGATTTAAATTTCCAAACAAAACTCAATACAATCAGGACATTCATTAGGCACATAAAATACTGTATATATAAAAGCTGTAAGCATTTAGATTATTATAAAACATTTAAATCAAAAAGATTTTTTACTATGGCAATTCTTTTCTTTTTTTTTTAAATATTTAAACCTAGTTCTTCATATTAGTATAGAGATGTTTTGGCATCAATTCCAACATATAAATTCTATATTTATTCAAGTGAAATATAATAATATTTAATTACTAAATGCTTAGAACTTAGCTGGTGTATTGTAAAAAAAAAATTATAAGCAAGTGTTTTTCAAATCACGTCTCATTCTTAGCTAATGTCAATGAAATGATATGATCCAATCATATGTGTGTGTGGTTAATAGTATTTTTTTTTTTTTAAATACTGTTCTGTTTGTCAAATTTGAATAGGCTACTGATAAAATATTTAATTTTGTATCACTAAGCTCCTATATATTTAATATTGATAATCACCATAAAAAACTATTAGAGTGAAACCTTTAGAAGAAACAAAAGCATATTATCATTACACAAATTATCAATTCCTTTGTGACGAAGCACGTTGAAATGTTTTTTCAATAATATAAATCAATAAAATGAACATAAGCCTACATTATGAAGGAGTTATTGTGTTTGGAAATAATATCTTAAATCTATTCCCTAGCATGTTATATTAAAATATTATTAACTGATTTATCGCATACAATTTGATAATATAACTACTAAGTAGTGATAAGTACATTATTTTAGTAGACCATGCACACCATGGACTGACGGAACAAGTAACGTACACTTCAACAAGTTGTAAAAATATAATTTACTTCAGACTCACACTGTATCTTACATATAGCAGAGTAGGCAGAGAGGGAGGACTTACCTATCCTATCCTTTACATTCAAATACTAGAATAGGCGATTTGAGTGGCAAAACCCAAGTCGCATTTTGCTTGCTAGAGCAGCGAGATACAAATGTACTTATTATTAATAAAAACGATAAATCCTTTAACAATATCAAATGTAGTACATATTTATAAAGAAAAAAAAATGAACTTACTCAATACCATACAGTTTGAGTGTACGATCCATACTAGTAGATGCTATGTACTGAGCATTCTTACCAAAACGAACTCCAGTGGCTGATGCTGTGTGATCATTGAAGACCTTGAGCTCCTGCCACTGTCTACACAAATACACTCTAACATCTGTACCCGCTATGGCCAAATAAGTACCACTTTGATCGAAGCACAACTCTTTGATAGCGTAACCTTCATCTAGTTGAATTGTCTTGAAGTTCTTAAGCTTTCTCAAGTCCCACAGTTTAACACAAGCGTCTTCAGCGGCTGTGGCCAAATAGTATCCGTTTTCTGAGAACGATATAGAAGTAACTGGTCCAACATGGCCAGGGAAGTTGGCAACATTGGTTTGCTCCTTCAAGTCCCAGATCTTGACTTGGGAATCTTCGGTCCCAGTACCGAAGATCAAACCGTCAGGATGGAATTGAGCAGTTGTTAGGCTAACACCTGACGCGTCACTCACCTGGAGGATGAGATCATAATTTTTTTAAGCAGTATATTAAATACAAATTAATAATGTTTCTTAATGGGACTTCTTGATGCAAGCTCATTATATAAGTTATATGCATTATAAAAAAGTTATAATTAGGTCATGGAATAGAGAGTATTAATTGTTAAGAAAAAATTTAGAGCTGATGCTTAAGTTAGGCATTTTAAAAATAATTAAGTCTTGTGCAAGTTCTTTTAAGGTTCTCTTAAATTGAAGCATTATCATTTATAACCCATGACTACTTATTGTGACCGAAATAATCGACTGCTCCATAATACACACCTTAGTAAGCAGTGTTCCAGTCCTGATATCGGAGAAGGCCCAATGCTGATCAGTGGAGGTGGACAGCACATAGTCGCCAGTCGGGTGGAGAGAGAGTCCCGTCACTGGACCCTCGTGAGAACGAAGTACAACCGTTGTTTGGGAACTATGGAGAATGACAAGAAAATAATAGAATACAATATGCCTTTTGTGCAACAGATATACATATAAAATGCATGTACTATATAAATCCAAAGCTTAATTATTTTTTTTTAATTATCTATTGCATGTTTGTGGTAATAAGCAAACAGAGTAATGTAACATTTTGTGACATTTTTTCAGTAGATTATTAATTATTATTATTATATGACATTTTGTTATTGTTTCAGTAGATCATTAGTAATGTATTTTATTACATAAAGAGTGGTATCTAAAGTTGTTTACTAAAAACCACTTCCACTTCGTTACATACAATTTAAATCTCAGTAACTTCTACTGCCATAAGCAGCAACTTCAAATAGAGTCTTTAAACAGACAGATCCAATTAACTCACGTTGGTACATTCCATACTCTTATAGTATGATCAGGCGACGCAGTAATAACTGTATCTTCATCCGGATGGTATATAACTCGGGTGACTTTCTTAGAATGTCCCTTCAAGATGGCGACCACTTGCTCTGTGTCCTTATTAAAGACGGTCGCGTTGCGATCATTGCCTCCAGTCAGCAGACGGCTATGGTCTGATGGGTTGATATCCAGAGCGAGGATACCCGGTACACTAGCTGAGTGTAGACCCTGGAATTGAAAACGGAAATTAGGTTAGGTTAATTAAAGAATTACAAAGACCTTTGTAAATTTTAATTATTAACACACATTTATTCTTCTTACATGCCACCTCCCCCTTGCAAAAAAAATATTTTGAAATGTAACTGAAGTGACATCAAATTAAAGTGAAAGTTTTCTTTAACTTATTCAGTTCCATAGTAGATTTTAACACCATGCATTTTCTTCTAATATAAATCTAAATATATGTATAAAATATGAATATCCACTTTCATTATAACTTCAACATTATCTGAATAAACATTGCATAAACAAACAAATAACAATGAACTAATTGTTTCAAACTTACCGGATGACTAGCCAGGGTGAGGAAAGCTCTAATCTGATCAGGAGACATGAGTCCTTCAGGCACGGTTCTTCCTCTCCGCTTACGTTCCTGAGTTAGGGCGGTGGCACGCTCTTGTAAGCGGGAGACGACATCAGTTGACATGCCCACTGGGGTGACACCACCGGTTGCCGCTGATGCATCCACCTGGTAGGCGAAAAATGAGTTAAATGTAGAAAAAGATTTGCCATTAAGCATAAAATAAAATCTCTGGCTACTAAGCCAGAGATTTTATTTTATCACAATAGTTTTTTTTATTATTTGGGATGGGTAAGTTAGAAATTGAGCAGAAAGTGAGGAACAGTGTCATTACACTAAGTTCCCTCTGTCTAGGCTGCTATATGCAGGACATAAGAGTGAATGTTTTTTTCTAACAAATATATAAGTTCAAGCTATTTATAAAACCATAGATATCTTTAAAAAATATAAAAATCTGTTACCGCATGGGCAGGCTGTGGAGCTGCAATGCCAGCTTGTGGCTTAAGTGTGGCTAGGGCCTCTCTTGCTGCAGTCACCTCTTTTGTAAGACGAGCTATTACTCGACAAGCTGCATCATGTTGGTATAAAGCGTGACTTAATTCCTGAAATAATAAAAGAGTTAATAAAATATCAAATATCAAAAAATTTAAATACTAAAATTTATTTCATTCTGGTAGTGAAATTCAATGAAAACTAATATTGATTAAAGTTTAAAAAATTATACCCATATTTTCAAGCAGGTTGTCTGTTCTGTTTGTCAAAATTAGAATATCTTTTTTAGCTTCATGCATGTCCTATATATAGAGCAAAAACCGAAAAGAGTACATATTATTTGTATAACATTGCTTTTTTAATTTTTGCCCAACTCTGAGACATTGCATGTGTAATGAATAAATTTGTTCCATTCATTGTGAAGGATAAACCTTAAACTAGCTAAGTAGAATGAATAAGTAACACGAGATTATATTTTACTTAAAGCAATAATACAGTCAATTAGCCAGACTATGTGACACAATTTTTTTTTCTTTTGTGTGACATACAAGGGAACTAGTGATGAGATTATCATATCTCACTCTAGATTACTATTTCATTCGGAAATATAAATCAGTAATAACACATTCACACATATGTCTACTACGTTGTTCTCATTTTTATGAAAAATCCGTAATTTGGAATATAGAAATTAATTGTACCTGGCGGGCAGTCTGAAGTTGTTGTCTTTGTGTGAATGTATGCAACATAAGTGCATCCCATTCATCTTGCATACTTTTAAGTGTTGCTGGAATGGATGTAGCACTGGGAGGCTTAGGTTTAACAATCGCTGGAGCTGTGAAATATTAAATAATACTTATAGCCACAATATAAAAACAAACAACTTGTATAATGGTAATATAGAAAATATCGTTTTAAATATTACTATATCATTTTTTCTGAAACAATAATTTACCGTTTAATACAAATAGATAATGGATGACATACTTTATAAACTTACTTTTTATTTCGATAAGGTCTTCCACCCGTAGTTCTTTACCACTAATGGGGTCAACACTATTTTCTATTATATATTTTTCAATAATACGTTTCTCAAAAACTGCTCCCGATGAAGGAGATACCACAGGTACTTCTGGCACCTCGTTAGATACTGAAATTGGCAAATAGGTTAGCTTGATACACACAAACAAAATTATTTAAATAAGTAAATATAGCGATAATTTAACAAATAATAGTTATAGATATATTACGATTCACTTATTAATATATAATATATTATAATTTATTAAGAAATATAGCATAAACCACTGTTTGATACCACCGGTCTTTAATGCACATCCGTCGTTTTATTAAAAATTTGATAATCACGTCAGTTAAGTAATGATACTTACTTGCACAGTATAAAGCCATTTTATTTCAATAAATTTAACGATACACGAGAAGAAGAAATCATGAAAATCACATTAGAAACACAATTCCCTCCGACTTGTACAAACTCTTATGCTGTCAAACTAACAAAACAGATAAATAATAATAATATAGATTAAATTAGGGACTAATACAAATAAAATAACTTTGGATACGATTTTTATGTAAATGTAACTAATAAATAGCTAAAAAATCTTTATGTAAAGTTAAGTTTACCTTATATAGCTTGTGTTTTGACCGACTACATATAAAATACCTAACGAATTTATTTTTTCTTGCCTCCGACCTTTTTACCTTCCACTTCCAAATAAAGGAAAACATTACTAAGCTTTTACATAATTATAATACAATGTTTACATAATATACATATTAAATAATGTTGATATTTACTTATTTCCTCTAAATGGGGCGTCACATCAGAGGGCGTCCAATGCTGCCTGCGCGGTCGTTTGAGCTTCGTGCTTTGGTTCGGACCTTTGTATTTAAAATATTATAAAAATTTAATTGAATTTTCCTTCCAATATAAACTCATTCTTAACTACGCTTTATATATTTTGTTATCAATGGAGTTTTAATATTAATTTAAGTAATTATTAATAAAAAAGTGATTATACATATAAAACACAGTAGGAACTCAAAAAAATTATTACAATAATGAAAATGTAGAAATAAATAGGACTGGATCTGGATAACTGGCAATCTTTTTTAACTGTTTAATCAATAATTTAAGGTTTATGGTAAATACGTTCTTTTTTGTTTCAAATTCGGCTAAACGACATATTAAACCAAAAACGAACGCTAAAAGTAAGCTAATGCAACATTGCCAAGCCAATTTGTGGATTGGCTTTTTGGCTATTATTAAATTTTTGTTTCGTTGTCTGCCAATGCAGCCATCATTCTATTTATACTATTCTATTCTTACTTTAGAATGGATCACATTCACAGGTAGCAAATTATATTTTTGTGATCTCAATAGCAAATAGAAACGTTAAAATAATGTAAATAAAGCAAAATCCTAATAAATTTATAATTTCATAAGTTTAAAGATATTTTCTTTTAAAATCATCACAAAAAATAACTCAACATCAAATAATTATGTAAATAAAAACAGCAAGTCAAGGAATAAAAATATAATAAGAGTACACACAATAAAAAATGTGATTTAGAAACTTTATTAATCTTCGAACAACAGTTTAGAATAGTTTTTGCCAACAAATGGCACAATTTTAGCACAAATACTTGTGTAAAAACTTACATTTTACTAACCACAACTTTGTACATGGCCACTGCAAAAATATTTTTGTAACTACACCAATGTACAAACATTTATATTTACAACCGTAACAAAATACTTAGTATTTTATCATACACTTTTCAAAATGTGGTGAGAATAGTATATTTATATTATTATAAAATCGTTTATATTAGATTTATACAAGATTGTTATAAAACTTAGAAAAAAAAACGAACTGATTATGTTTCTTAGCATATTTTTGAAGTCATATTTCAATTCACAAATCCTTTTAATAATGATGACAAGTTGACAAGTAATTTCTAGTCATAGATGATGAAGATTCTATAAAATAAAATAATTTCATGATACTACTGACTACTATAGCACAATTGTATACCATGTAGGTAACATAAAAAATACAGATTTTGTTAGTTATTAAAAAAAAATAAACACTTATGTTATCTATAAAAAAAATAACATAAACCATTCTCTATGGTATTATTTACATGGTATACAAACTAAAATTATACTAGATTGCACTATGTGTTAAAAATAAATATTTACAAATACTTGACTGGACCAAAAAAAAAATAGTCTTGATTATATATTAAATTACTATATTAAGGACTTCCGATTACACGTTCTTTGGTTTGAATAGGACATGTAGTGTCATGTGTAAATAATATTGAAATAATTCCATAATTGTACAGATTTTATTGTTTTCTGGTGAAGATAGTAAGAAAAGCTGGCAGTCAATGCTGTAACTTACATACACTGTAACTTATAAATTTATTATATAGCTTATAAATATTGAACAGGTCTTTATTGGATTCGTCAGGTTATGAAAGTTTAAAAGTTGCCTCCAATTACTTGAAATGAAAGAAATTCATATTTTCAACAATCACAACCACAACTTTCAATATTGCATTTTGTGCTATATATCTAAAGTAAAAAACTATACAGCCTAATCAAATAGTATTGTCAATAAATTGACTCTTCATATAAAAACCAACTAGCTAGAATTAGCAAACTATATAAAAATATATCTATGCCAAATATAAAAGGAAATTTTAATACAATTTTTAGACCATAATTGGTAAAATTTAAACGATGATTATATTACATAGAATAAATTCAGTGCTGTTAACAAATTTATCATGTCTCAGAGCAATAAGACAACAATGTATAGTCTTCACAATAAGCAATTAATTTCAATACTGTATGTATTACATATTATATTTACATTTGTTTTTGGACACAATCTAAGAAATTCGTAATAATAAAATAATGTTTCACACTTTGCGTACAAAATAATTATGAATACCATCAATTTTGACTAAACAATGTTCTAAGTTTAGTATATACAAAAATATTATACAACAAGTCCATTCGTGCTATCTGTAATAGTTAGGGACACTTTACAAATCTTACATCTATAATTTTATACATAACCCATCACCAATAAGTTATAATAATTTCATAATGTGACGTCACTACTCATTTTTTTAAATTTTAATAATGTCAAGACCTACTGAGATCACAACCTAGTGACAATATACCGACATATTTAATATGACTTAAAATTAAAGTCATAGGTATAGAAAACACCAAAATTAAAATGATTTCCTAAGTGTTTATAATACATTTAAAACAGATATATAGATATATCACTGTACAAATATCATTTAGCACAATATTGCAGTTCTACACGAGCACGGTGAGCGCGTGCTGGAGTGCCCGAGATCACGATAGAGAGTTTCTCAAGTGTCGCACTGTAGCGTATACCTGTGACGAAAAAAGATATGCCTGTTAGAATATTAATAATATACATACAATAAATTAAATAAAGGAATAAATTTAAGGGATTTTTTTAAATTATTTCATTAGCGGTGTGGTAGGGGAAGTCAAAACCCTGCTTTCTAGATTCAGTGAAAGGAACTGTAAAGATAGAATCCAAAACCGATCCGAACACAGAAAAGAAAGAGTGGAGAACGTAGATTCACATTCACCTTAACGGCGGGGCCCAGCCTCAGCCGCAGGCACTGCACCAGCTCCTCGCAGGACGCCATGACGAGCTCGGCGCCGGAGAGCCGCGCCGTGACCGCCGCCGCGCCCACCGCCGCGCCCGCCACCCGCGACAGCAGCGCCGCTACATCCTTCTGTTATGGGGGAAAAAATGGAATGAATGGAAGATGGCTGGATGGATGGATTCATTTCAAATTTACTGTAAAACTTAACTAAAAAATGTACGCTTATCGTATTTTTTATTATGTGTGTAGCTTAAGCTTAGAATAAAATAATTATATCTCGAAAACGCAAAAACCAATAAAAAAAAGTAACAAATCAATAATTTACCTGCGACCAAGTACCGGGATCGGACGGCAGCGACAAATCCGCCATATGCCTTGCAATTAGCGCACGAGGTGGATGTAGGGACTGGTGGAGCAGCGGGCTGAGGTGGGACGGCGACTGGTGCACTGACGAGTGCTGCGGCGAGGCGTGGCCGCGCCGGGACGCCGCGCGGCCGGGCCGGTTGTCCTCACTGCCGCCGCGCCATCTTTTACCGCAACTACTCGATAGGGACTCGTCGTCGGACACCTGTTCCACAATTGAGTAATAATTATTTGCAACAGTCGTGATGTAGCTGCTCAACACTTGACTGTAAACGACAGTTGTGGGTTCGACCTATTCGGAGAAATTAATTTCTTTTTATTTTATTTATTTTTTATTTTTATAAATTGAAAGTCATTTGTCAGATACGATTTTATTTAAGTATATTTGTTTGAAGGAAAAAATTGTTAGTTTAAGATATTTGCAAAAAAAAAAAATTATTAAAACTTACAGGTTCATTTCTCACCACTTCTTCAACTCGTTTATGTTTTGGAGGTCGTCCTCTGGGAAGCCTATGAATTAATTAAAATGAATAAATAATAATATTATTATTTATTATGATATGAGATATTATTTACTAATCCTTCATTTCTTTCTGTTTATATAAATGTACGGTTCGTTTATATAATACAACTTACTTTTCTTTTGGCACTTCATTTGGTGTGCTCGTCGACAATGACTTTGGCTTGACAGGTATCCTGTGCATGGGGCGCTGCGGCGCCAGGCGGTCGGGCGGCGGCGGCGGCGGCGCGCGGTAGGGGCAGGCGGAGGCGGCGCCGTGCTGCTTGAGCGCGCCGCCGCGCACCGAGCCCAGCCCGCGACAGCCGCCCACGCCGCACGGCCCGCTGGCGCGCAGCTCCTCCGCCGCTGTCGACATTACGCGGCTGGATCAGTTACACTCTCTCACCCTCGGACAAGCTATACTTTAAATGTTCTGAACATTTGTAGCTCACACCTGTTACACAACTATTATAACAAGTGTCATCTACAGTCATGAAACTGGCGACATTTAAAGACAATGTTGACATATTTTAGATGATCAAACAAAAGTACCAATCTAATAAGTACAAATAAATATAATAATTCGACTCACTCAGCGGTGGTTCCAGCGGGTGTCCAGTCTTCAAGCACCAGCCCACGGGGTGTATGTCCGGGGAGTCGTCGTCCAGCCAGCACGACAGGTCGTCGGGCCATCCGTCGAAGGAGACCCGCACCTGGTGCCCCTTTATAGCGCTGATTGTCGCTACTCTTATGAGGAAGGGCACCTGAAGTGGAAGTAATTAAAATTATACATTATATATATGAATATATATCTAATATTCTACGTTCGTATTCGTAGAGACACTAACATAAAGAGACGATGTTTTTAAATAAAACGAGATCGTATATTTCATAATCCAAGCAAGTGAAGTGGCAGTGGCAGTGTACATACAACAAGTACAACTTGTTATCAATAAGTTGCTCAGGTATTATTGTTAATTATTTCATGAAACGCACACATTCAAACATACAATATATATATATATATATATATATATATATATATATATATATATATATATATATATATATATATATATATATATATATAAAAGCTAACTTTCACTTGATGATTAAAATAATCATTAAAAATGTCTGTAGGTCCATTCATAATTTAGGTCTCACGTTTTAGCCTAATTAAAGAAAAATCGTAGAACATTTCACAGAATATAGTGTAATTGAATCGTTTGAATCGTTGATGAGTTCTACAAAATAATTACACGGAACGATAAGGCCTTGTTAATAATATTATAAGTCTTAAAAATGCTAATTATACCCTAATTAGCATACAGAGTTGCTTTAATGTCAAGCAACTGGTGCTGATTAATTATAATTACGATTAAAATATGTATTTTAGAAGCAAAATTTTATTATATACACGAGTATATTAAAACCAACAACGTGTTGAAATTTTAAAAAAAAACTCATTTTAAGGTTTCTAGTCCAATCAATCCCCATCGTGTTTTCTCCATTTTACGTGACATAAGCGAAGTGAAGCTTTAAAATAAAAAAAAAAACAAAAAGAAATGAAATTATCTCGGAAGTATATTTTATAATATATTGCGTTTCTCTTTATATATGGCGTTTCGAGCGTGCCAGTGGAGCACAATTCACTTCGCCAATGTCACGTTGAATGGAGAACGCACAAAGGAGATTTAAATAAAGAAAGATAAGATAAGTAAAAAGAAAGATAACATTATTCATTGGAAGAATGGATGTTTAAAGGAGATCCATTTTACAATGACACTTTTAGTAATTCGATATTGCCTTTTTCTACCTGCATTGCCTTAAATATTTTTGATAGTGAGTACTAAACATCGAATCGACTTACTTACTCACTTATTTTATAAGTTTTAATAAGCGTTACAAATGCAGCGGGCATTCATGGCTTATAACTCATAAGTTATATAAGAATTAAAAGTATGAATTCCAAGCAAACTTAACTTCTCTATATTCTTCAAATATACGTTTGTAAGCAGTTTTTAATCGTCATGAAATAATAATAATAAAGCCACCGGCTTGGAAAGCAGTTCTGCTGAGCTTCTGAGTCCTAGAGAGCCGGAAAGAAATTGACAGTAGCTATTTTCAGTAAGAATTGCGCGCATTCCAAATTCAAATGATCTTATATCCACTGGCAAATTTAAAACTTTCATATAAACATGTTTAATCTCATCACGTTCTTGTTATTGATAGATGTGTTATCAATGGGGAAGATGAAAAATCATAAACTTAATTTTTCGAGCTTAAAAGTTAGTCCTAATAATAAGAATATCTTCCACAATTATATCATACGACAACAGTATGTAAACATTTATATACTTATGTACATAATCTACGATAAACATAAAAAAAATTCTGACTGTACGTTGAATAGTTTTATGAATAAATTATGTAGGCAGGAAATGCGCAAACGTTACTAACAGAATATGATTTTGTTAATAGTTGTCTGTCTGTTTGTACACGCACATCTTCGGGTCTACTGGACGTATTTTGGTCAATTGTATTCAACATAATAGGTTTTCGCGAACAATCTCAACGCCAACGAAGCAGCAAACAGGTAGGTACTAAATCATAATAATGAAATAATAAATAAATACATTAACAAACACATCGTCTCACCCTAGGATCGACGACTTCTAGCTTCATGCCGGGCTTGTAGCCGGCGGGTGGGCGCGTCTTGAAGGCGCGCGGCGGCGCCACCGTCGACATTGTCTCCGACAAGTAGCTCTCCCATGAAAACGTGTCCGGGTCCTTGTAAACTGTACAAAATAATCATATTACATTACTAACACTCTCGATCTCTCAAATGTTGTATGTGTTTTAAACAAACTTATATTAGTACGAAAATTGTTAAGAAAAAAAAAAACAAATCTTCAAATAAAACGTCTCATCATGTTACCGTTATTCATTGTAGACAAATATACTACAAAACGCCACGTGATAAATAGCTCCACTCATAGATTGAAACCAAATGGCTTATCATAGATTGAAACCAAATGGCTCCAAATGGCTTTTCTAAGCAAAATTATTAACGTGTAAACTGTCTGTCGTCTGTCCACGCACAAAACTCTCCAAATTTGTTTTGCATGTGCAATCACACAACCGTAATGTACTAATGAGTCGTTAGTCAAGTGCGTTCACGGCAAACCCTTAACCATGCCCCCCCCCCCTTTGTCGTATTTAATATTTAATTAGTTTCCTTGTCCAAAGGGATAATGTTATCGTGACAGTGCTGCCATATCGGATATAGTTTTTTTTAAATATTTTGTAAACAACCATAGTCAATCAGTCAGAGAGTCAATTATTTTTATAAAAGAAATATTATTAATTTACAAAACGTTACTTTGAAATTTTGTAATGATAATTAAACAAAATTGTCTAATAATACTAAAATGAAGTCGCTCGACACAAGCGTAACAAAAATTTTCAATTTTCAAATTACGCAACGTATTTTAATGCGGTTTTCATTTATAGACAGAGTCATACAAGAGGAAGGCTTATAAATACAATACATGAAAAATGATACTGGCAGGCTAATATCGTGGGCACAGCCGTCCTTAAAAAATATGTCACGGGACAACAATAACATATAGATGTATAGACATTTCATACCACAGGCTATAATAATAATTTTTACTAAATAATAATTAAAATTATTATTCAGAAAAGCCTAGCAATTATAGATGATTACAAACATCATTATTAACAACAACTTGTTATTGCATTTTTAAATATTATAAAAAAAAAAAAAAAAAACTATAATTTTATGCGTTAAAATATTTTTTATAAATATTGAGAGACGGTTTTAGTACTACAATAAATGTAGATTTACTTGTCAAAATAGTACCACTTCATATATAAGAGAAAACAAAAAAATTAAAAAATTAATGAAACTATTTTGAATATTCAATATCCATGGGGGATATAGAAATCGAACCTATGAACACCACGTAATGACATACATACTCTGTGCAAATGGGCCAAATAATAATAATATATAAATAAATTGAAATTTAAATATACTTGTGTATTAATAAATAAATATATTATTACATTATAGGTTAACAGCTGTTCATGACTCGCGAGTGTACGAGATTCCACAACCGATTTAACATAATATTTGTATGGGCAATATAAAATATATATATAAAAGAAAACGGTCGTAATAAAAATTGAATTTTAATATACACCAGAGAACTTAATAAACAATCAATTCAAACGTAAAAACATATTGCCTTAGAGAGAGCTATATATTTTATTTACAAGGCCTTTAATCACATATAGGTATGTATATAAAATACAAAAATAGCTTCCAAATCACTTTACTTACAATAGAATACGCCCAATTTTCCAATATCACATTTAAAACGTACACAGAAAACGGAATTAATTCTTAAATGTAATTAATATCATAATAAAAGACGCTACATAATGTTACATGATCGACGTCTGAACGGCAACTGATAGGGAAGGCTATTTACGTATAAACATCGGTCCGATTAGACTTCAGCTATGTATATAATATATATATATGTATATATATGTATATCCTTGTACATTCGTTAAGAAACTAAAAGGACCGGAACGTTTTGATTTTGAATTACCAAAACAAATTAATATGTAGTATTTAGTAGCAATAGGTGGTGTGCAAGATTGATCGCGATAAGTGTGGGTTCAATACACAATCAGAATATTTTTTTACTTTTATAGCATTCTTATATATAATTTCTGTACATCCACTGATAGATATAATAGTTTAGATATAAATTCTTGTCTTAGGAACGTACCAAGCTGAAACTCATATTTAATATTACTTTAGTAATTCTTCAGACATGCAATTCCTTGAAGGCGAATAAGAATGAAATTTCTAAACCCATGCATATATTGGAATATAAATACGCGTGTGTTTAATTTATGTCGCATATTTTGAATAACAAAATGGTTAATAGTTAGTATTTTCTAATAAAAAAAAGAATTTTTAAGTATGATTAAGTATAATTTATTAAGTAATATATAAATAGAAATATTTTTTATTTTTTTTACTATTTTGACTATATTATACAATAAACTTTCCACTGATTTAGACTTAGCTTTTAGACTTAGCTTTTTGACTTGGCTTTTCTCCATATTTTAAGTAGTTTACGTTTAGTTTATAAATAAACAAACAAAAAACAATTAACAGTTTCAATAAATTAAAGACATACTCGATTCTATATTCAAGCTCGACTGATGCCGACTTAACGTTAAAAATACTCATAAAGAGTCTCCAACAAAAAATATTGTAAATCTTCTAAAATCATCGATCACAATGTGGCGTATATTTTCTTACATATAAATTAGTTTTTTTTTAAATTATATTCTCATTTACATATAATTTCCAATTTCAATTTATTCATAAGCCTAACAAACCAGCATGCTAGTTAGTTAGTTACCTTGGGCGATTAAATGCTTCTCATAATATCATAAAAATATGTATTTAAGAAGATATCACAGCGTTGAAACTATGCGCGCACAACAATAACATAGTACCTACATATACCTAATTATTTATAGCTTTACATGTATTTCCCGTACATTCCCGGTTACCTCATCTGGTGGGTGGAGACATCCTGTCTGATCCTGTGTACTAAATATTGTATGGTATAAGCATACATGTCGATTGTTCTTACCAAAAATATACCTAAGACTTACTTTACAAATACATATATTTAAGCCATACATAGCCTATAGCCTCCTTTATGAATGTGGCGTGGCGTGGCTACCATATTTTTAAAATTCGACTGGCCTGGCATTCCAGGCTGGCTAATCTGGCTAATCGTCATAAAATAAATTTAAGGAATTTATGTACAAAATTTCAGGTAGCTTTTTGCTTTTATAAGTAAACCGCGCAACAAACTGCATATAGAAGAACGAAGAATGGAGAACGACATGGAGAATGAAATTAATAACTAACTAAACTAACGAAAATTTAACCGTGACATGTTTGAAATGTTTAATAAGTTTGGTTAAGTTACGGAGAAAGTGCATAATATGGGGTCATTGATAATCTAACGGGTCAGTTGGGAGCACGTTCTGAATTAAATCGTTTAGGACATCACTTGTCCTCACAGGATTAGCTTAGTTTGTGAAAAAAAAAATTGGTTCAATTACCGACAAGTGTGTGTTCAAAGCGGAAATATTTTGAATGTTTTTTTATTAGAATAAGACTCACACTTTCATTCGGCCAATTAATTATTAATTAACATTAACGTATATACTTCAGTAAAGAACCTAACACTTAATGAAAATAATTTCATAGCAAATGTACTCGTATGTAATATTAATAATATCGGCCAAGCGCGAGTGGCACTCTCACACCGAAGGTTCCGTACCAATATCTTAATTAAACGTATATGTACTCTCGTGTGTAATGTACGTATGTATGCACTCATTTTTTGTTTATTTAATATTATTCTATTTTGTAGTACCTAAGTAGTTATTTTATGTGCTTAATATTTACTACTTCATGTAACGACGCTTGGGCGTTAATATCTGCGACACAGTTTCTAACAAGTAAATTATAATAATATTATAATAATTAAATTCTTATTAATAAGCTTAACTTATTGCCAAATTTCATAACACTAGGTCAACAGTGAGTACTCTGTAAGTCTTCATAATGACATTTCATTTGACATTTATATCAACTTGATACTTTCGCACAATGTCTAGACCACATTGTCTTGTTAGACGGACAGACAGTTTTTTTCCATTTGTGGTACGGAACTCTAAAAATGCTATACATATAACTTTTGAATAGAATACATATACATACATGTTAGTGAAACTCTGATCCGTCGTTTGTAACGACGTAATGTCCTTCAATAATATAATATTATGTTTTATTGCACTTAATTAGTAGCCTTAACTTCTGTTAATTATCGGAATAAGGAATTAAAAATATAAAAAAATTTCGCTATATAAGGGATGGTGGCGCAGTGAGCAGTGAGTAGTATGTGAACGTTATGATTGTCGGTTTGAACCCCACCTTTGGGGAATTTTATTTCTCCGCTTTTGGAGAACCAAATTCGGCATTAGATTCTACCACTCAACTGTCACTGAAATTTTTCTTTCACAATACAAGCAACTCTACTTCCATACTAAACGTCTCCATCATTAACACCTTTTTACTGACTGGTCACTAACGTCTACAGACATGTTAAAGTGAACACCGAGACACGGACTGCAGGCTGTGCCCACGGCCAGCTTATCAGTCAGTCACTATATTAACAGGTCAATGTTTGATACTTATCGAAATAAATAAATAACATTTACCAACAGATATACTTTAAAACCAATAGAAAAAGGATCTAATTGCACAATAAATTTACCTTTAAACAGCAATTTTAATAAAAAAAAATATAAGTATCAGAATGATAAATAAAAAAATTAATTAATTTTCCCCATGTAGCCGGGAGATGGAGGGAACAGTAATAAGACACTTCGCATCCACTTTCCTCCCGAATTTAAAGAATTTAAGGGCATATCGTCCATGTCCTTATCATGAAAGTTGAAAAACTCTCCGTACCTGATTCCGTTTCCTGCTTCATTTTCAAAACATAAGGTGGCATTAAATGTCCAGTTTTAGAAAAGAAAATTATTATAAATCTTATACAAAAGATCATCCAAACCAAATAAAAAAAGCAGTTTTACACTTTTTCCCGTAAAGAAAGAAAGACTGTCTGTGAAGACAGCCTGCCTCTTTAAAATTTTCGTGACATTATGTATTGAGTGTATAGAGTGGAGGAACCCTCCGCCGCGTTTTATCCCGAACGAGGAAGTTAACAGCATTCAAATATAACCATTCTTCCAAATGGGGACAGAACCCACAAGGTCAGGTCTCGTCAGACCCCGACCACTTAAAACAAGTAATTGAATAAATAAACTCACAATTCGGCGGTGTCAAGGCCAGCCCGTTCTCCTCGGCCCAGCCCACCGGGTGGATGTAGGGGGAGGTGGGGTCCACCCAGTAGTCGTACATGTCGTCCCAGCTGTCGAAGGTGACGAGCAGCCGGTTGTCCAGCATGCTGGCGACGGTCGCCACGCAGATCAGCTCGTTCTGGCGGTCCTCCGCTTCCAGCTTCATGCCCACTCGGAAGTTGTTGGGTTTTATCTGGTCAGTTGCAACATAATGTATAAGATATTTTGTCTATCTAGTGCAATGATGTTTGATGATTTTCAATTTAGCGTATGCGTAGTCTTTTTGGTACAGTATTCAGAGCACAAATGTAGACAAATTTTAGAATTATTTAAATTAATTAATTTTAAAGTAATTAATTTAAACATATTTTTCATTTGGTTGGTGGTGCCTGCCAGTAACAATAACATAAAATTGGTCTCCAGCCAAGAAGGGGTTGGAAATCCCTGATCTAGTACATTTTAATATTCAGAGTGAAATTATGTTTATTCATATCTTTAGCTGGCTAGGATGACTTAGTTTGAGTAAATTCGAGAAAACTTATTGATATGGCAGAACACGTTAACAAAGAAACCTATCTCACCGCAGTAGTGATGTGAGGGAAGAGCTGCCGGGGCGCCGCGACCGCGCGCGTCTGCTTCAGGTACGCCGGCCACGAGAAGGCGTCGTACCCGGCGGGCGGCTTCAGCGTGCGGTTGTTCTTCTCGCACCAGCCCGGCGGGAAGATGTCTATCGAATCCGCATTCACCCAAAAGTCGTATATGTCCGGGTATTCGTCGAAATGCAATCTCATTCTGTAGCCTTGCACCTCCGCAACGGACACCACGCAGAACATAGACGGGTGTTGCGGATCTATCGCCTCCAGCCGCATGCCGACTTTGAACCCGTTCTTGTTGTACGGAAACGGGTCCTTGAACAGTTTGACGGGCGCCGACTTGGCTTTGCACACGTCGAGGTACCGCATCCACGAGAACCCATTCTTGCCGCACATCCATGGATACTTCTCGTTCTCGATCATATCTTCGCTCATCTTCAGAAGTAGCGCCTCAGATATTTGGACCTCAGTGGAGTCGTAGTGTTTGAGCGGCGCCTTGTCTTCCTTGCCGTCTTTTAGCAAATCTGAATCAGAGTTTTGTTTGCGCATGAGTAACTTTTTGACTTTATTACGTTTCTTCGCCAACTCCGCCCTTTCCTTGTCCTTCCTCGTCTTTTGGCTGACTTTCTGCACTTCGTTCTGGCACGTGACGCTGCAGAAGCTAGGCGTGATGAACTCGGCCGCCATGCCGTGACAGCCGCACCCCTCGCACCGGAAGAGGTCTTCCGGAGACGTAGGCTTCTTTTCCTTACTAGTTTCAATGCGTTGTTTCGTAGGTGTATGATATTTGGCACCCAAATTTCCTACAGCACCCTGATTAGGGTCTTCAATAACATCGATTATGCCATATTCATTTGTTCGAAACTGTAAATCGCTGCCTCTGAGTTGTGCAACCCCATTAGTCCATATAAGACCGAGTGGATCCTCTTCTGTATTAGAATTTGACTCGCTTTTAAGACCAAAATTTTCATTATTCGCAAACTGCAATACGTCAGGCTTACTCTCATTTTCTACCTTATATTCTTCCATATCAGTGTCACCCATGATCGTTTTGGCTTCTAAATCTTTGTCTAACTTTTCATCACAAAATAGTGACGGTACTCGGTGATCATCATTAACATCACCACCCATGTGGTCATGAGACTTGCTTATTATGACTTTAGGTTGAGGCAAAGCAAATTTCTGATTTTTACTAGACATGATTTCTGTACACAGTGAAATACGCCTTTTTATATTAGCGTTTGTCGTTTTCCTCTCACTGTTGTCGGAGTTTGATCGTCGTAATATAGCAGGTGCCGCAATTGGCACAGGTCCTAGATCGTTTCTGTCAAACATATTCTTGTTCAACAGACTATTTCCCTTCTCCGGTATGGACAAAGTGAATTTCTCACGAGTCAAACCGCCATCATCGTCTTCTATTGACACTGTGTATATATCATCATTCATGGACGCATTTGTTTCCGGAATGGACAGCGTGTACTCTCCTTGTTCTCCTGTTGGTTCAGCTCTTGAACCTGGTATCGCCAGGGCAAAGGATTTTTCACCTTTTGGGCTATGTGGCACACAATCTTTGCCATTCATATTAACAATTTTACCTAAAGGCTGTAATGGAGGCATTTCATCCATGCCTGTATCTCTCATGACAGTTATATTACCTTGAGGATCATTCTGTATCTGACCATTTGCAATTTGCAGATTTATAATAGGACCTTTCGAGGCCATTGTAGCCGGCAATGTAACTGGTAAGATAAATTTTGTATTTTGCATCTTCGGCATGTTCATTGGAGTTAGGAAGAGCTTCTGATTGTTAGAGTTCACATTGGACTGGTTGCTGGATATTAGAATAGATTGATTCTCATTCAGATTTTTTGTGTTTGGCTTCTTCACAGAACTTAAGTAAATTGCCTGTTTCCCTGGAGCTCCAGGAGGCATGGTGACGGGAATCATCTTGTCATTCGATTTTGGTTTTTGTATGACAATTGGCTGAGAAGTGTTTGTCGGAGTAAGTATTGATTTATTCTGCATAGGCATTTTCGGTGCTATGTTAGATTTTGGTGGAACATTTGATATTAAATGTATATTGTTGTTACTTGTTACCTGAAACAAAGAATACAAATTAAATTATGTATTCAAACAAACATATTTTTGCAATTGTACTAAAAATATATATAATATACAATTATTATATATTAAATTAATAATTTATGCTAAGAATATAGTAAGCAAATTGAAATGTAAATATAACTTCTTTAAGAATATATTATATGTGTTATATTAATAGGAAAGAAATATGATAGCAAATAAAGTTGATTATGAAGACATTATGACATAATTCAAACAAACATATATTTATGAAATATTTTAATGAATCTTCTCAATTATAATATTTAAATATACTATTTGATAAAAATAACCTAAGATATATAGAAAAATATTATTTATACCATGTTAATGGTTACGAACAAGAATACATTGTTCTATTATTAAATAGTGTAGGTAAAATTTAAAGAGTACTTGAAATGATAAAAAACCTAATAAAACTTATGTCTCTGAATAACTTATTTGTAAATAAATAATCATATATATATATATATATATATATATATATATATATATATATATATATATATATATATATATATATATATATATATATATATATATATATATATATATATATATATATATATATATATATATATATATATATATAAATATATAAATATATCTAAGACATACAAACAATATATATTCTTAAATAATAATGGATCATACTCACAGGTCTTCTAACTATTATTTGTGGTGGATTTCCACTAGTGCTTGCTTGGCTTATCACTTCTGTACTAGATACAGGCTTCAGTCCAGTTGGAGTCTGTATGTACACTACATGAGGCATGGTCCTGGGGGGACCTCTCATTTGTACTCCAGTATTTGGTGTATTTGGCAAAGAAAGCTGAATGGAATTGTTGCCTGCAGAGTTTGTACCAACTTGCACTTGCGACACAGATGTTGTGTTGCTCATTTTCACAGAATCTGGCAGAAGCTGTGTAGAATTTGACATGTTCATATCTGTATTACCATCAATGTTAGGCCGAGGATTTGAGCCCATATGCACATGTATAATGGAGCTATGAAGAGACTGATTGGGGTTTTGTAGAAGGGGCATAGACGGCAGGGTCGGAAGCTGAATATTTTGATTAGCAGTGGGTATTTGAAGTGGAACATTAATGGTGTCTCCAGCCGGTAACTGCACAGGCACACTTGTTGTACCAGACACTTGCAGTGGAAGACTTACTGGAGCTATCTGTATAGGCACACTATTCGCTCCGCCTGACAGTTGAACGGGCACATTTATGTTGGACGTGGATCCCGGTATTTGCACGGGCACATGGACTGTGGACAGCTGCAGCGGATATGGAGAATTGTTGGCATGTATTTTTACGGGGGCTATAGAATGTGTAACTAGGTTGTGAGCGATAGGCATAGAGCTCTGCGGCGCCTGCACTGAGGACATGATCATGCTGCTCGGTATTGGCGCCTGAAAAATGGTAAACAATGTCATTGGGGACGATTATTTTCCACCTTAGTATATCTTATTATAATAAGACTCACGCGCAATGTGTTTAATAGCACATTATGCTGAGAGTTGCTTTGAGATAGATTTGTGCTTGCAGAAGTACTAGCTGCTTTTAATAATCTTTTTTTCAATATTTCTGTTTTCGGGTCATCAAAGTTTTGAAGTGAGTTACACTGATGTCTCTCCATTTCTTAACATCGAAAACATTTGCGACAACATTACATATGTTTAATTATCTTTTATAATTCATTATTGTCAATCTGTAACGCATAAAAAAATAAAAAATTGTAATGTTAAATTTACCTTAACGCACCACACTTCAATGTTTTTCACAAAGTCAAAAAGTTACGAAATATTAATATTAAATTGTTATAAAATAATTAAGTTAATTTTGTTAACAAATGAAACAAAAGAAAAATTTTTAATTTTCTTTTGCGAGTATCGCACTCTATCAATTGTGCAGCTACTTTTGCAGATCTACAACCTTTTAAAAAGAAAAGTTCGTGGAACACTATAACACTAACTTGGCCCTTACCTTATAGTAATTAAACTAAAACAGTGTTTTCCCAGGTATTATTCTGATTATTATATATTTATTATCGTAGAGAAAACCACTAAAGAAAAATAAATTACATTCATCAAAGCGACGAATTTTACCTGCCTACACAACTGGTAATAATTCTGACAACATAGCCAAAATGAACAGGTATCTGTTATGTTGGTACTTTCGAAATTTCCAACCAATAGAATGCGAGTGTTCCTATGACGAAGCTTTCGCGCCCGATTATTCAGCTAAAAGAATTGGGCCGATATAAGTACAATAATAAATATATAATTAAACTATCTATAATTGTCTTTTTTTGTTTCTTGTTCATGTAACTGTTTTCAAATCTTTAAAATTGGTTCTGTGGTTAAATGCAACCTAATGAAATGATAACGGTCGCTAGACTGCATGTTTTTAAAGTAAAATATTTATTTATGCATATTTTGATCAAATATTACGTAATAATAGTTACTAGATTTGAAATATAAATAATATATGTAAAGTGATTTATACTTTTTCTTAAAGCTTTGTTTAACTACTATGGATTGAATATATTATTCAATCCTGTGAATCAACGTTAGTGCTTATAAATAACAAAACTTGATATGAACTATGAATATATACATATATATTAAGGATAGATATAATGTTATCATCGGAAATAGCGGAAATAGATCATAAACAAGCTTACAATATCATCTTCCCGCTACGAGTTTCCGTTACAATTATAAATGGATACTTGTACAAAAATAAAATAATAAAAATTATGAGCGCCATCATGATTTTTGAAACTAAAATATGTTCAAGCTTTTATCTTTAAAAAACATATCACAGTAATCTTATTCTTTTATTTATTTCCTTCTATGTTTATTTATTTACACTTAAGAAATTGCAGTTTTTAACTATAATTTAGGGATTTTCACACATACTAACATTATCTGTAAAATTTGTACCAAAGGCATTTCAATTTTCAATAACAAAACAAATGTCAATTGTCAAAGAAATTTAGCAATACATGAAGTAAATCTTTAATTATTAATATTAAAGTGTTTTACAGTGTTAAAATTAAATATTTAATAATTGTCGGGTATCTTACTTTGGGTTACATAAGTCGAAACTTATATGATATCGCGGCTCGTGCTTCTTACGGGCTTGTGGATTATTATATCGATATAGAAAAAGTGCTGAAGTGGCTTTCAATACGAGGTATATTTATCAATTTGTAACTTTAATATTTTTTTACTAATTTAATCTTGATCGTAAATAAATAAAAATGTACACTTTATAATTGATTTAAGACATAGCTAATTATCTGGAACGTTCCGTCGTCATATCTTAAGGACGTGTTATGTAGGCAACCTTTATATATAATTTACTTAAATTTTCTTGTATATAATGTAGTGACTTCGACGATTCAAAAGTTCGAGCATTCAAAAGTGCTGATAAATGTGTGTATTTGAATATATATTGACTTAAATTGAATAAATAAGAGTTACCATTAAATAAATAAATAAATAATAATTGAATAAATAAGAGTTCCTTTTGCCTGCGGTTCCCTCTGCTTACCCTGCTATGTGCCAGAGAGAGCATGAAGCTTAAAAAAAACATATATGTATATAAATATATACATAAAATTTTACAAGTAATAGATTATGTCCATATTTTTCAAACATTAATACAAACATTGTTTTTATTAAGAAACAAATTAATTCCAATATATTTATATTTGTAAAGTAAATACTTGTATATGTATTATAAATGTTTATTAAAGGAAAATAAGAGCCAATGTAGATGAGCAACATGAGCAGCCAACACCAGTATATGAGCGCTTCTAGCTCAAGAGTGGGGGATATTGAACATATCAGTAAGTTATATTGTGAGAAAAATTATATATGTACTTTTTTCATATTTATTTTTATTTCATTTTATGTTAATTTACATTTGCAATCATAACATATAATATTTTGGTTTATGATTTATTATTATTTTTCTTTTAATTTGATCTTGAAAATATTTATTAGGTCACTTATCAGAGCACATAGGGTCCTTGTGTCTATCCTCAGAATATTCTGATGTGACTCTCATTGTGGAGGGACAAAGAATTCCAGCTCACAAAGTAATCCTTGCGGCAAGCAGTGACTACTTTAGAGCTTTATTATATGGAGGCATGAGGGAAGCTAATCAGGTAATAAATATATTTAAATATGTAGAATGATTAAGAAAATGTATATATTTTTTTATATTTAATATTTTTGTTGCCATCTTTTTTTTTAGGCAGAAGTAGAGTTACAGGCACCACTGTTGGCATTTAAAGCACTATTAAGATATGTTTATTCTGGTAAGTAAAATTACTATTTATGAAATTACTAAAAATGTTGTATTCTATAAATGTCTGTATGTAAAAAAAATCAGTGTGATTGGCACTTTCTATTAACATGTGAATGTTAAAGATCTGGAGTATCTGATATAGAACCTTACTAGACTAGCTAATATATAAGAATTAAGGAGATGGCAATTAAGTAAGAATTTTTGATTATAGTTGACAGTTTTTGTTGGCAAATACAAATTGTTCAATATTGAGACTCATGGTGCAATATTCAATCCAAGAATTTTATACACATGTTAGCGTGTGGAGTTAAGTACTGTTGATGCTCATTTAGGAGGCTAACCACAGTTGTAATTATATTGTAAATTTACATTAAAAAGTGCAACTGTTGAGTTTCTCGTCAGCTCTTCTCAGCAGAACTGCCCTCCGAGCTGGTGGTAGCTTCTTGAAGGACTTCGATACTGACACTTATGTTAATTGACGATTCGAAAGTGCTTGAAATAGCCTTAGCTATTTGAATGAAGAATATTTTGATTTTAATTTTGATTTTTTGATTTCAATGCCTGTAAACACAGGTTTTGTGGGTTCAGTCTCCACTATATTTAATATATTTATCTTATCACACAGATAGGAAAAGATATGTCACATTTTTGTGTAAAATGTCTCACAGTGCTTCACACTTAGTACAGAAATCAAAATCTGGAATATCTGATGTAGAACTAAAATCTATACTAAATCAGTTGTTCAGTGTGATGGACTTGGATACTTCTTAGGCGAGATGGCAAGTTAGCATTGTGGTAGAGGAAGTATAAAATTTGATTTAAATTTCAATGGCAATGATTGGTAAATGAAAGTAATATGGAAAGGATTATAAAGTAAAAGACTACAAAAACAAAGTGATGGCCGGTAACTGGTATGGAACAAAAAATATAATCAATTTTCTTTGAACATCCATAATTAACATATTATCTTTAAGTTGGATGATTCACATGTATTGGCAGTGTATTTTTACACAATTAATAATAAATAATTATTATGAAGAGCTTAGTCGTAATTGGTAACTATTTGCATTTTTAATGCAGTTTATATAAGCTCAGATCATATAAGACATTCACTTATCTACTTATCGTCTTAACTTATTTAGAGATATGGGAGTAATTTTTTTATATCTAGAAAATAGCATTAAGATACTTTTATTTTTTTTTATTTTCGCTCAATTTCGAGACATTGTGCGTTGAACTTCCAAACTCAACTACAGACTTAGTCTTACCATTTTGGAAATAAAATAAAAATAAACAAAAAATTTTGTCCAACACTTTCATTTAAAATTGATGTGATTATTATTTGTGTATAAAGCTAAATAAATTGATTTAAATTATCTTTTCCTTATTCTAATAGGACACATGGGTCTATCAATGCTGCGCGAGGACACAGTGCTGGACATGCTGGGTCTAGCTCATCAGTTCAACTTCCAGGAGCTTGAAGCAGCTATATCAGATTATCTACGTCAAGTGCTTGTGTTGAGAAATGTTTGCTCGGTTCTTGATGCTGCAAGGTATATAAATTTAAAGTATTAAGTTTATTTAATTGGCTATGTTAATTATTTCAATTCATAAAAAAATACTGTTAAAGAATATTATAATTTAAAGTATTATAAATTTTGTAAGAAAAAAAGAAAAAAAAAATTCTAAAGTACAAAACTGTCACTGCTAAATGTATGATGACACAGTTGATAGGTGTGTCCGCATTCTGCCTGTAGGTTTTAATCCTACTTTATTTTTATATAAATGAAATAAAATGATGTAATTAATAACATAAACTTTTTTTATGTATTGGAACTCGAACCCGTGTCCCTATAAGCTACCCTATTAGCTAATATTATAATTTATACTTCTCTCTTTTCATGTTCTAAGGCTGTATGGCTTGTTCGCCCTAATGGAGTACTGTTACAACTTTATGGACAAAAATGCTATAGAAGTATTGCAACATGACACATTCCTCCAGCTGTCTGCTGTATGTCTATCGTTTATAATATTTACATTTTTTTTTTAATTTTAAATTGTAATAATCACATAACAATATATTGTAGCCCACTTAAATAGTGGCAGTACGGGTGTGAGGATTGTGGGTATGGGCGCCCCATAGGGGTATGTTCACCCTCGTCTGGTTTAAGTTTAATTCCTAGAATTTCAACCTTTTTTTTTTCAAAATAATAATATGATGAAGAATAAAAAAAAATTAAAGAGAAGAAAATATGATTTTCTTTATTGTTTTTGGAATTACGCTAAGTGTTACATATCATATTTAAATTGTCATAAAACCATACTTTACAATCAGCGGAGGCCAGACCCAATCTAAAATTTGGTGTTTAGAATCCCAGGGCGGTGTAACGGAGAATTAAGATTGGTTTTTTTTTAAATTCTCATTAGTTTTCACGATGTTTCGTCCAACCACAAAAAAAATTGCGTGCTACAGCTGTTACATAGTAATTCCCTTACATTGAATTACATTGAACCCGTGACAACGGTGGGTGGATGCATCAGCACCAAGTGATTCATAAATATGAACAAACGTGTGCAGGACGCGCTGCAGGGCCTGCTGGAGCGCGACTCCTTCTACGCGCCGGAGGTGGACATCTTCAAGGCGGTGTGCAACTGGTTCAACGCGAACCAGCAGTGGGTCAAGTCCAGCAGCGGGGTGGCTCAAGGGGTGAGTATTCATTGAGATTTCCACATGTCCTGGCTTTAACCCCAGGGACCCGGTGTCTTTAGAAGATTCACTCTACGTATTTAAAAAGAGGAGTTTGTATTCATATGTGAATGTTGTTATGTTGTTGTTAAATTTTACATGATGTATAATATATAACATATTAAATAACAAAATGGTCAGAATTGTGTATACAGTATTTTAATTATTATTTCATACTTGCTCTGAGTAATATAGCATATATACTGATAACGTTGATAATCACTGAAGGTGGAGTGTGTGGTAAAAATTATTATTTAACCAAGTTCTTTGATATTTTTCTTTTTTTTTTCATCGTCTGGTCGCTGCGCTGCGCTCATTCTTTACAAATAATTTCACCACAGGAGAAGATCCTAAAAGGCGTGAGGCTAACACTGATGAGCCTAGAAGAGCTGCTGACGGTGGTGAGGCCGTTCTCCCTGGTCACCCCGGACATGCTACTCGACGCTATACAAGAGAAAACTCAAACTAAGACATCTCAACTGCCGTACAGGGGCCTGTTGCGTGAGTCTCCACTCTGAAGTTGTGTGTGTGGCTGTGCGGCTCCACTGGCCCTCACTTACCGGTCTCCCCGTGCGCAGTGCCCGAGGAGAACGTGGCGACGCTGAAGCGCGGCGCGCGCGTGGTGTGCGGCGACATGCGCTCGGCGCTGCTGGACGGCGACACCGACGCGTACGACATGGAGCGCGGCTACACGCGCCACACCATCACCGACGCGCCCGACAACCCCGGCATCGTGGTGCGCCTCGCCACCACCACCATCCTCAACCACCTGCGCCTGCTGCTGTGGGACCGCGACAACAGGTCAATATTTCAAGCAAAAAGCTTTTGGTACGCTTTGTAATTTCGGAGGGCCGTTTTGATGAGAGGAGTCGACAAGGAACTCCCAATGTCGCTCTTTTCAATATAAGATTATTTTTTTTTAAATTTTACAATAATGTAATGTTAGCTGTAACTACTTAGCTGTATTAAATCTCTGATAACAATTCTTCCCCAGCTTATCTTACATTCAAGATTAAAGGGAGAGAATGTAGTGACTGAAAACTCAATTTCATATCTGATGATGAATTCTGATTTGATAATGATTTATTTAACCCAGGACAGAATAACCTAAAATGCGTGAAGTGTCTCTTAGTAATAAACAATAAATACTACCACCGTTTCCCTACTTTACCCCCCCCCCCCCCCCCACACTCCAGGTCGTACGCGTACTACATCGAGGTGTCCGTTGACCAGAAGGACTGGGTGCGCGTGATCGACCACAGCAACTACTTCTGCAGGTCCTGGCAGAATCTGTACTTTGAGCCGCGAGTGGTCCAGTATATTAAGATTGTTGGCACCAGCAATACTGTCAATAAGGTTAGTTTTATATTTACACTCCACAGCTTTGAGATCGATCTCCACCTGGGAGATTTAATTATTTTGGCAAGACAAAGCGCGGCGTTGACCTCCGCAACGAAACATAATGTCTAGAATTCGAGAATAAAGCGGAGATCGGAATGCCTTGAATGTAAATCTGAAACAAATCTTTTTTAGTGTTTCTCTCTTACAATATGAATTAAATGAATTATTTTAAAAGATTGTACGATTTCATATTTACATACATACATACATACACAGCTTCACGCTATTTCCCTCTCGGGGATATATTCCTAGTCAGAGAGAACGGAGTGCCAAACGCTACGGTGCCTGGCCTCTGCATACCTCTCTCGCCTCGCCCGCTGTCATTAGTATTTTGTATTGATTGATGTAACGGCCGTCCAGGTGTTCCACGCGGTGTCGCTGGAGGCGATGCACACGGCGCGCGTGCCGCCGCTGTGCGAGGGGCTGGTGCGGCCGGCGCACAACGTGGCCACGCTGGACCTGTCCGCCGCCGTCATCGAGGGCATCAGGTATATATTACTATTTACTCGTCTATCGAACCACGACCAACCAGGAGGAAGGCAGAGATGTGGTTGTGAGGAATCATTCATTTGGTTCAGCAGGTTAAAGACGCAGGTTTCGAAAGCGGAATGTGAAATGAAAGAAATAAATACTAAATAAAAACATATAATAATATTATTATTATTATTTATATTATCTATAGTAATAGTTTTATTAATGAATATCTACGATGTGATACGGCAGCCGGTCCCGCAACGCGCTCCTCAACGGCGACACGGAGCACTACGACTGGGAGCAGGGCTACACGTGCCACCAGCTCGGCTCCGGCGCCATCGTGGTGCAGCTCGCGCAGCCCTACATGCTGTCCTCGCTGCGCATGCTGCTATGGGACTGCGACTACCGGCACTACTCCTACTACGTCGAGGTCTCCCTCAACTACTGGAACTGGGACACCGTCGCCGACCGGTCCAGGGACGCGTGCAGGTGCGTGTGCGTGCGTGTGCGTGCGTGCGAGCGAGACAGACGATAATCAGTAGTGTAATTGTTTCTTTACTCTCCACAGATCTTGGCAAGTTATATATTTCCCGCCGCGACCGGTCTCCATCATCCGCATCGTTGGTACCAATAACTCAGTGAATGAAGTGAGCTTATTTTGTAATAATATATATATATACATATATATATAATTATATATATATATATATATATATATATATTATATATATATATATATATATATATATATATATATATATATATATATATATATATATATATATATATATATATATATATATATATATATATATATATATATATATATATATATATTATATATATATATATATATATATATATATATATATATATATATATATATATATATATATATATTATATATATATATATATATATATATATATATATATATATATATATATATATATATATATATATATATATATATATATATATATATATATATATATATATATATATATATATATATATATATATATATATATATATATATATACACAACATCCATTTTGTGAAATACAGTTTAGTTTCAAGCACCTTAACTATACAAAAATATATTTGTGTTTAAAAATATATTATATAAAACAGTTTCAATATATTTAGTGTTCAATATTTGTTTCATTATGATAACAGGTATTCCACCTAGTGCATCTGGAGTGTCCGGCTCAAGTAGAGGAAGCTCGCGAGGACTCTGCGACAAAGAAACAACGACCTTCACGCGACCGCGACACCCGTGAACCCCGTGACCCTCGTGACCCCCGCGAGGCCCGTGAAGCCCGTGACCCTATAGACCCCCTTGATCCAGAACCGCGCGATCCTCATCTTAATGCTGATGATGGTCAGTACTTATAGATAAACTAAGCAGAATGGCGTGGCTGGCAGAGATGAATAGTAAATTAATTGAAATTATGCTTAACACATTTTTAAGCTATCAGGCCATATAGTGCTGCAAACATACATTTATCGCTACAGACGCAGGCAGCGTGCGCTCGAACAGCTCCACGGAGAATAACGCGGAGCTCCCCCCCGCGGAGACCGCCACCGAGGCGGAGGAGGGCTACGACTGAGTGCTGCGCCTCTGCTGCCTCCCGCCCGCCCGCCTCGTCCGCCTCGTCCGCTGGTACACCGTGCTCAGAGGCGTTTAACCTCCCCTCCCCCCCTCACCCACTGTGTAGAAGCTTCCCCTAAGGTGCACCAAGGTGATGGTTAGTCTGTCGTGCTGCCTGTGGACCTTCTGCCTCCATCATTTGTTTTCACCGTACTGGTATACTGTCCGTAGGGTGAGTATCTAACAAAAATATCAATATTTTACTTCAATCGATTTTATAATAACTACACATTAAAGTAAAGAAATTGTAAGTAATCAATTATAGTAGTCATGAAGTTAAATTCGATTACTAGATATCTAAGTGTTGATCGTATAGCCATATATATTATAGGATAGGTATATAAAATATAAAGCAACTTGTTTAATATCCAAATAAAAACGCTAATTTACCATTTATCTAAGCTTGAAGATATTATTGTAAGTATAGTTGAAAATCTGTTTGTGGTATAAATAAATCTTTCTCTAGGGTCGATATTAGCTAAATAACCTTAGAAATTAAGAAAACGAATCAAATAATAAAATTATTATCCTAACGTAAATTTAAATGAAATGATCCTTCCATATGAAAGTTGACTTCTATTTTTCTATAAAAAGTAGTACATCCTCACTCAAAGATGTCTATTAGCGTTTAACTATATTTAAATCTGTGCAGATTTGTATGTAATATTGTATGGAATTAATTATATTTAAACGCTATTTACATCTCTGAGTGTTGATGTTTAGTTTTAAAATTAATATGCTATTATAGATATATTATTGTAGATCTGACTAAAATGGATTATAAGAATAATGTAGATATATCCATGTTATACCTTTCTCCTTCATAGTAGTGTGAAAAAAAAAAATTGATATGTGATTTATATTTTAAAACAATTGACTTGATATTTATATCAAAAAATGAACCCAGCTTAGTGTGTCTTGGTTTTAACAGTATTAAAAACTAAAGCTTGTTGGCAGTTGTAAAGATAACACGGACACATCACAACTATCTTATCCATATATATATATATATATTGTATGTATAACATTTTAAATTTACTTTATTTTTTTTGGTGGATATAATTTACTGTACTCTCTCTCTCTCTCACTCTCTCAACATGTTCCTCAAAATGTCTTTCGACCTACATCCCTACATAATAAATATTTACTAATATAAGTATTTTTCTTTATATATGTAATATATCATAGTTCATACATTTTTTAATTTTGTGATTGTCATATATGTGAAATAAAATTATGTTGAATTGCATCGAATATATATATATATATATATATATATATATATATATATATATATATATATATATATATATATATATATATATATATATATATATATATATATATATATATATATATATATATATATATATATATATATATAAATATATATATATATATATATATATATATATGTATATATATATATATATATATATATATATATATATATTTATATATATATATATATATATATATATATATATATATATATATATATATATATATATATATATATATATATATATATAAAATTATAGCCTTTGTCTTACAGTAGGCTGTTGTTTGTTCATAAAAAAATATTATTATCTTATTAGTACCAATATAAACACTGATATAATCCAGTTTCACAGTCGCCTTTGACTTTCAATGCATAATTATTTAGTTTTAAGTAATTTAATATTTTCTAGTCTGTTATCTGTAGTGTTAGTGTCTGTCGATCAATTATTGTATTTTTTTTTATATATTGGGTCAAATATATTATATACGCTTTGTTGAAAAAAGTAAGTAAGATTTCAATTAAATATAAGATTTTTTTATAATTTAAAAACAGTTACTTTTTAAGTTGGAAGGTTGTTCTTGTGATAAGATATGTGGGTGGAAATAAATGTTAAAGATATTGTGTTTTTAAGTTATACATCTATTGTTTAAGCATATTTTAATGACGAAATAATTGTATTTCTTTTATAATTTTAGTATAACAATCAGTAATTTGTAATTTGATTCTAACCGTTTTAATAATATAATTGTTCAGTTATTCGCAATAGTCTTAGGACTTTGTTTCACTTGGACACTCACTCACTGGACTTGAAAGTAGGTAATGCATTTTGATTGAATAAGAATCATGTATTTCTATTGTATTAATATAGAAATTCATTAATGGTTCAACAGATTGCATTTTGAAAACAATATTGTCACTAATTTAAACTACCAATAGCATATTATTTGTATGCTTTAAAACCCCAAGATATTCTTTAATAAATACAGAAGCAAGTAGTTTTTTTAAAAAGGTTTTAATGACAGTTTCATTTTCAAAATGTATAGAACATTAAATGTTGTCCTTTAGACTAATATTGCAATAACTTCCGAACTAATCTCCCTGCTGAGTCCACATAAAACAATTTGAACGACTCTTTTAAAATAACAGATAGTTTTAGTATTGAATAATGTACTTAGTATAAGTGAATGAGATTGGAAGATATATGCTGTGATATTTCATTTGTATGTATGAATGAATGTAAGGTAGTTCTTTATTAGTTGCTATCTAAGACAAAGTATATAAAGCTTTTATTATGTTTCAATATATATAGACTAAAGATATGTTGGTTTTTTTTTTATTTTTTTTAACCTAAATATTAATATAGTATTATTTATATGCATTACACAGTAGGCAGAGAGAGTCTGTTCAAGTGAATTGAGTGTCAAGACACTCCACTTTTTGAATTTAAAAATAATGCTGGTTGCATGTTGAGTGGTAGTAATCAATGCCGCGCTTTGTGATCTGTGAGCGGGATCATGTAAATATTTAATTCTTTCAAGTCGCTGCTGTCCCACCCCACCATATTGAGCTGAACCCATGCAATGTACTATATATTAATAGTAAAAAAATAATGCACCCATGAACCCATGCAATGTACTATATATTAATAGTAATAAATTAATAGATAACTTTACTAAATTAACTAGCTCAATAAAAAAATCGCAACCGCAAAGTGTTATGGTAAGAGAATGATTTGATTCTGTATTTAAATCAGAAATATTAATTAGGAGAATGCTACAAATTCAATTATCTTTGACTTTTTTTTTTGTATATTGCAGAGAAAGCTTTTTATGTGCAGAAATAATAATTTATTTGTACACAAACAAGAAATATGCAACAAAAATTATGAATATTGAAAGTAAGAAGAATTTTTGTACATATATTTTATTTTCATTCCTATTACCTATATACATTCTCTTTTTCCTAAGTCACTTGAGGACCCCTCTCTTTTACAACAGCCCTATTCCTTTTAAGAAGTTGACTGGGCTCTACAATGTCGGGATTATTTTCTTCCGAAAATTCATCTAACCTCTTCCTTAAAATTAATTTCAATTCATCTATAGCATTACCATTCAGTGCAGATATACCGAGAATATCTTGAAATTGTATCACCTTTTCTGGTCTTAATTCTTCAGGTATAGTGTGGATAATATCTTCTATATTTTGAAGTGAATTTTTCACATTTTCAAATGTTTCTTCAGTGCCTTCTAAGTCCAGCTTGTTAATAGCTAATACAGCAGGTTTATCCAATAGCTCTGCATCATAAAGTTCTAATTCTTTGTTGAGTAGCATGATAGTTTCTAAGCATGATCTTATTGGATATTTTGGACTGAGTCTAAAACCTTGTACATCCGTAATAAAAAGGAGAAGTTTTGTTCTTTCTATATGCTTTAAAAAGTTATGACCCAAGCCTACATTCATGTGAGCACCTTCAATGAGTCCAGGTAAATCTGCAATTGTTATTTGTCTTTTGTCTTTATATTCAATAGTTCCTTTATTTGGTTTAATTGTAGTGAATGGATAATTAGCAATTCTTGGTTTTGCTCTTGATATTGCTTTGAGAAGCGAGCTCTTTCCTGCATTGGGGAACCCAACCAAACCAATATCTGCTATGAGCTTTAAATCTAATCGAATGTGATGAATCTGACCAAAATGTCCTAGAAAATTATTTTGCTTATTGCCACCTGGGCCACCACGAGCAACTATGAGCATCTGATCTTCTTCATCAATAGATCCTAAGATTTTACCATCTTCCCGATAAACAGTGACGCCGAGAGGAACTTCTAGTTTTACATCTTCACCAGGACTACCTATTATTTTAGTTTTCCGACTATCTTCACCATGACCCGCCGTTATTGTTTTGGCACGATATCTGCTCATAATAGATCTAAGATCCGCTTTTTCTTTGCCGATGCAATAGATACAGCCTCCTTGTCCGCCCAGGCCACCATAATTTGGAAGTCCTGTGCCGCCCGTACCTCCTTTTACATGAAGTCTCACAGTATCAATAAATTTACTACGAAGAAACTTACGCGGAAGTTTTATTTTATTTGCGGCTAGCCATGTTCTACTGAGAAACACCATTTTATTTGTTTTCACTTTACATATATTAATTTATAAGCGTATTGAAATTATTTATTAGGATTCATGCTGGTCCCTGTCCCAAAATATGTTTCAGGTTAAAGTTAAAGTCACTTGTCATATGTCAAAAGTGCATTTCAAAACAAAGTGATACTAGTAATAGTAGTAATACCAATGTTGTAACTTGAGTGTGGACTTAAAAATGTAATCGGAGCTGCGCTAGAGTATTGTAACTTTTAAGGATATAGAACTTTAGCAAAAAAATATTTTTCTTACTTAAAATTTATTAGTTAATCCTATAAAAAAAATCAGCTGAGTGCGTTAAATGAATAGATTTATTACTTTTAGTGTATATGCTAACACTACGAACTAAAAGTGAATTTCTCTGATGATTTCGAATTTTACAAGTAAATTAATTTTACAGTAAATCAAACTATAGAATTATTAATCTTATACTTGACGGATGTCTAAATAGAAAACTGGCAACATTTTCATATAAGATTATTGATTCTGATGTGAAGAGTGATGAACGCACAAGAAAAGATTTATTAAGCCGGCAAACGTACTTAATGTGTGCTATACATAGACTTATGTGTAAAATAACAGTTTAATTATAAAGTTACCTTATAAAATAAAGCTGCCGGCTAATTTATTAATTAACAACTAATATTTCTATTGAATATTTATTTATCAGCATGACTTTATCATATAAAATAATTTTGTTTATGTTATTTATATTACCTTTCGCATTGTGTAGCGATGGTGACAGATCGCCCTTTTTCCTAAAGTGTTTAATTAATTGTAAAAAGGCAAATTGTACAACAGGTAGGCTATATCATTTTAAATAATATTTACATGACAGTCAAATATTTTCTTATAGTATCCCCCATGAAATATATTTTTAAGTCTATTTTATATGTAAAAATGTACCCAGAAATTATTTTGTATATTTAAGTTAATTATTAATAATAATTTGTATTAATAAAATTTGTGTTCAGATGGAAAATTCCAGCGACATGCTGCAAAATTGCAAGATAAATGGTGTCGCCTATTATTTTGGTCCTGCAAAGAAGAATGCATCTATAGCTGCATGTGGAGGACTGTAAGTGGCTTTGAAGAGAGAAATTATGACATTCCCAAGTTTTATGGAAAAGTAAGTTATATTTTTTAAAATTATATAATATTTATGTATTTATATGAAAGCAATATTATTGTAAATAAGTTTCTAGATAAAATTATATGTTAACAAATAAATTCTTTTATATTTCAGTGGCCTTTTGTACGACTTTTTGGCATACAAGAGCCAGCGTCTGCATTAGCTTCTGTGTTGAACTTGTTAATGCACATGTATATGTATGTGCATTCAATAATAGATCTCCCTTTTAAACGAAAACCAATGTTGATTGGCTTCTGGCATATATTTGCAATAGTAAGTTGATAATTTTTAACATTAATATATTTTTAATATTATATTATTATTTAAAAAATATATTTTATATTTAAAAATGTATTTTAATTTGAATGTAGCAGAGCTTGAAGCAACACCTCTTGGTAACTGTCCAACCCTTATACATCCTTGTACATCAAGCTACATCAGAATAAGATGTCCCAACCATATATATAAACATAAATTATGTTAGTATGATATTTCCACCACTACCACTGAAACTCTATAAACACCTGAGAGTCGCTAAAAGACATATTCTGGGAAAATCACTGCCCCGGAGCTTGGTTCAAGAGTTCAAGTCTTCAAATAATTTGTGACGGCAAAGTAGGGTTTGGGTTGAATAAAAGTTCAAGAGATATAGATATAATAAAATCTTTCATATGGCAAGACGATAATCATAAGTATACAGTGCTTGCTATGATCTTAGATATGCAAAGCAGATGCCTGACTATAGGAGAATTCTGTATCCATTTAGCTTTATAATGGCGCATCATAATTATAATTCACGAGCCAGCCAGTTGGTGACAGTAGGAACGGCTAAGCATTTGCTAGTAGGGTATAGGGTACTCTTAGATACCGGTCAATACTCGCGGCGCCATGACAAAGTACGAGAAGTCGTATGTGAAGCTGTAAGTAGCACAGAGAAACATCTATAGAGTTTATAACAGAAGGCTCGTCCAGAACATCCACACAAAAGCCTTCTTCTTCTATGACCTATGAGAAAGGATATAAAATCCCTGAGAATATTGTTATTTCGACTTCCAGATGGAATGTCTTTCTTTAATCTAGAAGCTTAGTGTGTGTAATATCCCTAGAGTTTTGGGGAAAGATCTCGGTCCGTGTGGAACTTTTATAGATTCATTTCCAGAACGTACTTCGGCACCAGCTCGATGAATCCATAGAATACAAATTAGTTCCTCTTTGATATCTACAAATTTCTCGCTACGTTCAAATTTGTTATATCTCTCTTACTGGAAAACTTAACAGATTATATACTGTTATGTTGCAGGTATGCATGAATGCCTGGGTTTGGTCTACAATATTCCACATGCGAGACCGCTACTTCACCGAGTTCATGGACTACGCGTGCGCCCTGTCTGTCACTATTATGTTATTTTTGTCAGCTATCGTAAGGTAAGAGTTTCTCTAACATCTTTTCTCTCTGCGTTCGGTCCGACATGGGTTATGGTGATATGTGCATTTGGAACTGATGAACTGTCTCTAACGGCTCTCGTCGGTCGCAAGGTTGGCAGCAGTGCAGAAATTCGGTGTGTCTGGAAATTTGAGCTGGTCAGACCATTTGGTGGACCACATGGTTGTCTTCTGCGTTTTTTTCCGTTTGTATTCTCGACGACGACCTTCTTTTCGAGGCTACCGTCTCCGCGTCTCATTATATGTCACAAATGTTGTTGAAAAAGGCTGTCTCACTTTTGGCGCAATTTGGTCGGAACCTCTGGAACACAAGTGCCGTTTTGGATAACGTCTGGTAAGTTTGCGTACGGGTCCACTATCACCACCCTATACATCTTTTACGTCTTCCATTATATATAGTTGAAAAAATTTAAAGATTACTTAGTTTATCAATTTAAGCTTCTTCTCTCTCTCTCTGTATTACTATATTGAACAACAAACGGAAATGGATATGTTTAAAATAAAATAATGTCTAATAACGGACATGGCGTGACATGGCACGTTAGCCCAAACTGCCTTTGTAATAGTGACGAATTTAGCATTTGAGAAATTTCTGATAGAAATATAATAAATGCTCTTAATAATATATTTTTGTATGATGATATTCCATAGCTACCGGTGTATTTAAAAATAAAATTGTAATAATGATATTTAAAACAGCGACTGTTATGTTCTTGTCCGCTCTTCTCAGCAGGACTGTCTTCCATTACGATGGTAGCTTTATGCTTATTCTATTTGAATTAAGAATATATTGTATTTGTTTTTAATTTTTTTATATGTCTTCAAAAACACAGCAATGAAATGAAGCAGTTCCTATGTATGATACTTAAAGAAAACATATACAAACTTGAACGAATCGGGATGTGAACCCGCGCCTTATTGAAACCGCCCAAGCGCTCTGACCACTAAGCCATTAGTTCTTCCTCACGTTGCGTCGAAATTCTTATATGGTTTTTGCAACTTCTTACGTTGTTAGCATCTCTGTAGGGAGATTTTTACAAATTTCCTTTATCCAAAGATTATTGCAAAAACAATCATTTTGGCAATAGATAATTTAATTTTTGTTAAATATTTTTTTGGATTTTAAAGTGTAACAAGGTGTAACTTACATTTTCGACACCAGAGGGCGTCCGTACACGTTACCGCCAACTTAGCTGTCAAATGTCATTCATCACTGCATTTTTGTGACTCGTTTGATTAGAAGTAAAGGTACAAATTTTTAAAGTTATTATCAGCTTTAGATCGTTTTTATGTGCATGGGTGAGTGCGTACAATATTAATATTGTTTTGGAGGCACAGCAGTGAATATCGCCAAGTAATGAACCCGGTAGAGGTATCGAGGGTTACGAGCTACGGAATTGTGTTTTTTTTTTTTCGATTGTGTAGTATGCTGTTGGCCATAGGGGCTTCTACAGCGTCACCGGGCTTTGTGGGAGGCCGAGCTAAAAGAGCTCTGACCTTGGCTTGGTCACCTTTTTTAGGGGTGCCAACATACGGAATTGTTGCTTCGTAGGGAGAACAATTGGCTTCAAAAGTAAGTTTGTTTCATAAAACCTTTTAATTCCAGGTTAATGTATGAGAGGAAGATATTCGTATCTATTTTGGTGGCCATAGTTTTATCATTCTATGGGAATTATCTATTTTATTTGTACGAGGGGAAAATAGACTATGATTACAACATGCGTGTCAATATATATTTTGGTATGTATTTATTATTCTTTTCTTTGTGTTGTGATAGTTTACCGATTGAGTTGTCGTAACCGAAGCCACCTTTTGTTTTATTAAAATGGCATTGTTAAAATAATTTTAATTATGAATCTAAACATCAATTTTTATTATTAAAACAATACTAATAGTAAAAGCCTATTAAAGATTTCAAATAAAAGCTAGAAAAATAATAGTCGACCTAGTATTTTTTTTGGGACAATTACTTTCAATTTAAATCTTTAATTCAAGCAAAGCTACAATCATTTGTAATTGCTAATTGAACGTATAGCGCTAAATGATAGAGAAAATTTCACAATAGCGCGACTCGAACTGCTCCTTCTAGAGCTTGTTCCTCTAAGATCCCGTCCAGTCACTCTAAAACATTAAAACATATAAAAATATTAAAATATAATTTCAGGACTCGCAGCATTTACAATCTGGTCACTGTGGACATTGTACCAGCTCTCAAAGAGGAAGTTGTATACAAAGACGATGCTGTCGTTCCTGATCACCTCCGTGTTCGCGTTGTCTATGGAAATCTTCGACTTCCCGCCGGTGTGGGGGGTGGACTCGCACGCCGCGTGGCACCTCTGCACCGTGCTGTTGCCGATACTGTTGTACAAGTGGGCTTCATTTTGGTGTTTACTTATTATTTGAGGGCTGGACTTGATTTATTCTGCCTATACAGTAATTTTTCTATACTGAATAAAATTCCTTGGTGAACAAATGGTCGATGTTTTTTAAGGTTTAAACTTATAAACACATGTAATATTACTCTAGTTGTGTACATTCTTTTCACAATAATCACATTGAAGAGATTGGAAAAAGTACAATTAATTCAATAGTATATTTTGTTACAGGTTTGTAGCTATCGACGTCAAAGATATACTGAGGGAAGAAGACGAGCAGAAGAGGGACTAAGTGGTTTCTATAACAACATAATTAATATTTATTAATTAATCTCTTGTCATTTAACACTATGTCATATCAATACTAATATTCAATGAAATAAAGGGAAGTCAAACAATTTTCATATTTTAATTAAACGGCACATAACTTATACGTTTATTTACATCAGCTAATTTTCAAGTATAAAATTCTTCCATTGCTCTCCACATTTCAGGCCCAGCTTGTGTTTCTTAAGCCAGTTCAACTTATCTTTTGATTTGCCGGTGGTTTTAGGACACTTGGCGTTTGTCGGTGGTAGCGGGTTTATATACTTTGGTTTGTTATCGATTGTGACATTCCTCGCTTCGTAGCTGGTCCAATATGGTGTGTTCTTGTAGTTTCTAGCAAATTGATTCTCATTGGACATGTTGGTCTGTTCGTGGAACGTCAGATTCTCATTCCACTGTCTTCTGTATTCTTGTTCTAAATAAGGCCGTTTTCGCCTGTTTTCAGGGAAATTGTGAACTTTGGTACATCTTCTAGTACTATTGCGGAATTTTTGCTGCGGAGGTATCGTCGATTGTTTACTATAAACAGTTTCGTAGCCCTCAGAGTCGCTTTCTGCGTCGTCGTGTTCAAATCTCTTTTGGCCTTCGTGTTTTTTAGTTCTAAACAGTTTCACTGATTTTAGCATTCGTTGTAAGAGACCTTTCTTTTCTATTTTATCCTGAAAGTTAAATTAAATTAATTTAATTTTTGGATGGTAAGTTTTACCACAAGTTTCTCTCTGTATATACTTAATACAGATAAAAGGCACGAGGCTGATAAAGAAATATTGAAAAAATGTAACCTGTTCATGTCGGTTGGATATAACAGTGTCAACACTGTCTCCATCATCAGAAGATTCATCACTCTCATCATCTTCCACAATAGTCTTCCCACGCTCTCGTTTATACGGAGCGAAATTTCTAGCGCGACCAAAATCTTTATTATTAACACGATACAAGGTTTCAGTCGTTCGACTTCTATTATCAGACTGAGTGCCAGCCGTGTGTGTTGTCAACGAGTACTTTGAGTACGACTCCAGTGACGTCATTATGGCTTCTACCTCAATGTCACGCCTACTTGCATTCACACCCGAGCTCCTCTTGCTGTATTCTTTCCAAGGTGTGTTTGTGGAGCCATCAGTTGACTTGACGTCACCGCACTCGCTCAGCGAGTTCTCCTTCGTCGTCACATCCAGATCCAATGCCACAGAGTTATAAATTTCCTTTATTAACTTCTCCGTTTCATTATTATCTGTGTCTTGTTTGTCTTTATCTGTATTTGTGGCGGCACTCGTTTGTTTGTACACATTGTTCTTGCAATAGCACATGCACATATGTTTTCTGGGCGAGGAGTGGATGAATACAGGGAAGTTGTCCACTTTCATCGGCTGGTAGGGAATGCTGGTGACGCAATACGGTATCTGACGCGAATACGACGCCACATAAGGGTTCACGTTGTACGAGTTGTTGTATGTGAAACTATTGAGCAATGTTGAAGCACCTTGTATGTTATTTAGCGACTTTTGGGCCACCGCATCTTTTTTAACACATTCCTCCGTACAGTTGTTAAGCTTGCCACTTGTTTTTATTTCCGTTAACACGCTCTGTAGCATTGCCTTTATTTGGTCTAGTGTAGATTCAGTTTTTGTATCGCCAACCGTATTCGATTCTGATACCTCGCGTTGGGTATTTTCCGGCTCTATTTCTTTGGTTGATGTCACTTCGTTCTTCAGTACAAGTACTTTGACGGGCTCGGACTTTTGTAAATATGTTTTCGGTCGACGATGCTTTTTGTACACATCACTATATTCAACGAAGCCCCTTTTGGAGGGAAAATCCGAATTTGTCTGTACTCTTAATTTGTGAGCTTTATCTTTCTTGTTGATCTCCTTAGTTTGCAATTTATCTTTAATTTTTTGAATGTTTCGCCGAATCGGTAGAGTTTGCGGAATAAACTCGGTTTGGTAATTTACTATAAGGGGACGATGGCGTTGCTTAGTGCGTAGCAGTTCTGGCCAACATTTAATATCTATATCAATTTTGGTTTCCTTTTTGTTCAGATTTCTCAATGAATTCTCTTTTACAGGTATAAGATCATAGTCGTTGGAGTCATAATGCAAATTTACATTTTCCATACGTTCACCTCCTTCTGGTGTAATATAATGGTTATAATGTCGGTTTATAGTCATATAATTGTCAATATTTTGGAATTTCCCGCAACAACAAGAGCACACGTCAGAGCTACAGTCAAAAGAATGTTTAAAAGCTTCATTCATGTCTCTGCAGATGGGTGTGGTGAAGTGGCTGGTATCAGAGAATGCCTCTATCATGACACTCGGGTCATATTGCTTTTTGACAATATTATCCAAGTGCGAGCGACAGAAGGCCTCTGTACTGTCAAGCCTTCTTCTATTTCTATTGATGTTAAAACCATTGATAGGGGTTTGAGCGTAGTATACGAGGTGAGTTTTTATATTCGCCTTGCCTTTATTTTTTTTCTTTATTCGTGTTCTGAAAATGTTTTTGTAACGTTCCATTGCCAAGTTGGTTTTGTGGGCGATATTGTTGGAACTTGCGCACGAGTCCAGCTTGGATGTTTTCATTGGTTCACACGTTTTCGCGGGAATGAAAGACACGGCAGACCTCTTTTCTCTTGAAGAGCACTTGTCACAATGTATGGCCACATGGTGCAAGTTGATGTCGTCCTGAGATTTTCTACATATTGATATATTACTGGTCTCTTTTGTAAAAGCTGAATTGTAAAATGCTGTATTTACTGTGCTGTTCATCATATTCCTTTCACTTTTGGGGTTTCTTCCTGTGCATAGCTGTTCCTGGGCTTCGCACAGCTGCTTCTCTAAGCTTATTATCTTCTGTTGAAGATCTGTCACATCGATGGGTATGCATGAGATTATTTTCACCTCCGTCTGTGACGCCGTGTTGCCTGCGATGTTAAATAATTATTATATTAAATTTATTATATTAATATAGTTATTTTAATGTTTAGAATTAAGATTTGTACCTAAATTAAAAGCAACTCTTCTTAAAAAATGTTCAACACCTTTAAATCGCTGTCTGCAAGGTCTTTGGCTGCAGTCGCTGTTCATTTTGATATTGCTGTTATACAAGTCTGTTGACATAAGCTCATTATTTGCTCCTTCAAAGTAATTCCTGAATTACATTTGAAGAAACCAATTTAAAAACAAAAATGCTATATACGAGGCTAATATATTTTCACATAGTAATTTATTTTCTTATTTATATTCTGTGACTAATAATTTAGTTTTCATTAGTGTTCGAAATCAAATGAGAACCATAATTAGATATGTCACATTGGGATTTGCTGTAGAAGCAAATTGACGTATGTTTTTTTTTTATTAATTTATCGAAGAAGTTTCATATATTTTAAAATTATTTTTTACATATTTTGTAAGGACTCTCCTAGTGTACTCTAATATTGTTAATTCTTAATCTAATCTAATATTGTTATATACGTAAATATCGTCTACGTTATTGTTAAAATATAAACTAAATCTGAGATCCGCTCGGGAAATATTTATTAGTTCTATCTTCGCTAAGGTAACAAGACAAAGCGCGGCGTTGAATTCCGCCACTTAACACGCAATGTCTTGAAAAGTTGAAAGCGGTGAACGGAGTGTCTTAACCCTAGCTTCCCTCTGCCTACCCTGCCGTGAGAGGGAAAAGGCGCAAAGCTAAAAAAAATATCTAAGATAAAATATATATACTTATTTATCTCAAATGTCTTACGATTCTTTTTCACGACGTAATTTAGAATAAAGCAATAGTCATTTTAATACAATTTATTAGGCAACAACACAAAGTAAAAACGTTTCACAGTAAAACAACATTATATAAACATTCTCGGTCGATACATTTTGGGCGGATCACCGAAACTAGATTTATCTTTACCAAGCAAGGTTTTCACAATCAGATTCCGTGGGGAAAATGGATTTCTTTTATAGAACAACTTCTTGAGCATTGCGTTTCTTAACTTCATATCACCTTGGGCTAGTTGCTTTTGGGTTTTAAGAGAAAAATCCATGGGATCTGGATGTTTTAGCTTTTGCTTCTGTTGTTGCATAGCCTTCTCTTGCATAGTTTTCCAAAAACTTGGCTTCTCTGTAGATGGCGGTGTGTACTGCTGTGACACGTCTAGTCGGTAAGGCTCCGTCTTTTTAGCAAACTTACTAAATATTGACACCTTCTTTTCACTTTGGATACCGATGCTCTTGACTTCAACTTCTTTCAGGCATAATGGTACTTGAGGAGGGACTTGGCATGGCATGTAGCTAGGATGCTGGGAATGTGATATAGGATTGTAATTTGGTTGTCTCTGGTCGTAAGGATATGTGGGATTATTTACATGATGCTCGCAGTGATTACAGTTTGTAGGGACTGTCTGATGTTGATAGTTATTATTGTAGCTATATTGTCGTTCACGATGAGGTGGACAGCATTTTGCTGGTATAGGAGGCGGGTGGAAGTATTCCTGGCCGTGCATAGCGTAGTTTGTGACGTTTTGTTTGAAAGGGGGGGATCTTGGTTTTTGTTTGGCATTTGCCACTACTGTGCTCTCTGATTCAGTTTCTTCCTCAACTATCGCTTTCTTCTTTTTCTTAAATAATCGTAAGGAGTGGAGAAGTTTTTGAAATTTATTTCGATGTTTCTGCAATTATTATTTATTTAATTAAAAATATTTAATGAGTTTAAAAAAGTAAGTATTTTCATATATCTAAAACTATTATTTAACCTACAATAGATATCCATGATATAATGAACCTATAATTGTTATGTAATTAATCAAAATATCGAGTGAATGTAAGGCTTACTTTTCTTTGTGCCACTTCACTGCTGACATCGGACTCTGTTGACGACTGTGAAGCGTGTAAGCTGAGTTTTTCCAAAACAGTGTCCGAGTAACTTGCGTTTGTAGAGTAATAAGTGTCGGAATTAATCCTTGATCCAATCGCTTCACAGCTTTTGGAAATACATCTCATATGAGGAGTTCCAACGTTAGCATCATGCTTGGAGGCCTTGGAACACCCGCCGGCGCTCCTATTGGTAAATATAATTTTTTCCACGTTGTTATTTCTAGTTTTGTGACCACTATTAGAACTATTGTCACCAAAGTTATCAACTTTTTTGGGACATTTGGAATTTTGCGAAACATATTTATAAATTTCCTTAATAAGCTCTTGAGTTTCGTTATTAACGTTATCTTTTTCTGTCTTAGCTTTGTTTTCCTTTTCCGTGTTAGCTCTCTCTTTAGAGCCCTCAGCACAGACAGTGCAAGTCATACTGGGGTTAGGCATCATGTAGCCATTTTGCAGATAGTTCATGGGACATATAGGAATTATTGGATAACAACAAGAACTTGGAAGCGATTGGACGAATGGGTGCATATTACACTGTGGCATGTTGAAGGCATTACCACTATTTGGAGAAATACTAGTGTTCAACTTGTCGCTTTCGTGACTTTCATTGAAAGCTCTCTCGCCAAGTTTACTTGTGTTATTCGATTTACCACTGTGCGTAGATTCTTTCTTTATTTCAATAAGAAAACTTTGTAAAATATCTTTTATTTCACCGAGAGCTTTGTCAGTTTTATCCACATTGGTATCTGTTAATTCTGTACTCAGTGTAGTGTCGTTATTGGTTTGGTTCCTTTGCTCGTCCATATAATTAGGACTTTGCAAACCGCTTATTGTTGCAATATTGGCCTGATGCTGTACACTGACGTTTTGATGTTTTGTTGACTTGTCCTGTTCAATTGATATATTTGACTCGGTCTCGTAATTATGACGTTGCCCGACGGGCGCACGTGGACTTCCCTCAATGTCGTCATATTCTGTATAATTCTGAGCTTTCAAATTAAGTTTTGGTCTACGTGTTCTTGGCGATGGGGGCACTTCTCTATACTGATATTTTAAGGCGCTGTCCTCTGCGAACTTTTTTCTCGATTTCGGACTAGATTTTTCCTTAACAGGAACAACATCATAATAGGCTGAGTTATGGTAATCTTCGATATTTCTGCTAGGATACGTATGTCGATGGTGCCTTTTAGAGCTATAAAGTCGCGTGTCACAAATGCTTCTCATGTCACTCAGGTCGTGATGGCGAATATAACGGTGTCTTCGTTTTCTATTTTCATCGAAACAACAGGAACACAACTCGCTACCTTCTTGGATCTCTTCGCGAATTAAAAATTCGTGATCCCGACATACTGGTGCCGAAAACTGACTAAAATCTGAATCTCTCCTTCCGAACATTTTTACTGGCCTATATTGCTTATTAATAATTTTCTCTATAAACTCTTGATCGATATTTGAACACTCTTGTTTATTTCGTTTTTGTTTAACATGCCTTTGTCCGTACATTTTATTGTGTCGGTGGTCAGTTTCTATTATTTGTTTTTTTCTGTGAAAGTCTGGGATTGATATTTTAATATGCTCATGCCCGCGCTGTTTCGGCAGATAGCCAGAATAACCAGGTTCTACATATTGTCTATATTTTGGTGTCACCAAAGAATGGAAACTACTAGTGGAGTGAACTGGTGGGAGAATCTCTTGTTTGGATTTGGCCCTATGTTGCTTTCTATGGAGTTCATGCTTCTCACCCTCATTATTCCTAGGCCTTTGTACTTTATGTTGAAACTTTTGTGAATTTAGTTGGGAAGGTCGAGGATTCATATTATTATCATAATTATTGATACTAACAGTGTTATAACTATCATCTCTTATGCGAAATTTACTTCCAGGCTTTTCATACAAGACTTTTGTTTCTATATTCTTCGGATGACCGCATTTGGAATTGGCTCGACTAGATCCCACTTCACTAAGCTCTTTATGAAATTGCTCAGATTCTTTCACAATATTTTTTTGCAAGCACGTTATGTCTTGACAATGTTTGCTCACTTTATTTAGTTCTTGCTCTATACTTGTGATTTTTGACTTCAAATTGGAGACGCTAATTTCTATACTTGAATTTGTGTTTATATTTCTTTGAGATGATGTACCTATAATGTAGAACAGATTATAAATCAATATTGTTAAATATTAACAGATTTATTTTAGAACTTAATTGAGATATATATTTTACCATCTTAATTAAAACGATCGAGTAAAGATATTTAAATATAATTATTATAAAAATACATTTTTTTTTTAAATTTTATATATAATTTTACAAAGTAAGTAGTTTACCTAAAGCTTTTGCTAAGAAACTTTTTATAGCTTTATATCTGCGTTTAGTGCGTGGCGATATACGACGTCGCGGTGTGTGGATGATCATCACCCTCTATTGCAACTTATCAAGAACATAACTATGGGATGCACCTTAAAAAATATTATTAAAAAAAAACAATATTATCTTATTTTATAGTTAATTTTATTATTTAGTGGAATATTGTAGTGCAATGGCGCAGCTTCTGTAACTATAACGCGACGGTTATGGATTCGATTCCCACTTGGTGATAATTAATTAATTTACGTATTCCTCGGTCTGGTAACAAGACAAAGCGCGGCGTTGACTCCTGCCACTTAACCCGCAATGTCTGAATAGGCGGAAAGAGAGGAACGGAGTGTTTTAACACTAGGTTCCCTCTGCCGGCCACAAGCTGTAAATCATTAAGCAGCACTACGAGCACTACTCACAAATGCAAGACGTACCCGACATGACAGCGATGGCGGAACGTGAAACATGATTTAAGCTACTTTTGTTATACAACTTTTTTTTTAACTTTATTATTATTATTATTATGATATTATTTACTTTTGCCAAATAAACAAATAAAATTTTAAATTTCTAAATATTATCGAGGTACAGTCAGTTTTTAATTTTTAAAATAGTTTTGGCACGGTTAGTTCCTTTATATCACAGCTTGTTGGCGCTAATACGAGGATTGCTCTAACTTACTTATCTTTGCAAGCAAAATTATCGAAGCTTCTGAAATGTAATTCTATGCACATTGCACGAGTAGTTATTATTTTTTTTATTACATTAACAAAACAAAATACCAAATATCAATCTTAAAAATATTATGATTTTAGATAAATTATTAAATAACTTTTGAATTTTAGTGACTATGTTTCAATACTTCTATTTAAATAAATCCTACTCATTTATGTCAAATGTAATCGTACTTGTGTCAATTTACTTTCAAGTTCGAATATAATATTAAAAAAAAGTTAATTAATATTATATATAATAAAGTAAAATATATTTTTTTATTTATTTATTTTTAATATAAAATATCTATGTTATACCCATTTGAAGTAATTGGATGCTGTAGAGTAAAGTCATCAATTTGAAAGTTTGATTTACGCCCAAGCTTAGAGATATTCTGATTTAATATCTATGTATTTAATAAAGTAAGTAGGTACATATTTTTTCATGTGTACATAAAAATGTAAAATACTATGAATTTAACACAGATACTACAATAGTTTTTTTGTTATTAAAAGCACTTAAGTTTCGTTCAATTTAAATCAATATCATATTTTTTTTATTTTTAGTAAAGTATATACTTATTTTTTTATTACATAATATTTAATCTATTATTCTAAAATAAACTAAACACACAAAACAGGCCACGACCATTATGAACTATATGTAAAAAAAAAACATCTGACATTTATATCCATATAACGCCATTATTAACCACATCATTTAAATTCAATCAATTCATCGTTTAAATTCAAAAAATGCTATCTAGATTACCACTTCGTATATCTTCCCTTCCCTTACTTTTGCCAAAAGTTAAATATTTGCATCATGTCAGAAAAGCAGGGAGCATGCTACCTCCGTCCCAGTACGATGTGCCGATACCAAGGAAACTGCATCTCACGTACGCTTTGAAGACATTCTGGGAAATTATACCGCTATTTGTAGTCACTTGTACAAGCCTCGCCTTCATGGTCTTGTCTATAGCGTGGGCTATAAAAAATAAGGTATTAAGTTCAAAAATTTCAACTACTTAACACTATTTTCATTATTTTAAAGGCCCGCCTTGAGTCTAACTCGATATCCACTCGGCCTATCCGGATACTCGGAGTATCCTGACACTATACACTGTATACGCGGATGGCTGCCGTGCTTTGTCTTGTTAAAATAAAAATAATTTATACTCTTCTCAATTTATACCCCCTAATGGGAGTGGAACCCACTAGCGTCGCGATTGCACTCGACGCTGTGTAGTATTTTTTACATATTTACGAGCTCACGTCATTAACCAATTTGTGACGCATGACCTTCATCTATTGATCTCTTCTCCACCACTCACACCACTCAGGTAGACGTAGTGTACACGACGCACAATCGGGATTGCATTTCACGCACAATGAACCTGCGGAACCCGTCGGTCCACAAGCTCATCATCATCAACCAGCGCTACGAGCCCTGGCCGGAGATGCAAGACGTGCTGGACAAGATGGTGATGGCGGAGAAGCGTGCCTTAGTACGGTTGCAGACTTGTCCCACTAAGTAATGGTGGGATATGATATGGGAAGTTATAGTAAGGCTTATCTAAATTTTTTGCTTGTGTAGATTTTCCACGTGGGTGTTATTTTTGGATGTCTTTATTTTTTTTTTGGACTTTTACAGTCCCTTTTGATATTGTATATATCATTTTTTTTATATTTACTTATATAACCAGCATGGTATAAGACGCTCATACGCGCGATAATCGAAAGCCAGGATTTAAATGGTTTCTCTTATGATTTTGAAATAAAACAATTTAATTTGTCAAGACTTTTTATTGTCATTCACAAGTCTCTAACCTCTACAGACTACGAGTAGGTTTGATATATCCACACCGATGTGAGACGGGCGTGTTGAAACTAACATACATTAGTGTATTTTTTCATCCCGCACGAAGCAGAGAACGCGGAGACAACCTGGATTCTCCGTTCTCCGCATTCTAAGCACATTTTTAGTAATAGATTCTAGTGCATAAAGTTAAAAGGAATTAAGCACGCACGTCTCACACCACTAAATACATTCATACATGTTAAGAAATGTTACAAAATAATGTTAAAATAAACTATCGAATAGTAATTTCTAGTAAGCTCTTAGTATTGGAATGTGTTCGTCTGTCATTAGAAAGTCAACGTCTCAATACAATTGCATTAATGTGAAACGTGTTAATGTTAACACGGTTTCCTCTAATTAAATTTAAAAAAAAAACCGATTTTCTTTCCCCTACTGTACATCAGGACAGTGCCAGTAGTTGGTCGAGTAGTCTTGCTTAGTGCTACTGGGAGTTTCTTTCCCAATAGTGGGATAGTGGGAAAGAGATTCCCAGGGTGGGGTTTGTATTAAGCATAAGCAGACTTTTAATTTCCGCTTCAATTAACATCAGATCATCTGTTGACTTTCACATGACAAGAATTACCCTACTTTGGTTTAAAATAATCACTACAAAAACGCAAATATAATTTAGTAAATTTAATAATGCTCCATAAGATTCTTCATAAGAAAAGTGTGGTGCTGTTTCAAATTTGTCATTAATTTTATAACAAAAATATATAAAATCATGAATATGGCAAGGTTATCGGCAAGTTAGAAAAAAATACTGAAATTAATATATTCTGGTAGCAACGTACTTGTATATAAAAAATGATATATAAAATTAATTAATATTATATAAAGAATCGCAGTCGCATCCCGAGAGTATCTATGATATCTTCTAAATTACATTAAAAAAATGTTTCAGGATTAAACTCCATTTAGGACTTAATTAACTTTCCAGAGTGCGTTAGTGTTAAACATCAATTAACAATGATAAATCGAGATTTTTTTTAAACATATATGTTTTTATATATAGTGATATAGTAAAGTCTATGCAATTGTACCATGATCCTCATTTACACGATTATTGACAAGAATTCTTAAAAATATATTACATAAGTGTAGTTCTCATTAAAAAACATTAGAAAATTACATTAAAATTTGTGCTTCGGATCACAACCGAATATATATATATATAAATTACAATGATACCATAACAATAAATTAAATTTAAAAAATTGGCGGCACATATATAGATTTCTGTTCACACATACAAAGCTACTTTTTATTTTACCGAATGTGTAAATTATATTGAAATTCTATTTTAATTATAGATATAGCTTAACGAGAAATAAAATGAGTTGTCACTTTCAAAGCGGAAACTAAACGCAAAAAAATGGCGTATAAAGTCAATGTCATTTTTAATTTTAAAGATGAGTTTAGCATAAAGCCATTTTTTATAACAGTGTATTCATGAAATAAGATTTCATTTTTTTTGACAATTTAGGATTTTTAGTTTAAATAAGTCTACAAGGATGTAGTGCCATATATACACAAGTGTTTTTTTTTTATTTAATTGAATAAAATATTAATTATTATAGACGTAAAAAGGAATCATGTGTGGATGTATGTATTAATAAAAAAAATTACAAATAGAGGCTCAACACTAAAAACAGCTTAGTATTAGTTAGTGTACATTGGATATAGAGATTCAATTCCTATATATTTATTACAACATTTTGAAAATAAGTATATATATTATATACTATACATACATTTACCAGCGGCGTCACTTGCGTAAACCAGAGAAAGAGTGGGTTTATCGAACCGATTATTGTGTATATCGAACCTGTTCAAAACAAAAATATTTTTTCAATTTGAACCTGTAACTATTGACTTGAACGCGCTCTACCACTTTACAATTATAAAAAAGGAAAATTTATCTTTAATCGAAGTAATTTTTTTGTTGCCGAGTGTAATATATATATTATAAATAAATGACAGTTAGTGTTTAAAAGATGGCTTCCACTACTTTTGCCATTAATCGTATTGACATTTTAAAATTCACTTATAGCGCTAAAGAATTAAAAATTAATACTTATATACACATTTAGTAAATATAATATTGTGATTTATAAATAAAATAAAAATATATATGACTAATATTGTTCTACCTACATATTTTAATACGAATGCAACTTATTTATATACAGTGGTGTAAAATAAATTATTATTATTTACAGATTGAAACAATTACTGCTTATTACAATATCTTTTATATTTACCAACCAACTTCTATGAATATATATATATATATATATATATATATATATATATATATATATATATATATATATATATATATATATATATATATATATATACATATATATATTATTGAATCTTGGTGCTGCCAGCACCCTGCCAGCCACCTCCCCAAGTGGGGAACCTACCTAACTACGACTGTGGAGTCAGAGGTTCTCCCTCTGCGCCACGATGGCCTTGAAATGAATTATTTTATATAAAATTATTCTACTTAAAGAATTACGTCTTATTATTAAATTAAACTTTGTCTTATTAAACCAGCGAAATGACAATATTTCTAATAAAATATATTGCATCATCAAATAATTTAAATGTCAATCATTTTAACAAATAAAATCTTAAATCGTGGTGGAAAATGAAACATATTGTAATATACAGTATCGGTTGAATTCCAGTTAAATATTTAAAACCATTTTTAAGTACATTAAACATAACTAACGAGGTCCAACAATATTATTCTAAACGGTTACCAAATTCCATTCGATTTCAAAAGGCTGTAACTACACCGGCGATCTGTTTAGAAAATATTCAGTCTTCAGTTCAGTAGTAGTATAAGAATTTATTTAAATTTCAACTTTTTTCGTATAAATTTATATTCATATGATTATTATGTAAAACTTACACCTACTTTATTGTAGGAAAGACAGCCATTTTAGTCTATACGATCATATTTACATATTGCATTATGGATATCAAGCGATAACCCGCAGAGACGTCCATTACAGTACTAATGATATGAAATTGCTACACATTTGTAGCAATTTTATTTGTAATTAAACACAAATTAACGTCTCTGAGTGTGGCAGTTATTGTTGTTAATCACTATAGATATAGGTACAATGTTCTTTAATTAAAATTATCTACGTATTTCTTTGACGATGATATTAAACACTTTTTGATATCAGTTTTTTTTCTGTCGAGCCAAAGACATTACACCGTACAGCCAGAGTTACTATAATAGTAGTTATATTATCTGTTATATTATCTTACACTATGTAAGAAAATCGGCATTACTTGGTCTATTCCTTAGTAAATATTATTTTTATTTAATTATAGGAAAAACATATACTATAATGTAAATACATTTGTGCACAATATCCTCCAATTCCCTCTTTACAACATTTATTTTTGGCAATGTTAGTTTCTGACATTTTTTTATTTCAAAACGGTCTATTTTTGTAATAAAAGAAATAAAAAATTATGTAATACTATGAAATTAATATTCGTGCTATGTATTTGTTTAGATCCCCGTCACAACTCACAAGCCATAGCTTGTAACTTCCAAACCAAATTGGTGTACTGAAACATCGGCTTCACTATCGATTTTCCAACTTGATATCTCTAATCGATTAAAGTTGTAACCATACGCAAACCTACGTTTTCAATTGTGTGCCGCCCTTTTCCCTTGCATATAGCCTTCCCATCTTTTCGCCGTGTTAATAAATATTGGATCTGGATCCAAACCCGCCAACAAATACAATTGATTGACGTGAGTAGCGTGATAGTCCCATCTCGCTATATTAGGACTTATGCCCAGAGTGAAATGGCGGAGATCGTAAAAGCTGCCGCTGCCCGTATCGAACAGCGGTAGAAGAGTTTTTAGGGAGAGCATTCCATCGTCGTACATTTTCTTCGCTAGAGATATGGAATTCTCACCTTCGATCACGTGAAGGTCGTAGAGACCGAGCAGCGTGTAGATGAAGCCGTTGAGAACAAACAATGGTGGCTTCGTTGGATATTCCTCATACCTGGTAAGTATTGATATGATATTATGATATAATACTTAAACGCTAAGAAAAAAACAATATTGAGAAAAATGCAATGCAAGACTCGAACTTGTGCCTCTTAGAAACCGTGCAGGCGCTCTAATTGATTAAGATCTACGGACCTAGAAATTGTACACTTGTTACATCTTGATCTATATGCCACTTCACACTTTAAAGGGGTCATCGTGTATTAAGTGGCGGGGCGGCAACTTCCTTTTACTTTATAAATTAAATTACTATACAAAGCGCGGATTAGTTTCGCCACTCAACACGCAATGTTTTTGAAAGCGGAGAACGGAGTGTCTCCATTGTAGGTTATCTCTCTCTCTCTCTCTCTCTCTCTCTCTCTCTCTTATCCTACTCTACTATATACGGGATACAGCGTGAAGCAACAATAACCAAGTGCGCAGTTTGTGATTTTAACATCGACAAGGAACGATAATATTAATAATAATTTATGTAAGCTACGACGAAAGGACCACGGACCAAGGACCGTGGCGGTAGAGGCACAGCGTCTGCCTGTATACGTGACGGCTTGTGGGTTCGATTCCCATGAGCAGAGAAGTAATTATTTTCATTTTCAAAAAGAGCGCGGCGTTGAATTCCGCCATTCAACACGCAATACCTCGAAAGGCGGAAAGCGGGAAACGGAATGCCTTAGCACTAGGTTTCTATGTGCGGGATACAGCGTGAAGCTATATTAAAAAATACATACATAAGAAAGGAAATGTGATTTAAAAGCAAGACACGATTACACACAAAGGATAATAAATGTTAAGTTTTCAGCTTCTCGCATCTTCCTATGTAGTCCTAGATGAAGAGAACCTAACGTAAGGACTCCTTTGTCGGTCGCTCAATTTCACCAACCAACACCGCGTATTTTACTGTAAAGGTACTGTTGGCTACCAAATTATATTTGACCCACAATCCACTTCAAAAACCGATACATACCACACATATTTATCCATCCACATGGCCTTCACTCCGCCAGCGTGGCTCGGCACATCCAACAGATGGAGAGCTCTCCGCGCTGCACGCAAGTAGTTAATATCGCCACTGCGGTAGTAGGCGCGGGAGAGAAGAGAAATGCCGTGACCTTGGCTCATCGCCGAGTGCCTGGGAATTTACGAATATAATATTATTAAAAAAAAACCTTTCAAAGTATTTTTCCGACATCCGTCACGAGGGGGAGGGGGGGGGGGGTGGTGTAGGCGTAGTTTTCATATCGACCAATGGAACGGCAATAAGTGAATCAAAATAGCGTTGCAATAAATTTCTTACATTTGTAAACAGACAAATAGATACTGGTCAAGCAATAAAAACGTGCCTAAGGTATATAAGCTTTACAATGGTGGGAGAAGAAGGTGTGGCATAGTTAAGAATAGTTAAGAATAGATAAGACTTGTTAAGACTTGTTAATCAAGAGAGGCGGGTTCAAATTATGCTCTATATAGGGTTCCGTATTAACAGAACGGAATTGCTTGTTTGTCGGCTTCATTTGTCATTTGTAATTTTTCTTAAGTACCTGTGCTAACTGAGGTTAATATTAAATACTCAGGTCTAGTGGACTTTAGAGCACAGAAAAATACATACATACATACATTTTGAACACAATGGATGCACATACAATTATCTACACATGCTAATTCCGTTAATCTACAATGATTAAAATGGTAGGGCTACCCTCTGCGCGCATTTGACAGATTTCTTATATTGGGTGTTTGGGTGTAGTCAGACACCATCTAATAACACGTATAGGTATTAGTTACCATTTTTGCTCTCAATTTTTATATATTTAATACATAAATAACACCTATACTTCAAATTCATATTTTAATTCAATAATAAATATATTATTTATTTCATACTTTTTACGATATATATAGAAATACTTAAATTAGTTAATATTTGAACTTCTTTCATACAAATATCATATATTAGATTAATCGATATTGTACTATTATGATCTGTATATGTAATAATATAAATAACAAATTTGAGACTGATAACCAGGTCACGACAAGCTGTTCTGTAGTGATCCGACGAGCGATAATAATATACTATAATATATTATATTATATTATATATGTATCGATAATATTAGAACATATATTTATAACAGGGTAGACAGAGATAATTTAGTGTTAAAATACTCCGTTTATTACTCTCCGAACACAAGACACTGCCTGGTGATGGATGAAACTCAACGCCGCACTTCCATTTGCTTACATATATACAAAAATTTAAGAAACCAATCAGATTATTCAATATTCAAACGACCTCAGTGATGTGTAGCAATCGTAAAGCTGTTTAACCTTTAATCCTGGCCCAGTTAGCCGCGATTATTGTGCGCCGGCGCAATAAAACCGCGACGCGAATATAAACCATAGCGTTAACCCTTTTACAAACAGTCCCTGATGGTTGGTATTCAAGGATGTTGTTTTAGAAGGACATTCGGTATAAATAACTGTCAGATAGTACTGTCAGACCAGCATGCCTCGCGCAGTTCATACGCAGGAAAAAGGTCATATAAAGTTGACACTATTTGACATTGAGCTACTATGAGCGTCCTGTGCAAGAATTTCACGCAGGACTCATGCAGTGGTATATATAGTATAAAGATCTAGGGGCTTATTCAAGTTACGGATGGAAAAAAATCTTAAATTAGTTTCAGTGGTATTTACCGTTAAAAGTTTGGTATTAGGTCAAAAAGCGACATATCCATATCCCATTTGTATATAATTAAAGGCTTGTTCCCAAGTATCACATCTTATGAACAAATCAGTGTCATCAGCAAAAGATACATTTTTACTACGCCCTATAGATTAATTACACAAATCGTTTATATATACCAAGAACAGCGGCAGTCCTAACATACTTCCTTGTGGTATGCCAAATTGAATAAGAAGATTTTTACAGGTATACTTCTCATTAATAGTGCATAGTGTTCTATCTAAGAATCAGTACGCGAGGAAACTAAGTAATGGCGATAGTTAACCGCCATCGATATAATTATTGTATCAATTGACAGACGAATGTGTCACCTCAGAATGTCTATAATATATAATATATTATTTAATATATATAATTTTTGAAAATTGTAAATTTATATATCTGTCTGTCAGTTCGTCGGTCACGATCATATGGGAGGGGTATCATAAATAAAACCAAAAATCCAAAAGTAATTATAAGCTTATATAAATAATTCATACACAATGAGTCTTTCATACAGAGTTGTCAACTTTTATAACTTGCACTTTACGTTCACCAATAAACATGAAATTGGTACAAAACCATATATGTAGGAGTACGACTCGCGCTTGACTAGAATTTTAAAGTACTTAAGAAAATCTACATTCTTAGCCACTTTAGAGCAACGTGGAGATAATATTTGTATAGACATACCTATAGGTATAATAAAAATAGTTTCTGACTCACAATACTACTAAAAATAGATACACTATGTACAACACACTTTATAGTATCAATTAACTAAAGTGGCCATTAGAGTCAATATTGTAGTACATACTTCTAAGATTTATTGCCCAAGTTCAGTTTACTTTTGAGGTTTTATTGTCAATTCTAAGGAGCAGTTCTTCAGAGACAGATATTGTATATGAAAGATTAACTTCTGTTGCTATTAATAAAATAAATCGTTTACTTTAAAAGTTTTATATTTAACATTGCGCAATAAATATGGATGCAACATCCGCGCTGGTAAATATTTTTATATTAGCTTTAAGACTTCTCCCCTATATAACAGGGTCGGTAGAGATATTAGTATTAGAACACTCTGTTCTCCGAATTCGAAACGCTATATACCAAGTGGCCGAGGAAACGGACAAACTCTCCGCTTAAAGTCAAACGTCTCCTCACTGTAATGTAATCCTTAGTACCTACGAATACAAAATAATGTTTCAAAAATAAATATATATATAGTGCAAAAACTTACCATCCGGGCTTTAAGTCGGGTACACCAGGCGCCACCTTCCGTCTCGCAAGTACTGGCCATCCGCCTCGAGCTCTTTGATTGGCCGCTAGCCAGCGAGCCGCCGCGTAGAAGTGAGCAGTGTGGGAATGCGAGGATATCACTATATTGGATATACACCCCGACCCGGATAGTACTATGCTGGATATCTGCCAGGATGGGGATAGCGAATACATGTTAATAAGCACATAGTATAGTAGCCAAGGATAATATTTGGGGATATAACATATGGTAGGTTCTTAAGAATCATCAGTTCATAAATAAATGGAATAGCCACTTATAGTAAGACTTTGGTAATAGTGAGAGCAGTAAAAACTATATTAAGTTTGATAAGCGGCCCTCCCTATGGACCCCTATGGAGCCGCGGCGGAGAAATGAGCCGTATACTCGCATAGTAGTATTCTGGAAGACTTTCCGGACAGAGACAACATATAGGAATATAATATATAATATATGTATTATTATAATAAGATAAACATAAACATATTTACTTTTTGTAAACTTAAAACTTAATTCCGGATAGTTCGCCATTTACTAAAGAGGCAAGCGTCGCAAGTTTTGGTAGGTTTTGGTAATTATATTATACAGGGTAAAGGTAAGGTCAATTGGCAAATGGAAAACAGGTGATGGAGAAGATTTTATTTTTTATTTTTACCTAGAATATGATGGAATATGATCGAGAAAATTTATTCCCTATTCAGATAGATCTATATCGATAGCGAATATGACAAGATGAGTAAATATATTGCTACCTAGTGCCCTGGATAGTGTCGCGATTTTAATTATACTGGCCTTTTAAACGTACAGCCAGAACTAACTATAGCCACCTATATATATGGTGTGGCGGGACATCAAAAATAAAGGAAGCTACCAAATATGGGTCTTTAAAATCATATCACAACATATATAACAACTCCTTCGGGAATATACAATAGAATTGTATGAAACTATTGTTCATTACAATTAGAATATAAACAGTGTTTCACATGCGACATGGAGATTGGAACTCACACACAAAACACGCTCGGACCTTCGAGACCAGTGTACACGACCAGCCACGTGTAATACAGGTTCAAACTTAAGCCTTAATATCTAACAAATAAATAAATTTCCATTATACATATTTACAAATGCAAAGCTATTTATATTTCCAGGCTTCACTTACGTAAAGTATTATTATCATACTAAGCCTTGACATTAACCACATATCGTTGGCTTCACAACAAGTTAAATATATATAAAACAGCCATATTATTACCTTGAATTTATTTCTTGGTGATTTTCGTTTCGGCTTGTCCTGCAACGCCCAGCCTTTTTGCATATCTATTATCAGGTCTCGTGTGATCTTCCGCCATTTTGAATCTACTCCTATACCGTAGTACGTGTGGTCATCCTACAATAAAATAATGTAAGATTTACTTAATATTAATTATATATATATATATATATATATATATATATATATATATATATATATATATATATATATATATATATATATATATATATATATATATATATATATATATATATATATATATATATAAATGTACTTAAACCCATGAAAATCACCAAATATATGTATATATATATATATATATATAAAACAAAAAAATTAACCTGAGCACGAATGAGATGTAAGCTTGTAGCATAGTGTAAATACACCGTCTCCTTCTTATCTTTATTTTGTAGCACTACTGTTATCGAAGAGTTGGGATTCAATTTCAGATCCATGCTTAGAACAAAATCTTGCGTCAAATTCACTCTTAACCACACCTGACTAGTGATGTGTCCAGATGTGGAGAACCTGATCACTTTCGCTTTTAAATCTGAATCAAACTCTCTGGCTATAATCGCGTCGTTACTAACAACCCAATTTTCCAGAACTTTCTCTCCATCATCTATCACTTTAACTCTAGGCTCAGGTTCCGTAATATTCTTGCTATAATGGGCTAACCCAAATTGTGCTATTTGGGTAGGATAGAAAAACCCTTTGGGTTCCCATTGCGTGGAGACGGGAACCCCTTCAATTCCGCTGATGCATTTCACCCTATCTCGTACTTCGACGTTGTAATTTTCGAAGGTAGTGAATGTACCGTGTGGGTCATATTTTTTTCTTGGATGATACACTTTGCTGTAACTGTGCGACCATTCGAACTTATCTACGCCGCCCACTGACGTTATTTTGCCGTAAATCTAAAAAAAAATTACATAATAATATATTATATATAATAAGTAATAATAAATTACCAAAAAAAAAACTTCGGACAGATATTATATAAAGTTATTTCCTGTCAAGACTTACGTGTAGAATTGCGGAACTCAACCACTCGCATTGTTTTACCAGAGGAAGAAATTGACAACAATTTGAACATAATCACACCCGCTCCGGGTCATACAAAAAATTTATAATAAAAAAAAAAAACTACAAACAATACCAAAAACCCATAACCCGCTTACCTCAAAATATTTATGTATGAACGAGAATGGCACATACACCTGGTCGCGGTCACGGCGACACGACACCGAGTACTCCCCGTTGATGGAACATTCAATATCATCGCTAGTACGTTCTATCAACTCGTTGGAGTGTACTGAACCTACTGCGAATCAGAAAGTTTATTTTATAAATAAAATACAAAAGATGTCTGCCTATACTCAATAATTCTAGGGTAATAGAGATATATCGGGAGAGATTTTGTACGTAAACAGACAAGACCTAGTGTTAAGACACTCCATTCTCCCATTTCCTCCTCGAGTCGAGATGCTGCGTAGAATGGGAACTCAGCACCACGATCTGGCCAGAGCGGGCAGTTAAAAAAGAAGCGTAAACCTAGTTATAAATCATTTCCGACAATGCTGACATTCTTGGAGCGGAACACTGCAGTATGTTTGTATTTAATCAGACGAAACAAAAATATTTCATACATAAAGGTTTCCATGAATGAAAATCGATGCTACAGCCATGGAGTCACTTTTCACTTACATTATGATAAGCACATTGTATTGCTCTTTTCCAGACTCATAATGACAGCAATCACCTATTCAGTCTAATGGCAACATTACTAATAAAAAAAGAATAATAATTATTATTATTATTAAATAAATAAATAGATGATATACTAACTGGGTCTATTCACCAAGTCGCCACACCTGCCCAAATAGAATGTGACCAATAGGACACCTCCACACAGCGCTGCCAAAGCCATGCGCATGTTCAAGCGCACTAGCATCATTGCTATCACCTGCTACAATATAAATAGTGATAAATAAGAGTATTATGTTAATATAATATATCTACTATTTATTTAATAAAATTGTAACATTTATATTGAAACTTTTTTTATATTTATAATCATGCCCTGGATTTGTCTATCAGAGCACTTAAATAAATATAGTCACTTCTCCGGAAGAGGTTGGGGCTAGTTATGGTCAGATCCTGTCCCATTGCAGAACAGTGGGATTAATCTTACAAAATAATGTTTAATATTTCATAAACATTTTAAGGCACCATAAATTACCTTTTGGCTAATATATTAGACCTGTGGATATCTTGCATTAATAACTATTGCTTAAGCAGTGTCTCTGTTTCATATATTTGCTTTAATTTCACATTTCAGAATTTCATATTTCAACAAAAGTGCTCATCGCTCTAACAAACTTTTACTAAAGAGTCATTTTCTTATTTCTAAGACTTTGCTGATCTATTGTAGTTCTACATCAGGTGCTCCTTGATTTTTATATTTCAGTAGAAAATGCATATCATGTTCAATCATTGTTACTATACCAGCAGTTCAATACTTCTTATAGTATAGCCAGACTCAGGACTACTATGGATCAACATCAGGTGTGCCAGATTCCCTGTCCTGACCTAACTAAGCTATATAACAACCTTTTTCAAATCTGTCCTATACATTCAAACATGTGCATAGACAAACAGACAAAAGTTCAAATAATTATAGATTCATATACTAAGTTTTTAAATCTCCCTATTATTTTTAAATTATTTTTTTACAAAAATATTCAATATACGGACACAATTTTCTACTGTTTTAGTAATAGATGTGCTAAATTATGGCTTGACTCTCTTTATGACTAAAACAACAATATATTAAATATTATAATTAAGTTACTCATAATTTAAAAAATATCTTTATATGTGGTTATCTTCTTCCTTCATATATTGGATTATAAGTAAAGAGGAAAATCGAATAGCTGATTTTGGAACTTCAGGGTGTTTTTTTGGAAAAACAAAAATGATTTAACTAAAATATATTAAAAATAGAATTTACGTTTAAGTCCATTGACTTTATTATTCTTTAATTACTTTTTAATCAGTTGTACAGATGGACAGATAAATAAAAATTATACATATACACGTATAATGTTTATGTTTTTTATTCTTCAGATTTTTTATATTTTTTGGACATGTATTAAAATTACACACATACATTATTATTATTATGTATACCAGTTTCTGTTTCCCCACATAGTTTTAGCTTTTTAGTTTCATCTATAGAATATTATATAAACTTTATAAAATATTTAAAAAATGTGTGTTGTGCCAAACATTTAACTTGTATTTAAACAAAACATCATTATCCAAACAATTTTGTTTTAAAACAAAAAAAAACTCATAAATGGCATTTGATTGCCAGCACATTGTATTGCCAAATGCTTAACTCCAAATGCAATTTTCAAAACTTGGCACTCATTTGAAAGCCTAAAAATAGTGTTACCTTCATTTTAAATAATGTTCCATAAAAAGTAACTGTCTTAACAATATTTTGTGGAAAGATTTCGTTGGTTTAATTTACCATTTCTATACAAGAGATATATATCTTGTGACATTTATGTGAAATATATAAATACAAAAATAAAAATCCATATTCTACAATTATTTAATAATACAAGAGCAACATGAGCAAATGGAACATTTAACTTTATGATGATATATTATAATAATGAAAGAAAAAACACTGTTACTTATAACCTTATGTGTATAAGAAATGCTGATGACAAAGTACTAAAAATAACTTCTATATAATGGAATGTAAGACGTGTATGTGGTTTAAATTATAAATAATGCATGCTTGGTTTCTCAAACTGACTTGCTATTGAAATTTTTTATTGCAATATGTATAATTTATTTTATTGAACGACATTTATTTACATTCCAAATATACAGGAAAATTTACAATTTAAAGATTTACTCTATAATATATTATTTATGAAGTTAAAAGTAAAATATGTGATTAAATCGTGATAGTAACACGAGCATAAAGAGTTAAGCAAATAACGTAAAACTTAGAATAAACAATTTTGACCTCATTTTAATTTGCTATATATATATTCATGTGTAGTTACACTGAACGCTTTTAAACAACATTTATTAACGTATGTTGTCCCATAAAATTTTAGGCGATGTATCTAAAAACTGGTTGATGCTTCAATCGAGTTTACGTAGGCGTTTTAAATATCTTGTTTATTTACATGTTCATTTTATTAGTGAAAGACTTTATTTTACTAAAAGAAATATAATTACCGAAGTAACTAAAATATACATATATAAAAAAACTTATAAAACAAAGTAATTAAGTATAGAAAATAAGATAGTATATTTACTTTGCTCACTGCGGTCCATCCGTCTCGATGTTCGATCTGACTTAATTGAGAATACTTCACGCAAACAATAGTCACATAATTAATTAACAAGCACTAGTAAGATGTAAAGCGAAGTAATACAACTTTCACTTATGTTTCTTAATAAATATTTGTAGAAACACGATATCAATCGCCGCACACCGACTGTGCGTGCTATATGCTGCAGACTGTGACAGTCGATTTCAGTTAATTCTGACAGATAGTTTGATCTTATTGTGACACATGGTCTTAATGTTGCCACAATTCAAAAAATTCGAATTAAAAAATTATCAATTTTAAGACATCTATATCACCTTTATATTTTGGAAAATATTGTCAATTAAAATATTAAAAAATTAAATTTAAATATTTTTTATTTTTAATTGTTTTCCAGTTAGAATAAATATCATAACTAATGTTTCATAAGAATTCTTAATATGTAATAAAATATGTACGTTTTAGATTTAAAAATATAAAGATATTAATTGGAATAAAATAAATATTAAAAAGAGATTTATTTCCATATTAAGTTAAAAAAATATATGAATGATTTTACTAATAATTGATAATTTTATTATTATTAGCAAAAAAAATATTTTAATAAATGATTTATAATTTAAAATATTCAAAATCTACAAACTAAAAAATATTGCAAAGAAACTAAGACTTGCTTTAATAATAGTTCATTTGTTACAGATAATTTTCTAGAATAGGCTTAAATGAATGCGATTATGCGGTTGTAATCACATAAAGGTGTACGACCTTCGATTTATGGTCGCACTGAGCCGATTTGCTAATAATTTGTTGACACGTTACGATGCTTATGATTATATTATAAAATAAAAGTAAATAATAATAAGGTACAGCTTATGTTTAAATACAAAGATCACCGTGGCGCAGCGGCACAGCATTTGACTGTAATCGCGACAGTTGTGAGTTCGATTCTTACATGGGGCAATGTTTTATTTCAGTTCTTCATTCTGGTAAGAACAAACAGCGCGTTGGGCGTTGTCTCGCAAGTGGAAAGTGGGCAACAGAGTATCTTACCACTAGCCTCCCTCTATTTACACTGCTATATAATATTACCAACTAGTTGACTTGCTAATGTGTGTCTATGTTGTTATAATTATGATTTTTAAATAAATAACTATCAAAATAAATCATAATTAATATTAATCTTAAATTATATTTTTTAAGTATAGCTATTATTTAGAATAAAACAATTTGTTTATATATTTTTAATTAATTTAAATAACAATTAATAACAATAATTTAAATTAATTACTATAGCTACGCTGAGAATATGACGTCGCATATGTAAGGGATCGTAATATAAGCGATCAAAGAAATAGTTTTAACGAGTTAAAATAACGGAACTGTCAAGTTTGCTTTTATTTTACGGTTCGTTATTCATTGTTTGCTTCTCTGGCATATAAATACCAACTTATGGGTACCTTAGTGCATAACGGCAGCGCATACAATAAACTAAGTCTTCCTCGCGAGAAAACTGACTGTAATGCGATAGTAGTTAAGTTTATAATAGCGTGAACTTATTACATTACATTAGGTTATATTTATCGGTGTACATCGCATTGGAAGTGTGCGCGGAGGTCAGTGTGCGCGGGAAGTGGGTCAGGGCGGATGCACCGGCGTCGGGTGGGCTCGGGCACGATCGGGCAGCGTCGGGGGCGCAGGCGTGCTGCCGCATCGATCGCCGCCCACGCGGCGCACCGCTAAGTGCTCCGCGAGTCGCGACGCGAACCCCGGGCTGTGCCCTTCGAAGATGGCGGCGTGAGCGCGCGCCCGCGGCCTCCGGCGGTCATGCCGCGATGGCCAGAGAGGTAACGACGCGACCGGCGCCGCCGCCCTCTTGCGTAACGTGACTGACTTACACGCCCGGAGATATGGTTACTATCCTGGTGCCCTCGCCCTCTCGACCTCCCGACCTCCCGACCCTCGCCGCGCGTCCCTCCCTCCGCCGTACATGCGATGCAACCTGCATTTTACAAATCTGTGCTAGATTACATATGTACTTTGTGATCGTGTCTATTCACACGTTTAAAACTATTGATTAGTTGCCGCTTTCATCCAAAAACTTGTATTCCATGTTTTTACATTATTCATATTTATGAGCTAGACATATTTGATATGATTCACTCGACTCTTCTTATGGTTCTCGTATAATTTATTTAACTTGCATAAACGGTAGGTATATACTTTAAATATTTAAGAAAAACACAAATAAATATATATTACTTCTTTATAATATAGCGAATAACTAAATAACATTTAATAATTTAAAGTGTTAATAAATATTGGGAATAAAAGGATAATGTAGTCAGTTGGCACATGCGTGACAGCGTAGCACCGTAGTCCGTAGCGGCCCGTAGCACTTAGCGTAACGAGACACTCAGTTTTCAGTGTTCTTAAAATTTTTACCATGGATATATATAGATTATACTAAAATTTACTATAACAATCAAAATATTTACGTTTGTACATTACACTCGGTTCAAATCAGTATTACAGCACCTTGTGAATTAAAGGTAAAGGAAAGACCAAGGAAATATCTTCATACAAAAATGGCTAGCAGTAGCTATTGTATTAGACAAATGGACTGCCTCTAACAAGATATTGTGCGGTAAGATACTATCAATATTAATGCCGATGTCAAGACATGAAAGATGCGCTCAGAACTTAGTCCAGCAGTCGTCAGTTGTACGTATAGCATGCTTTATTACACAAACTAATCAAAAAAATATCCTGTTTAGTAATTGTTAAGAGAGTATGTGAATAAAATCTAATTATAATATATTAATATAGAAAAATGGATAATTTAGTTAATTTGTTTGCTTGTGTTCGAAGGAGTTATGTATAATCTTGAAGTTCACTGAAAATTTGACACTTCAATTAAGTAGTAGATAAACGTCAAAAGTCAAATCAAAGATGTCGTTCAGTTCTTATATTTCTATAATAAATTTATGTAGATAATACAATGTTAATGTAAACTCATTAAAATTATTTAAAACTTAATTGTTAGTGACTACTGATAGTTTCCGAAACACGATTGATACACGATAGATTACTCAATTTCAGGCTACGCTTCGATATTTTTGTGTAGCAATAAATGGCTTCACGTTATTTCCCGCATAGTCTAGAAATCTAGAAATAGAAGAAACAGTCTAGAAATGAATATCAAAAACATATACCTACCTAATATTTATACCTAAATGAGATTAGAATCCACAACCATGATTTTTAATCACGCACGTTATAACCTCTATTTAAATAAACACATAATAATAACGTATACGTCAAAATTTTAAATTGTCAGACAAAAACTGTAGACTGAGTCATTTAAACATGACAGTTTACAGTCTGTGAGCCATAAAATAAGTTGCGAAATGTAGTGAATAATTAAATTTATTATATATATATATATATATATATATATATATATATATATATATATATATATATATATATATATATATATATATATATATATATATATATATATATATATATATATATATATATATATATATATATATAAACATTAGACAAGACGGTTGCAATTTCAATCTCCTCTAGCGGCGATTGTTTAATTTATTTAAATATTTTTAAGCTGCTAGTCTGATGTGACAGAGGATTGACAGTAATGGAGCCGGGCATTGCATTAAAAAATTATAATTGTAAGAATTGTATACAATTTCCTTTGCTACAGTATTATTTGTGTCCAGAATGAGCTATATAAAATTATTAAAAAAAATGACGGTTGAGAAGCATTTGAGTATAGTGTACACGCGATTAGTATGAGTTTAAGCTCTCATTGAAATTTTTACATGCCTTCTCCGATCTCTTGACTGGATCTCTTTTTAACATGCATTCTCTTATTGTGTAACGTTATCTCCAATTTACTGTACAATCTTCTCGTATGTTCTCAAACAACGAAAAACAACGGGACAAGTGTTATATAGATTCAGTTAATGTATGTGGCAGTGGCACGGAACCCCAATTGAATACATTTATTTTAGATAATTTAGTTTCCTGTCTGTCTAAGACGTGAGAAATTCCCCTTAAAAATGGTCAGGTGCGTGAAAAAAGTTAATATATATATATATATATATATATATATATATATATATATATATATATATATATATATATATATATATATATATATATACATATACATATACATATATATATATATATATATATATATATATATATATATATATATATATATATATATATATATATATATATATATATATATATATACATATATATATATATATATATATATATATATATATATATATATATATATATATATACATATATATATATATATATATATATATATATATATATATATATATATATATATATATATATATATATATATATATATATATATATATATATATATATATATATATATATATAGGCCTTCGTCTAGCGGGCGTTGCAAGGCTAAAAAAACTTCGACAACGATGTCAATTTTATCGAAATCCCATACATTGTCATAAATTAGACCGGTAAATATATTGAACCTACAGAAAATATATTTAAATTTTTTGTCTCATAACATTGCAATATCAAGTAACTTACCGTTTTGTTCACAAACCATAAAATTCAAGGTTTTTTTGAAATATTTGAATAAGTTCTCAATTATACTCGACTAAGGTTTACTGAATTATCTAAATAAAGCTAATCGCTACAAAATTGAGTAGGGTTTCGTTTTTTATTTTAAATAATGAACTACACACAACATGATGAGGTTTGCAAATTTTCGCCTTTCAGTTCAGATTTTTAGCTTGAACTTAAATTAAAATTATTTATAGTAACTTCTCTTAACATTTTAAAATTATTACGCATTTAAATTGCACAATATTTTTACTCTGATAATAATAATAGTCTACTCTTAGACATTTTAATCTAAGCTGGTTATGAGCGTAGGTGTAGCTTAGTTGGCCGAAGTCTGAAACGTATCCAAGAGTCGCAAATATAATTCCTGCCACTTTTCACATGTACCTATATTTATTTATAATATGAAATAGATATATAAATGCTTTAATCATGTAATACTTATAAATAACAAACGTTAATAAATTAAAAAAAGCATATTTTTACGCAGCTTGATGTGAACGCATGGCTTAGTGGTCAGAGCGCTTGGACGGTTACCACGAGGCGCGGGTTCTAATTTTTATATGTTTCCTTAGTATGGGTTAACATTTTAAATGTTTTAAAGACTGTAATACCAATAAATATGAACACCAATATAACTAGAGAAATACATACATATATAGGTCCAAACAAATAAGGTGAAGCGTTTATTTATTCAGCACAACTTAAGGTAACTAATACAACGATTTTTTTAAACTTCACACTGTATCCCGCACATTGCCTACCCTGGCAAAGGAAACCGTAGGTAGAAGAAACCTAATGCTAAGACACTCCGTCCCTACATTCCGCCCTTTGAGGCATTGCGTGTTGAGTTGCGGAACTCAACGCCGCGCTTTGCCTTGTTGCCAGACCGAATAAAATGTAAACGATTCATTCTCCCCTCATGGGCATCGAGCCCACAAGCCGTCGCGTTTACAGGCAGACGCTGTGCCTCTGCGCCACGACGGACCTACGATTACGAACACCATACGTTACGATTTGACTATACTTATTACTCATACTATATCATCGTAACGCAATAGGACAGGTCAGACAAACTATCCGCCACTCGCCGCCGTTCACTGTCTATCCTGCTATAAGCGGGATAAAGTGTGAAGTTAAAAAGCGTTAAAACAAAAGAACATCTACATTGTGATACGACGAGGGCCTATTATAACCTAATATTACCTATATATTAAAACTTACAAGCTGCAAGATCGATCGTGATCGTGAGAATCTAACGGGGCAAGGGATCGGCGCTAATTCCACCACTCAGCGCTAATCCCCCCCACTTCCAGCGACTTCATTATTTTTACAATTAAAAACAATTGAATAGCAATAGTAAGTAGTATATATATATATATATATATATATATATATATATATATATATATATATAGGTCATGTATCATAAGCGCTGATGTTGCCTGGTTTGGATGAGACCACGACGCGAGGGTATCGGGGTTATATCCTTGGTATATTAATATAAATTACTCGTATATTAACTGTCAAGGCCATTCTGTCTAAAGTTAGCGGAAGCTGCATAATGGATATACCTATATATGAATTGACCTATTTGGCCCCTCCCGTTAATTGTGACATATTCGTCTTGCCGTCTTAATATAAATATACAGTATAAAAAATAAAAAAATCCTAAAGTACGTTGTAATGGAATATTTCCATAGTGCAGCCACAAAACATTATTCTAATTTCACATCAATAGTAATATTAAGATTTATATATTTTTGCCATTTAAATTAGACTAGATCTATAATAACCTTGTATGAAACCATTCAAGATCACATCAGCGAGGTTTCTTTATCGAAGATCAAACGATCGAGTGTCGTGCTTCTGTGCGAGTACAAGGTTGAAATTAAACATTCTATCTATTCTCTCGCTATCCTTGTTCTTCTATTTTTTTAACATCCTAAAAAAGGTGATTATTAAGTAGGCATATATATATATATATATATATATATATATATATATATATATATATATATATATATATTATATATATATATATATATATATATATATATATATATATATATATATATATATATATATATATATATATATATATATATATATATATATATATATATATATATATATATATATATATATATATATATATATATATATATATATATATATATATATATATATATATATATATATATATATATATATATATGTTAGGACTTAGGCCGTGTTAATTTTGTTTTTTTTTGGTAAAATCGAAATTATTATTATTTTTTTAACATGACGGGAATAACTGCTGATGTGTCAATTTTTTGAATAATTCTATTATATATTATTTTTATTTGTGCATCATGCTTTATATTGCAGAGCAGACAAGGAACTTGGTGGTGGTTCTACGCTACATTTTGTCTGTTCAGAGCAAATAAATAAAAATAATCCATTGCCACTAGTGGGAATCGAACCTATTACCTTCAAATTTCCACATTGGCTTTTTAAAAATATTTATAATACGATTTTAGTACCGAGTTTATTATAGTTAGTTCATGATAATTTCAAACTTAATAACGTAAATATCTTTAAAAAATATACAAATTATTCGATCAATCTGTATAAAGTATCTCAGTATGGGGATAGTTTTCTATAAAAAAAATGTGGTATTTGTAAACTATGATATATTTAGAATTGTTTAAATGTGGTTGTGACCCCGCACCTATTGGAAACCGTTCAATCATTCTAGTCAACTTAGCCATACGTTCTTATCCAGCTACATATAAAACTGAATATAGCAATATTTTAAGATTGTCAGTTCTATTTATTAAACCCTGTAAATGGGTGCCGAAGGAGAAACCCCAAGGCATTCTGGCCTTCCATTAAGACGCCATAGTAGCATGCGCAAGCGTTCCTGCGGCGCCTATCCATATGGAGAAGGTTACCTCTGGGTTTTAGTAAGTAGGGTTTGTTTCACTGGTGAATGAGATTCGGTACCGCTCGTAAGTTGTCTCCATAAATGCATTTCACAACGTATTAAAAGAGTGCCCTATACAAAGGATTTAATAAATATACATATGTAGTGTCATATCAACTGAGTCAGCTCGCGCGTATATTCGGGTTTTTTTTTATAATATTTTATTTAGTGCAAATAATTAGTTAGTAAGGAAAAAAAATTAAATGCATTTTTATTATTTAATTGGATAATGTAAAATTTCTGTAGTGTATAAATAAAATATTTGTAATATTACAATAAAATAAATTTGATTTGTAACAAAAAAAAATCCCACTACTCCATGTCGACATCAGATAGCTCTAAAATTTTAAATGGGAGACTACTTTTGAACAGCGCGAGTAACACGACCTCTGTGGAGCCTCAAGGGCGAACCACAAATAGCACTTTAGGCTAGTTTCAAGTATTAAAAAAAAAATGCTCTGGTTAATATTATTTTCGACCTCATATTATGACTTTTGCAAATAAAATAGTGAAATGTTGTATGTTATTAATAAATATGCATATTTATTTTTAAATTTATGTACATATATGCTATTGACGCCATTTTATGTCATCTATTGTACTATGATTCTGGGCACAAATCTCTTGTGATAACTTTTCTGGATTCTATTCTTGTTAGGGGAAAATGAAATATTTCATCTATTAGCTCTAGACAGCGGCGTTAAATCATCTTCAAATCTCCTCCATCTCCATTTATCTCTAGTTTCTCCCCCACTCAACACTGAATGTCTCCAATTTGAGGCAAAATTAAAAAACGGTGTGTTTTAAACTATTCTTTGTGACCTGGCTGTTAAATGTGAGGTATTTTTGATGACATTATAAATATAGAATTGTTAATAATTAAAATAATATATAATTTATTATTTTTGTAAACTATATACATATATGTGTTAGTTAGTACTGTGAAAATATTTTAATTTTATATAAGAAATAGAGCTATTTTTATTACATATTTTGACTTCACACACAGGAAGTTACGTGCAAATGATATACCCAAACCATTTTTCATTTTCGAGACGAGCCAACTAATAGTCAGTTTATTTACTTATCAGATAACATACAATGATAATATTGGAAATCTATAAATATATTCGATACAGTGTTTCCTTCTAGCATACAACGGGACAGACCAAAGAATATATATATATATATATATATATATATATATATATATATATATATATATATATATATATATATATATATATATATATATATATATATATATATATATATATATATATATATATATATATATATATATATATACATGCCAATTGACAATTATTAACGGTAGATGAAACAAAATTATACCCGTTTTTATATTTACATAGATAATGCGTTGAAATCCTTTGACTTTGATATAAAATTGGATTATACTTGACTTAAATAATATAGGACTGTCTCGATATGTGTGTCAGTTTCTGAAAAATTTCTGGACAAGTTTAGTACTCAACAAAATTTAGCACAAACATGTGAAACTGATAAGTTTCTTTTAAGTCGGTTAAAATTACATATAAAATACAAATTGCTTTCTCTATTTATAAATCGAACTTGCGTCCCTAGCGTACAATCTAAAAGCCGTCAACTGCGCTATAAAGGCGTAATATTAAAATTTTCAAATAAAAAAAAAGCGACACAACATATTCTCTTGTAGTTGGCGAGCTCGCCTATCAGCTTTATCTTATCTGTATGCAGCCTTGACCTTTCCATATTGAGATTTAAGATCATTTTTAATTAAATAGGTGTTAGTGGTGCAGTGTGACGTATGCTAATATATATATATATATATATATATATATATATATATATATATATATATATATATATATATATATATATATATATATATATATATATATATTACATAACACACAGTAATAATATTGAAAATATGATTGATAATATGAAGTATTTTTTAAATCCAAATAGTCAATTTGTTGACTCGATATTACTTTCTTATTATTTATTTTATAATTAATTTTTTAAATAGTATGCCTTATAACGTTTATTGTAATTTCTAGTTGGAGGCGACACTCTACTACTCACTGTCACTCAAATTATTTTATACATTTTTTTCTTCTCTTTGCTTACAATTTTCAAGAAATTTTTAAAAAGATACTATATTTTTTAAATTCGATTATAAAAAAGCTTAATGTATTAATTCCAGTTCTTTAAACATAAAAATGAAAATATTTGTACATTTTAATTACACCTCCTTTTCATTTGTAAAATAATAGGGTAGACAGAGAGATAACACTGTTTAGAACACTGCAAAATTCATATACATAATGTTCAATACATTATGTATATGAATTTTGCAGTGCAGTGCTTTTGAATTTAGAAATTTAGAAATTAAAAAAGTAATATTTTATGTTTAAAATAACACAATTTTTCACATAATATACGTTAGTTTATAACATATAAAAAATATATTAAAATGTAGCACTTAACACGCAGTTCACGCTACCTTCCATCTCTCCTGACTTCTAAAGTAGATTCCACACTTAAAAAGGTTGTATATCTGTAGCTATGCACTACTCTTATCTTTCAGCTATAAATTTTTTATGCAATTCAGTTTTTTATATATATATATATATATTTTTAATTATATTTAATGCCTCTGTTGGTTGTTTTGTTTCATGAATACTAATATTAATAATAATATAAATAATTTGTAACTGCAAGGTCAAAATTAAATCGAATATGTCATGTGTCAAACGAAATTCTCAATTTCTCTCTCTCTCTCTCTCTCTAATTATAGATAGATATATAATATTTTAGTATAAACTAACATAATATATATAATATATAACGATATATATTGATTATGTAAAAAATATATGCTATCTAAATATAGTACTTTTTGGCCCATCTTAGTAACTGGTGGAATCATCTTTAAATTTAAAATTATGCACTTATTCCCGTGCAAAATACTCTCGTACTCTTAAGTAACACTCGCTGTATGTACTCAATAATTGAAAAACGTAGGTAGCCATTTTTAATTTCTTTCGTGAACTTTTTAAGCTGATAGTGAAAAGCTAAATACAGCTTTATATGAGAGAAAGCCCACGTTAAAGTTAGCAGGTATATCTAATTACAGCGAATATGGGGAGAAGGGCGCTTGTCGTAGCGGAAATTCTTAGAACCATCTTGACTGATGGCAATGGCCCTCGTAAGCGCTGTGCCAGTTTTAGTTGCCCTTTAAAAATATATTGGTGTAAATTTTTTGTCACGTAGGGCGGCTTCCGTTTATGTATATATCACTTTCTGGTTTTCATTTTTTTATGGGTTTTTAGTAGGAACGTATGTTTAATATGTTGGTTGGTATTACCAATAATTAAATAAAATGCAATATCACAACAAACCCAGATAGAAAAATAAAAGAGTACCAAAAGCACGGAAGACTCATGTCGGTTTTGTTTTGGTGTGTTTAATTAATTAATAATATTCAATATTTATATATATATATAAAACAATATATATATATATATATATATATATATATATATATATATATATATATATATATATATATATATATATATATATTAGCGTTGGGTTCCGTGGTCCACGTAATGCTGTGAATTCAGGCGGACACCGAAGATCGGAGTGTCTTAACACTAGGTCCTCTCGGCCAACTCTCTGAATGTGTAAAGCTGTGTGAAGCTACATAGGAAAAGTTGACCGATTTAGCTCATTGGTTAGTAATCCTGAGCTGAGCTGGAGGTTGTGAGTTCTATCCTGATACCTAAGGTATAGATAATAAAATGTATTTTTTAATTTTCAAATTTACATTATACTTAAAGAAAACATATAAAATTTGAACGTAGCAGAATTTGAACCCGCGCCTCATGGAAACCGTCCAAGCGCTCTGACCACTAAGCCTAATGCGTTCCTCCTCACCTGCGTCGAATTTTTATATGCTTTATACAAATCATTACGTTGTTAGCATCTCTGTAATTAGATTTTTACAAATTTCCGCTACGCAAAAATTACTGCAAAGAACAATAATATGGCAAGAGGTTACATTTTAAAAATATTATTAAATTAAGTAAACATTATATTACACTTTCTCTAGCTATAGTCGTCTTGGATAAATATGAATTACACGTGAGTAAAAAATAATGCAATGTCAAACAGTTGTCTTAAAATAACCGACCTATCGTAACCTTATAATTTAATATTTGCGATAATTAAGCTTTATAGAACTTTTTATTAACAAATAGTGGTGGAAGTTCGTTGGTATAGACTTAATGATCTTTGCCACCCAACGGACTGCTATACGTTTTCATTGATATTCGTGAGATTGTATTCCACATCGTAAATTGTATGACATGACGATGAAATCTGCTAGCTTATCTATTTTGGTGCTACATCAGGTGATCCAGATCCTTGATGTTTTTTTTATCAAAATGACAATGGAAAATGTCCATCACGTTAAATGACTTTTGTCAAGGCACCATTTCCGAATTTCATGTAGTTTAGATGGACACACGTAATAGTTCTTCATGAGATGTTCTAGATCTTGGATTCTCATATTTCAACAAAAAAATCTCATCACGCTCAATAACTTTTAATAGAGCCATTTCTTATAGTTTAGATGTTCCATTGTGGCTCTAAATCAGGTGTTCCAGATGAACACCACGTTCAAAACATTTTTATTATGGTAACATTTCATTATTTTTTATAATTCCGCTGGTTTCCTATGGTGCTGCATCAGGTATGCCAGACCTCAAAATCTATTATAGCATATATCCTAACCTGATCTAACATATATATAACAAAAAAAGTTTCATTCTAATCCGCGCAGTAGATACGTGTGCAAACACACAAACAGACAGACAGATATTATTTTTAAAAAGAAAGTTTAATATATTGTAATTCTTTTTACATCTTGCATTATTTCTTAGTAAAAATATTAAATGTACAGACACAATTTTTTTACTGTTTTATTACAGTAATAGATAGAATAAAATATAGTCACTTAAAAAATATGCAAGAGTAAATGGTAAAAGAGAAAGGTAGGGGAAACATCGACATCACAAGGTAGAGGTAACTCTACCTTGTGAAATATTTAAATATTTTATGTATACGGATGTGTGTTTACTTGAAGATTTAAAGATATTTTATTACGCCCACCACACACATTTATGGTGGGCACCAGATAATTTGGGAGTGGGCACCACCAAATTCCCATGCTCATGTTTTTTTTTTATAGTTTCTCTTTTTTGTTCACCACAGCCTTTTGGGGTCCGTGCCATTGTTGGTCTGGTTATCTTATTTGTAGATTTACGGTCTTAAGCGGTTTTAGTGTGATCGATTCTCTATGTTCCAATTGGCCGATAGCCCATGCCCATGTTAAATATCAAGTAGCCAGTTTCAATCACGTAGACAAGGAAAGATCATCTAAGCTATATGTATATGTTAAGCTATATATGTTATAAGATATATTAGAACATTAGTAATGTTGTTCAGTATCTGTAAATAATATAATACCTGGAAATACTTGTAAGTGAGGATAATTGTACCTACTTTCCAGAGAAAGCATATTAAATTCCAATGCTTTTATAATATATACTGGAAATTAAAAAAACGAAATTGAATAAACTAATGTTACAAACAGACAAACTGGCATAATTAACTTAATCACTATATAAGGGGTTCCCTATGGAAACGTGGAAATTGGGTTAAATTAATTAGTCATTTGTAATGAGAAGTATGATATGATACTTGATAGTTGATACTATTACGATTCCGTTTATATTTTCAACAGTATATTTTATTATACTTGGGCGTTAAATTTCTTAGCGTTACATATATTTTTATAAATACAGTCAAGCGATAACTAGCTATACATGCTAGCTATATATACAAGCTAGATAGCTATATACATACATATGCATATTTAAAGGTTGTCATACGATTACGAGTTAACTTCAATTAGTGTCCAATAAACTACTAAGCAATTAGCACGTCTCTTATTGAATAACTAAATATATATAAGTAAAAAAATCTCAAGCAAATTTAACTTTAAACACATCAAGAATACTAGAGATATATATATATATCTAAAAAAAAACTTTTGGTACTGAGTGACGGACAGACAACGCACAGACGAAATTACGCAAAATAAAAACCAAAAATTTGATATGCAGGATTTTTAGGAAATTTTAGAGGAGCACTATGGGAGAATTCCTCGAAATTCCAACGGAAACGGAAAAGAATATGCCGGGTTTATATTTTATAGCTCACGCAACCGAAATTTAAAAAATCATCAATTTAACTATAAAAGTCTATACATTTTAAAAGATGTTTAAGAACAACATATATTCTATTTAAGAAGTATAATAATATGAAATGCTATTGATTTTATTACGCCTTCAATATACCAGACTATATAAATTGTAAATTATGTGGGCTAATGGTATGGTAAAAGGTATAATGATTTAATATCAACTAATAAAACAGTTAAGATTTCTTCAGTTTTACGCTTTAATTCTCCTATACAGAGGAAACCTAGAGCCTAGAGCCTACACTACGTTTTCCTTTTTTCGCCCGAAATCGAAACTCTTTGCTTTGTCAAAGTGGGAAAGAAAATAGTTGATTCCCTCGGGTGAGGATCGAACCCACAACTATTGTATTTACACTCAGTGCTATCTTTACATGCCACAATGGCCTCAAAGTATGGTTGAGGTTCATAACCCAACAAACTCTTAAAATAACAAGGAATTTGTACTTTATCCTGTAAACTTACTATGATAAAATATATAAATAACGCAAACGTTAATGTATTTCCACTATGTTAAAATGGACGGAGCTTTTAATAAAATATTTCATAACCAAAATTAAACGTTTAAGCTTTCACGTCTAAAATACTTTACATTGCTCTAATAGCTACGATGTCGCCTACGTCGTAGCACGTCTACGTATTTCAAAGCACCGGGGCAACGGACTGGGTCGAACGAATATTCTTATTAAAAATACCTCTCCATCTATAAATTACACATCGAGCTCCACCAATAAGTATTAAAAACCAACTAAATGAACGCGGTAAGCCTCGTAACCGTTTCCTTTGACTCACCTGTATGAAAGAGCCGTGAATAGCCGGATCTTAAATGGGGATAGTTTGCAGTAATAGTGGTTTTATCGATTTGCATCTCATTGATACACAACCTCAATTTTGTAATATATATAACTTTAAATATCTATTTTTATAACCAAAGAAACGGTCCATATCATGGAGCTTATATAGTTTTGTGAGGCTGAAAAGTGCATTATCGGTGTTGTTAATTTCGAAGATGTTACGGCATCGGGTAGGGCGCTGCAGTGCGGGTCTGGGGCTCCGGCGGGGGTGCGGAGAGAGGAGACGGGGTGTGAGGGGAGAGGGGGGGGTGTTAGAAGGCAGCGGGGGTAGAGCAGAGGCGGGGGGAGGAGGCCGCGACCCGGTCACGAGTCACGAGTCGCGAGTCGACAGTGCGGTCGCGGCGCTCGCCGGCGCACCGCGCCGCCCCCTTCTGTAATCTATAATAAGATGCTCCCGTTTTACCTTCACGATGAACTAGGATAATACTTATACTCGCATGTGATAACTGACGATTGTGAATGAGCCACTAATTACGATAGATAGCGATGTATTCCCAATTTTACAGATGCTCAGATTAGTATTTTTACACGTTGTTTAGTGAATTTTTTTAGGTAGAGCCGTTTGTGGCCGTATGATGTAGGGTCGGGCCTCTCAGCCGCATGTGTATATGTCACGGGTGGAATTCATTTTTAAGCTTTATATATTCATGACGGTTTCTTTGATGCGTTATCGGAAACCTTTACAAATATCGTTTACGTTCTCTAACATTCACTTCAGCAACTAGAGTTATAAAAAGACTTCAACTAATTGTAAAATAGATTTGAAAAACAGCAAAGTGACTTTAAAGTGAAGTAGCAAGTGTGAGTGAGTGTCGTGACAATGATAGTCGAAATACAAGAGGTAACTTTATGTGTAGACCCCGACCATGCACTCCTCATCGCTCATCGCGACATCCTCTAAACACATCGTAGTACCTCTTATAATATTATTTGCGAGTTCATCACACCGAGAAGCCGACATCGAATAAAATAAATGGTACCAAATCACTTGTAGTTTTACTTTAATTATGTTAACGAATTTTTTATTATTTTCATTGAAAGTTATGTTTGTAAAAAAAACCAAATGCTTTTGCTTCCCATTCACTTTCATTTGGAATGTCAATTAAATCAGCTGATCAGCGAACATGACAGCGCCCACGCCTGTTGAATCCACTTTGCCCAGCGGTGGGCTAGTCCAATCTAGATTAAAGATCGTTGAGGGCGATGTCAGTAGGTCAACGCACAGTGCGTGTAGCGGGGCGTGTCAGGGAGGGTGAAGGGGGCGAGGACGAGGGTATGAGGGAGACGCGAGGGGCGGGGTGCAGGTCGCTCGGGCGTTGCACCGCTGCATCCAGTGCAGGCTCTACGCCGGCTACGATGGCTACGCCGTAGCGCATACGCTTATGCTTGTAGAATGATTTAATAATGAAAACAGTTGATTCGTTTTATTTAGTAACTTTAATCGATTGAATGGTAATTACGAGATATCGGTTGATAGCGCTTTGTTTACCTCAAAAATTCCATAGAAAAAGTAAATTAGAAATAGCTGTGAAGTTTTTAAATAGATACACAATCAGAATACATTTATTTTGCTGGTTTTTTTTTAATTTTATTTTAGATTTTATACTACAACCACTGCATTTTATAGTAACAACCACTCATTAGAACTAATTTTAATTTTGCATACCATTATACATAAAATAAATATCATACCGCTTTATTCCTATAAAAAATATTCTTATTACATATAAATCATTATGTTCTTTTAAAAGATAAAAAATCGTATTTGTATAAATAAAAACAATAAAAAACTACAGGTTCAAATCCTGTATTCAATAAATATAATTTTACAAAAACCTGTGATAATTAGGACAAAATGTAGATGACAGAAAGTAAAATTCGATAGGACATTACAAATGTGATTTGACTAAATAGTATGTTTGTCAACAGGAGGTTAGAGGGAAGAGGCCTTTTAAGATATGGGACAGTTCGCGAAACGTGAGGAAGGGATTGGTGGTTACTAGCTTTGAGGAACTCATACACAGAGGTGAGTAAAGGGTTTCTAAACAAAAAGCTTGTTCTGTGCGTGTATATTTTATTTTCTAAGTAATACCCATGTCTATCTGTTCTCATAGTATATTTTTTTGGCTCCCGAATCCCAAATAGCAGGGTAGGGAGAGGACCTAGTGTTAAGACACTCCGTCCCTCCTCTTCCGCCCAATTTTCGAGACATTGAATTCGCATAAAATATATAACACTAACGCTACTGTAACACTAGCTTAAAAATATAAAGTAACTTAGTAAACTCTCTTTTCACAATACTCTAAAGTAGTATATTTTTAATATTTTTTTTAAACATAACTTATACCTAGATCTACCACAAAAAAGACCTTGAACACTTAATATACGTGATATATTGATTCGTCATTTAATCTAATAAAATAACGTATTTAAATAACATTTATTAAGTATATTTATGTAAAATAACTATAGTTATCATTTTGTGTGTATATATATATATATATATATATATATATATATATATATATATATATATATATATATATATATATATATATACATATATATATATATATATATATATATATATATATATATATATATATATATATATATATATATATATATATATATATGAGATATGATATGGTATATTTCATATACAATATCGCCTTAGGTCGCCAAGAGTTCTGTACAATCAAATAATAGCAATTAAACGTCTGTCTGAACTCCCAAGATGCATCCCGTACTCGTAACTCGGTGAGGTCAATAAGATTTGCCGCAGTTGTACGTATGACCCGCTTTCGTCCTCGCCCAGCCTAGTTCTAGCATCACTCGGCACTCTGAATCCGATCAAACTGCGATGCTTCAATAATACCGTTTTATACTTTATACTTCACTCTCTATCTATAGACAGATGTATGAGAGGGTTTATTCAGTTATTTCGAGACATCACTTTGTTATTATTCATTTTTTTTCCTGTAGCTTTTCTTATACAGAAGAAAAGTTAGTGAGAACTGGTAAAATTATTTTTAAAGTATGATTGCACAATAAGCATATGAAAATATAATATTTTCCGATAACATACAAAAAAAGCATATACAAAGTTGCATCCATAATCCATGCATAAACCCGGCATCTTGGAAACCTAATTCCTTCTCTAATTTTTTTAATATTTAAAAGACATTGTATATTGTGAGGTGTAAATATTTGTGTTAAACATGCATTTTTTGTATATTAATTGTACTTTAATTGGTAATATTTCAAAAAATGTAATTATTTAAATATTTTTGAAACTTTAGATAACTCCTGCCAAATACAGAGTAGAAGCGACTTACTCTATGCACTCCATTCTGCATGCATATTTTTAAGCAACGCATTAAAATACAAAACTACTTATTGAAAAATGACTAGTGGACACTATATACAGAATTGACTATAGCCATGCTCTCGGTAAAGTTAAAATAATATTCTTTCATTAACAATGTAAACTAAAAAAATCAAAATATTCTTTATTCAAATAGGCTATTACAAGCACTTTCGAATCGTGAATTAAGATAAGTGTCAGTATTGTCAGTCCCACTAGAAGCTTCCACCAGCTCGGAGGGCAGTTCCGCTGAGAAGAGCTGGCGAGAAACTCGACAGTTGCTCTTTTTTTAATGTAAACTAACAAAACATATGAAGCTAAACATCGTCATCGTATTGACTGCAAAAAGTACGATAAGCAAGAAAATATATAAAAATAATAATAATTAATATTAAACAGATCCCGAATTATTTAATCAATTTTACTACGGAAAGAATTTAAATACATAATTAATAGAACAATGTGAGTAAATACGTGTCGCCGTGTAATTGACGCAAAACAACAATATTTGAAAAATTATGTGAAAAGTTAATATTTGAAAAGTATGGAGCTTCAACTTAATATCAATGTTGAGGTCTTTGACTCTGACAAAACATAATCTCCTTTAAACATTTTTCCAAGCAATAATTTTATATAACACAAACATTATTTTGAATTTTCATAAGAATGAGACTCTACATTGATAACGTATTGTATATCCATATCATTTACATCACATTTGTGGACAGCCAGTTAAATCCTACAAGTTAATCTTACGATGGAAGAACTGAGTACTGGTTATAAAAACCTCGTATTTATAGATAAATTAGTTAAATATATCATATAAAGGTATAGTATAGTATTTTTTTTGAAATATAAACAATTGAATATTAAAAATAATAGTATTTTGAATAGCGTATACGTTAAATTGAATTTTGTCCGGATTTACATAGCGGACGTGTCGTTTAATACATAGCGGGCGATTTTCGCCATACAAAATTTATAAATATACTGATAGCTCGATCGTTAATTTTATAGTGTGCGGACTAGTTACAAGTTTGACGTAATGTAAAAAAATTATGAAAAAAAAAATAAAATAAAAATAATGTGATTTTAGTGACACACACATTGAAATACTGTAAAGCATATATTTTTTCGCACAATAACGCAAACAAATTTTGTTAACAGGCGGTCTTTTTTGGATTAGATTATTTGTATTACATTAGATTTGCTGATGATAAGCAGATTGAAGAAATCGTCATCCATCAAGTCTTGGGTTTCCTTCAGGTCATAACTAGCATATATCAAAGAAGAAGAGTAGTAGAGTAGTAGAGTAATGCAATCTACGTTTAGTTCATTATAAATTACTTTCAGGGAAAGAAAAGCTATCTGTAGCGGCGAGCGAGCCAGTGCGGTTGGTGTTAGAGAGCGACGGCACACAGGTCGAGGACGGGGAGTATTGGCGCACGCTCCCGCCCAACACCGTTCTGCTGCTGCTGCGGCAAGGAGAGCGATGGTACCCGACGGGGGTCGACGTTATAAAGGCTGGTGAGTTCATGAAACTAGTGGATTGACCTTATATTTAGTTCTAGGTCGTAAAAAAGATGCGATTGGTACACAAAATATCCAAATGTCGGTAAACAATCAATACAACTTTATATTGATATAGTATATTTTGTTTATTGTTAATTATATTGTATTAATACAATTTATAGTTGGAATTTTCTAGTAATTTAAATTAATTAAATATAAATATAATTTCGTTTCAGCTATATCGGCGATTCCAAAAATTGTATGCGAGACGATACACGCTCTCGAACTACACGATGAAACGCCTTCATGGAAAATCATGGACAACAAGGGGCGCGTCACAGTGGTGCTGCATTGGGACCAGCGGCCGCAGGCGTCACCTGCTGCGCGCTCACCCTCGCGCCAAGCGAAGCCCGACCGCCGACCCTCGCTCGTTATACAAACCTCGTTAGAGCGCCCGCAGCCTCCGCCACCGCACATAACCGTCGTGAACCACGATGAGCCCGGCCCGGCTCGTGGTCGATTATCGCGGGCGCCCTCTTCACTTGACCACCACGTCCATACCTCAGAGTGCCGCGCTGCCGCGCCTCCTGCACACTCTCCTGCCGCCTCTGCCCATGTACACGCGCACGGCCACGCGCACCGCCAGCCTACCGACGAGTGTGACTTTCACTGCTGCGCACTTCACGAAGAGGGCCGCCGCATCGCCGTGCACAAGAGCGTAGCAACCTCGCCCATACAGGACTCACAGCCACGCGCCTCGCCTCAGGGGCGGCCAAAGGGTCATGTGCGATTTCTCGACGCTGAGTCCGCACGACGCGGCGATCGCGATTCCTCAGAGAGCGAGACCGAAAACACCCTAGTGGAGGATGAGGCGGTCACGTCCGAGAAGTTTCTATTATTGATCGATCAGCTCAGCGTCGACCAAAAGCGGCATCTGACCATCAAGGACATCGGTATCATCCTCGAGCGACTCAGTTCTAAGATCCTCGATGTCGAAAGGCTGGACCGAGAGTCGGAGTCCGACGACTGTTACAACTGGACAATCAAGGCGACTATTCGGGGCGACGCGCTGAGAGAACTGGGCGTAATATACAATGGAAACTACTACGCCATCAGTGAACACCCTGGCTACCGAGAGGAGAATGAGGAGGCCGGTGACGAGGGCGAGGAAGAAGAGGAGGAGGATCGACTCTGATCGGGCCTGTGCGGCGCCGCCGTGCCCGCCGCCGCTGCGCTGCGCTTAGCGCTGTGCCGCGTCGCTGCGCGCTGACCCGCCGCACTCCCGCCCGACCGCCACCGCTACCACCCGGGACCTTAAAGCAATAATACCACTAGGTCCCTTGGGTGAGGCGACCGCAGCCCGGTACGGCCCAATAATTGTAAACACCATAGTTAACAGCGACATTGACAACGTCGTGCTTTTGCAAGGAGGGCTACGCGTACACCGGTGCGACGAGTCGTTGAATCATTGTAGGTAGTGTAAACAGAGCTCATAGCGATTGAATGTCGCCGAAATTAAAGACTTTTTATGAAATTTTCAAATGGTCACGCGCCCCGCCGGCTCGGGCCGCGCGGGGCGGACGTGTTGACATTAGTAAATAAATAGGGAAATAAATTAAGAAAAACTTCCTCTCAATTCCTAAGGAGGCTAGTGTACCAGTCAGTTGTTGAGCACCTTTTTGAATCGATATAACACACTTTTGCGTGATATCGATCGTGTCTTGGATATATACATATATACATACCTACGTACGTACCGTACAGTAGCGTATTCTGTAATACAATGTCCGGCGTCGTCGGCGACGAACAGCAGCACAAATATTTATCATCGACATTATTGTCTTTATAATTAGGTAATAATAAATTATAGACGACTTATTAGCAAACGAATAAGATGCCATAAATCCGCTGCTTTTTACGAACTGTTTGATTTACAAAATAAGTTGTTTTTTTTATTATTATTATTCTATGCGGTTAATTTCGGTTATAATCATGGCATCCATAGAAAAAGGTAGGCCTAAATAAGAAATCGTTTCATGATACATATTCAATTATTACTAGGACATCTTAAGAAATACCACAATATTACATACGTGGTTAAGGCGACAAAGAACAATAATGGCAGCTTTGTTTTGTGACGGACTCAGCTCGACTGCCGTCGTCGCAAGCTGCCGTTAAGGCTGAGGGCGTGTGGGCTAGACTGATGAGCGATCGCTCTTTTTGCTTTATTAAAACCTTACCGGTAAGTTCGCGGATGTGGCTCTCGGCTTTAAGACGAGCCGACGTTTGACAAAAATACTCTTAATAAATATAATAAAGGAAGCTAGCTGAATGTTTAAAAAAAAGGTTGTAACTAAAATACGAATATATACCACACAGCATCACATCGTGCCAAATTGGTAATTGTTAGTCGTAAGTCAAATCTCGTATTAATAAGATCTATGATATCGTAGCATTATTGTATAATGTTTTTAATTTTTGTATAGTACTGATATGTGAATTGTATAATATATGGAAGTTTAATAAGTTTTACGGCCCAGGCTGAAATAAAATGTATAGTTATTTTAGGTGTAATGTTAATAATTATTAAATTATTATCAAGTAGATGTCAGTACAGCGTTCTGTCGGCAAACGACTGTATACATATTGATGTACGGTACCTGTTGTATTTATGTGCTGTCAGTTTATTTCCAAGTTGACAAACGGTTCATGAAAATATTTTAGATTTAGACGTTTTTTAATCTGTGGTTATATCATTTTCCGTTTTGACACATCGACGGTGTGAATGGAGGAATGCTTGCAGTTTGTTTTTAATTTTGACGTTTACATTTGAGTGTAATGGCGAAAGTTAATATTGTGTGTTTTGATTAAAATTTTTGTATATAATATAGAAAAAGAAAAATTTTAACCAATACACTGTGAAATATTATGTCAGTGTGAGGATTTCAATCGGAATGACTGATGTTTTTAATTAAATGAATTTCATATTGATATGGATGGTATTATTAAAATTAAATTATTTTGAGCATATAAGTATTATATTATATATATTATATACGAATGTCATGTTAAACAATACGTATTTCTTTATAGTTATATAGAAAAATACAAACGTTTAGTTAAAATTGTATATGTAAAAGAAAGCTGTGAAGATATGGGTGTTCTAATAGTTAAAAAAACATATAATTAAACAATTTTCATGAACCGACAAATAAACCACCATTTTGATGTTTTGATACATAAATTATAAGAATTTGATTTTAAGGTTTGATATTGTGACATGTCTTTATTAATTCTAATTAAATAATTTCTATAAATTACTATTGCTATAAAATTTTAGGTGAAGCTATTTCGAAAGTGGCCGACTTACACAAAGGTATAACGAGACGCGGAAATTTAAAAATTGAATCTAATATAACATAGTAATTAAAAATGAAATAATCGCATGTTGATCGTAGAAACAGAGTGTTAAATATGAGAGATTTATTTTATTTGAAATACCAGTGACTTCTAATACATGTATTTACACATACAATATTTTCTAGATTACATTACTAAGCTGAACCATGTTTCAAATTGTTTATTTTACCTATTTAGTAGCGTTACTGGCACGAATAATTAATATGCCTATCCAGTTTAGAAATTGTGAGAAAATATAAAAAAAAATACAACCGTTACCTCACGTTAACATTGTAACATCGTGTAACAAGTACATATATGAAAAGATTAAAAATAAACTGCCATTGAAGCGCTTTTTGCGACTTTACTTGTAGTATAATATTAGTTTAGCATTAATCCACTTTATACATATAAGTTTCAATAAAGTTTTTGAATACACTTAAGTAAGTGCCATCAACAATTTAGATGTAAGAATATTGTTTTGAAACGCAGGTATCGGGTACGCTTTAGTAAACGTTAGGACTGAACCCAATGATGCGAATACTTTAGGTAAATTTTGTCGTGATTTTTATTATTTATATGTTGTACTTAATAGCTTTAAATTATTGTAAAATCTCAATTATTCAGAAGCGGTGGACAACAGATGGGTACTTACCTTAAATTAATTTGAAAAAAAAAAAAACTTGACGTCTAGTTGTATTGAATGAATGAAACTAATGAAAGTTTTCGCGCTCATTCTATAAAATGTAATGTCAAAGCGAGAGTTGTGCCAAAAACTAAATAAAAGGAATCTATATCTATGATGAAGTCACTGTTAGTATTTCCTTGTTCGAAGCATACGTAATATTTTATAAAATTAAACATAAAATATGATAATCGACACAGGAGAGCACTCGATAGAATAATTTAATAACGTTACGTGCCAAGAATTGTGTGAAACATTTTGAGTGGAGGTGGTTTAAGTTATTTTTTTTATTTTACCCACGTTGTTGGTTCCCGATTTGTTGTACACGATAGGTTCCTAAACTAGTTACAGTTGTTGTTTTAAAACCAGTTTAACAATTTTATTAGCGAATGGTAAGTTTTTTTTTTCATGCATATTTTAAAGCCACAAAAGGAGACGCCAATTGGCATTCAACTGATAAAAATCCCTAAATACATATATTTGTGTCGATTTACCTTCAGGCGGTTATACGCTAATTGTCGTTTCTGAGTGCGGCTGTCAGTAAGTGTGTGTAAGCGTTGCAAATACTTTCTAATTTATGTTTGTAAATATCGAAGTCTACTTGTTAAATTGTAATGTAAACTGTTATACATTTTGTTTCATAATATAAAATTAAAGTGATATTTAATGATTTACTATAGTAATATAAAAAATAAACACTAAAATTTATTCAATTTACATATTGTATGGGACTTCGATATATAATGGGATCGTATATAATTATTAATTTAATAGCGACGACTGAAACACCGATTTCCGTTAGTTACATTAAGAAACATCTCGAAAAAACTTCACTGCCACTAAATTAATAATAAAAATATTGGAAATGATTATACTGGCGTTTTATTGATACTTTCAAAGGCGTTTTAAATTATCTATATATAAATTTAAAAAATGTATGTAAATTGAGTGCTGATGTCTGGCTGATAGTGACACTAAAAAAGAATAACCTAAACAAGGTATTTCCCCACCAGGTTGGGCAAAACTCGGCATTGAGTTCCGTACAATACAATATATTATATTTAAAGATTTAAAGAACACTTAGTTGTAGTCACGTTTTTTCGCTTTAAATCGAATAAAATACAAAAAGTATTACTACACTTTTAACTTTAAATGAAAAATAATTAAAGAAACCATGTAAAAACATGTACGCAGGGAGATTTGATCCCGCGCCTCATGGGAACTGTCCAAGCGCTCTAACCACTAAGCCATACGCTCTTCGGCACGCTGCGTCGAATTGCTTATATGGTTTTAACAAATTATTACGTTGTTATCTTAGCTTTCATCTGTTTAATCTTCCCACTTTTACACAGAGAAAACTTAAAGTTCCATTGGTTATTAAATATGGATACGGCCAGTACATCGCAGCTTAGTGAAGCAGTGTCTGGTTGTACACGCGATGAGACTGAATCTTATTATATAATAAAAAAAAATCCCTGGTAAGTACATACCTACCGCAAAATGGCGACAACAATAAATTATCACAAAATAAAATAAAATATTGATTTTGTATAATAGTTTTATTAATATATAATAAACTTATGTATGTACATATAACAAAATATTCCATATACAGTATACATTCGATTTAAAAAAAAATATGAATGGGAAGCACTCAGATGTATTATATACCATCATATATTCTTATAAAACCAATATTTTTAAAAATCACAATAAAAACTAGAAAAGTGGCATAGAAATATTAAATTTTATACAATTTCGGATACAAAGCCAGTTTTATTTTTGCCAAAGTCACTTTAGATAGAGAACTCACGTTGAAGAATATATGGTCAAAAGATATAACATAAAACAAGGGGAGAATTCATGGTAAAAGCTTCTGGTTAGATGACACGCGGAACATGATTTATTGTACTGTCAAAATATTTAATATACAAACAAAAAAATGTTAAAGTGAGCTATATATTTTTTTTCTTAAAAAAAAAATATGTAAAAGCACTATGCACAGACAGCTTATTTTGCTTAACGCACCATTCCTTTAGAGGGGCGTAGATTAAAAAAGTTACTACTTGACAAGGAGTACCACAAAATCCCATCCCAGCTTGAGGATGTCTGCCATGTAATAAAAAATCCAGTGATTTTAAAATAACGCGGCTGTCATCGTTCTCAAGTCTAGGAGCAAGACCAGTCAAGTCCAGGAGTAGATATACAAAAAAGAAAAGGAGCATTCAAACAAAAATACATAACATTAAAGCAAACATACAGATAAAGACATTCTGTGAAACACGTAAAGGTAGTAATGCAAAGGCGACCTTATCACTAATAGCGATAAGGTCGAAAATGACAACATTTTCTAACGGTTTATGTGGATAGGGTGCCTACCTATGCCAGTTGAACAACCGGATACAATGGTTATTTATAGTCATCAAAAGTAGAGAAGTATTGACAGAAAGTTTGGGAATTTCTGTGATGTGAGAAATTGTATGTCCCTGCGAGGGTCAGCTGACGATGGCGACAGAGGTCCTCAGCGGAGAGGCCCTGGAGATGGTATAGGTGGTCCGCTCTCATTGGAAACGCTCAAGTTCAGAAGAATTTCCCGGTCCAGATGTTCAGATTTCGGAGACGAGGTTTAGTTAGGGCCAAGAAAATATTGAAATTACGAAATTTTAGTACATTTTTCCATCAAATCTATGCACATTGAGCTTATTATTTTTACAAAAACTTGTGCCGTTAATTTAATAAACTATGAAATTATTACTTCTTGATTAATTTAACATTTTAATATAAAAAGATATTGTAATATGTAATATATATGATTTTTTTTAATGAAATACAATAACATATATAATAATAAAAATAAGTTTATACACTATACATTTATATATACATACATTTATACACTATACATTTATATATACATACATTTATACATACATATATGCAACACTGTTCATATAATACAAAAATAAACACACTTTTAAGGTACAGGAAAGTTATTAGAAACTTAAAACGACACCAATTATTTCAATGTAGTGTACATACATCTTAAAAAAAAATAATAGAACTACTATAACTCTACAAAGATCTCAAATAAGATAAGATGCGGTTAAAAAATTCTCGATTTATAGCAGAAAATAAAAGACAGTGATGTCAAGTGAGTTGGCAGACTGAAGCCGAACATAAAATATATATATATATATATATATATATATATATATATATATATATATATATATATATATATATATATATATATATATTATATACATATATATATATATATATATATATATATATATATATATATATATATATATATATATATATATATATATATATATATATGGATTCATTTAGTAAGTTATACTATATTGACTATACAATTCAAAATTCTTTTATTCTACGACGTATCTTTATTTCTTTTTATAAGCAAGTGGCATATAACTCTAGTTTGACTTTCCAAGAGAATATTCTAGACATATTTCATAAAAATATTGTTCTTTCACTAAAAAATAAATCGAACATATGTATGTAGAATTCAAAATTGAACAGTTTCTATTGAGATGACAATAACATTATTATTCATCAAAATAAGTCAAGTCAATAACAACAAACAATATCCATTATAAAATATTTAATTTAAAATATAAACAAATTTAACATGTTTTTTAAATTCCTTTCTTAACTATTATAATATCAATCAAAGATAGCACTTATAGCATAACATTCTTTCACATAAACTTCAATTTTGACAAAAATATATACAAAAAAAAATATTAAAAAAAATCACAATAAAAATTTTAATCTTATATTTAAAAAAAAAAAACATAATAGCCACAATTTACAACTAGACCTAATTTAAAAACCATTAGTACAACTTACTTTATTTTCTTCGATTTTGCCATTCATATGGATACGTTAGCCACTTGTCTAACTTAGCTTTACTGATTTAGATAAACTTGTCTTTATATACAGAACTATTACTCAATGTTATCTTTGTAATATGCTATATTTTTGTGTTTTTCCCTTTGAATGTATTTATAATTCTAGCTCCAATTGTTTTTTTCTTTTTTTCGCTAGTTTCACTTGTACTCAGTGATTTAGTTTCGGCTGAATGATTTGGGTCTTTGTGTGTGATATGCAGGTCGTTCATAGATGATGTGTCCGTTGGTATTGGTGGTAAGGCAAGCTTGTCTTTAAACCCATTGATTTTGCCATTTCTACCTGTTGATAGCTCTTTGATAATAACCGATGATGTGGTATTGTATTCTGTTCTAGAAATAAAATGGAAAATATAAGCATTTACATTGAGAATTTTAAAATTATACAAATAAATATGATAAACTATGAAAATATAAAAATAAAATACCTTGGCACATTAACAATACGCAACGAATCTGACAATCTACACCAAAAGTAGGGGTTTACAACGCCTCTGGTCATATAATAGAGGCGGTGGTACTGCGCCAGGAGTTCAGGCAGAACACACTCTCTGTACATAATTGGAATTAGCTTTATTTGTTGTTTGTCTGAAATCATTTAATATTTGATTAAGTTGTTTCTAAATATAAAGGGCTTATATGATGACTGCTGGTTCGATTCCTAGTTAGGGGGAGTGATTATATAAAAAAAAATAGTCAACTTATTTCTGTATATCATTTTACATTTGACATAAGATAAGGAATAATCATCAAATAATTTAAGTTTTTTTTTTTAATTAAATGAAAAAAAAATCAAACTTACTTATTGCATCAACTTGGGCCAGATTCGTGTAAAACGATATAGCCGAACTTTTAAGGAAATCTGGGGAGTATACTAAAACAATGTATCTACATCTTTGTAATATAAGCCGAGACACTGGCTCCACTTGTGTAGGGTGACCTATTAGCAAATCTTCTTCTGTGCACAGCTACAAAGAAAGTAAATTGTATGATTAGTACAATAATTTTATGCTATATATAAAAACTTGGACAGCATGGGGCTGTGAACGCAACGGTAGTGGGTTCGAGTTCCATTTGGGGGAACATGTTCTGTCGGGAGGCGAAGTAAGTTCCCTCTGCCTACTCTGCTGCTATATGCAGGATAAAGACAAATGTTTTATTATGTTTATTATAAATAGTTCTCAACAATATACTTATTCTCCATTGGATTAAGTTTCTTTTATATATGATTAAACTAATTGCAATCTCTTGTTGCCTAGGTAACCTACCTTCAGATCTTGGCTTCTCATCCTACTGACCATCTCATCAACAAAATCCTTATCCTCTTTAGCATGTAACACATATGCATGGTACTTCTGCGGAAAGCCCAATAGCTTGTCATCATAAGTTATAAGGTCTTTATCATCTCCATCCCACGTTACGATTTGATGATGTCCTTGACTTGCTTGAACTGAAATATATATACAATTAATATTGATTAAATTTATTTAAACATAAAATTACATACAAAATTATTGTATACATATGCTATTATTCACTCAGAGAATTGAAAATATTATCTTACAATTATTTTCAATGCCATGGTTTGGTGAGTAAAATAGTGGTGTTAGATTACACCGTTGTAGTATAGAAGTATAGTATACTAGGTTTTTTGGTAAATGGGACATTGTGTGTGAAAATATATTGTCAATACAAATAAAAGTTTATATATACAATTCAAAAGTAGAAGATTTTTCAGGGTAAACAAACATAATCTAGTGTTAAAGACACTCTATCCTTTGCTTTCGGTGTGACTTTTGAACACTGCATTTGCAGCAATTGCAGTACTCAGCGTTTTGTCCTACCAGAGCATGAAAATTAAAATTAACCCACAACCCTAGAATTTACATTGAGATCCTGCCACTGCACCATAATGGCCTCAAAAGGAACAAAGTCAGTTAATACCAAAATTTTGCTACAATCAATAATAAACTGTCATTGATAAGTCTAAATTAGGTACTTTTTGAGATTATAACGTTAGACAGTAATTCATTATTTATTAATCAATGTATCTAATAATTAATTACACACCTATCACAAATCTGTTATAATAATATTTATGCATATCACTATCTATTTTATCAATAAATATAATTTAGACATAATGAATAGCAATATTTAAAGTTTTTTTTTTTCTAAAGTGTGTGTGTAGTGCTTTTTCCACACTAATGTTAGTAAAGTATTTAAAGAAAATTTATTACGTTGTTAGCATTTCTGTAGGGGAGATTTTTACAAATTTGCGCTACTCAAAGATTATTGCAATCATTTGGCAAGAGAGAATGCTATTTTTATTATTATTAAAGTGTTAATAGTAATACATACACATTTTGAACGCAGTGGCTTTCGAACCCGCACCTCATGGAAACCATCCAAGCACTCTGACCACTAAGCCATGCATGTCGAACAATTAATAAGTTGTAAAAAGCATATTTTTACCTTTTAGGTGTATTCAAAGCATACAGGCTAGCTAATATTGATTTGATTTATCAGAGTGGGGAAATGAAAACTGCTTAAATATTAGCATTACAGTGAGCGGAGATCGAGTCCATAATAATAGCATATTGTAAAAAAAAAAATAAGATAGTTACTAAAATAGTATAAGTAATAAAAATAGCATTGCCTATATAAACAAGTTATGTAAATATATGCTATATTCACATAAACTAAAAACTTACCTATAAGCTTGTCTTCTTTATGAAGATCTATTAAATCTTCGCAGACGTCAAATCTGTCTATTAGCTGGAGAAAGTCTAGGAGTTTGGCAATTGTAGCTGATCCACCTGAATTTTTTGACCATATCTCCAGAACCCTGGCTGTCTTATCCGGATGGTCATTTATACTAGCTGCTACTTCTGTTGATATTTCAGCAAGTGAGGCTAGCCCTCGCCAATCTCTATGATAATAATTTATGATTTTTTTATTATAAATTTAAAAAGTAATGGAAATTTATAAAAAAGATTGTATATTAATTGTATATCAAGATTCGATTTTTTTCTACTTTTTTAATAGAATTCTTTTGTATTCTTATTTTAGATACTATTTAAAACACATGTAATGTAATGTTACTTTCTATTGACTAAATATGTCAATTATACTTTCTCTTGTTATTTAAAATAACAAATATATACAAAATAACACATTACAAGGTTTTCTCATTCAGTATCAACAAAGACACGAGAACCAGAAACAAGTCCAATTAGTTAATAAAGATTGTTGTTGTTTCTCAATAAGCAATGTCATTATTTGGCGATAATATGTGAACGTAACTTACAAACTAACTGATATCGCTAAAGGTTTAAATACCTGTGTCTCGGTAGTTGATCGGGCCCGACTATGGGAATCACTTTTTTTGGATTTAACCGAGAAGATAATATATTACGAGATTCATTTGAGAGTGCGGACAATGGCACAGCGGTGAGATCGACGACCATATTGCCGCCACTTTATTGTAAACTATAATAAATAACTTTTTATTTTGTTTTGGCACACTTTCATTTCGTTAAGTTTCTTGGAAGCGCAATAGAACTATAACTTATCTATTAATATATTTGTGTACTACTGTTGAGTTATCGCAATTTTACTAGTGTTGTACTAGTACAGGTTGCTACTAGTTGATTTAAATTTTTTGACTATTGTGTACCAATCGTAATTAGCGACTTTATGTAGGTCAATAGTTTTAGCATATACGATATTCTTATCCGTATTACATCACAAAGACGACAAATAGTATTATAATTAAAAAAAAATAAGGTAGCTAGAAATAGAATTCAATTTTAAATAAAAGCTAATAATATCGATGTTAATTCAATCACAAATACGTTAAATCGACATCATCTATACACTTGGGAATAGTCTGTGGTGAAAAGTATTGCCATCTCTATAGTGGTTTACGCTTGGCAAATTATAAAGAAATTATACATTGTGACGTTTGATTTAAAATTATAAAAATGTAACAATTTAAAGAATGTCATTTTTAAAATGTTATTTTTATATTAATACTATGTTTTTAGCTTCTCGATGTATCCCGTAAATATAAAGATATGCAAGGCAACCAGTGTTGAGACATACCATTTTCCAGCCAAATTTCGAGACATTGAGAGATGGAATTCAAAGCCGCGTTTTTTTTTTTGTTAGCGATAGCAGTTGTGAGTTCAATTCCCGTTCGAGGGATACGATATCCTTCACGTTTATAGTCAGATATATTTTCCTGTGTCTAAGTATAAGGTCACACAGTCCTACGCGAATCAAATTTGAAGGACGTCACTACGTAGTGACATAATTAATTTTTACTTGTTTAAATAATTCTAAGTTGCACTGTTAAGTACTAACATAACATGCTCGTTAATATTATGAAATCTATTTGTCATTATCGAAACAGTTCAAATTATGAAAGTATTGCGGTTATTTTTTCGAAACTTCCATAGCAAAATAAAAATTTATATTTATTACATATTTTAATTTTAATAATTATTTTTTCTTAAACATAATAACGGTCTACACATAAACAACCTGTTATAGTAGCTTTATGTCAATAATATATTAAGTAATTTAACGTTATCGATAATGTGCATCGATACATATTACAGGTACGGCTGATTTCAACTTGTCTTGTCAAATAAAGCTAATAGAAAAATAGCAAACGTCACGCCCTAACGTCAAATGTTGTTTATTCTTTCCATGTGTGAGTCTTGTAGTGACAGACGATTGTTTCTATGTGTGTGTACAAACACTATGCATCTCATCTGATATAAATTTACATTAGATATTGTGAGAGCATTTTATTTAAGTACTAATATACGTTTTATATTCTAAAATTCTATGATAAGTGTAAAAAAGCTTACAGAATCCGCGAAATAACACAAAAGGCATATATTTTTATTAATTTATATATTTTTATACATCTTTATGAAAAAGTCAAACTGTATATTCTAACAAAATTGTCACTACCGCAGCTCGCTAACGTGAAGTCCTTACTGTCATCTTCTGCTAGTTTTGGTTTGAACAATAATCTTTTTACTGTTAGATGGTGAGCAATGCTGAAAAAAAATAAGATTACTTCATTAATTTAAATGATTAATTATAATTATTTCTTTTTAATATTGACATCACCTGCTCCATATAGCGAACCCTGTAACAGAGAGTGTGTGGTCACTCTATTCTCCCTAAATGCATTTCAGTGTAATCTGTAGTAGAACCCCACCAAACTTTGTTAAATAAAATGTATGAAATGGGTATGGGTATGGATATGGCTACTTAGCTTGAGTATATCAGTTATTTATTCGCTAGGTGCACGACGCTACCGCCAACTAGCGGTTACAATTATGTCGGACATTGAAATGTCAAATGGAGAAATGTCAAATGGAGAAATGTCAAATGGGGAAAATATTGGGATTTTATTCGATTATGTAAACCTAAGGTGTCGTTAATACTGTTGATCTTTTTTATTTTCAGTCTAAAATGCCACAATCAGTAAATTTTAGGTAATACACACGAATTCTTTTTATGGCTGACTTTACGGAAAAAAAATAAACAAATATAATCGAATAACGCATTTCATACATATCGCAGACGATGTTTTATAACTGTGATGACATTAATAATGCAGAGTGTTTGTGTATTACAAATATGTAAATTTCTTAAGTAATAAGTGACCATTTCGTCCGACAGTTTCCCTTTTCAGCCGCGGCGCGCGCTGCGATCGATTCGTGTCCTCCCACCTCCTACTTCGCACCCAGCGAATATATAGAAGTTTATTTTTTAAATATAGACATCACAATAATTATGGTAAACACCTTTGACAGGTGGAATGTGCATACTACAGTCTGTTCTTATATCCACATATTTTATTAAAAAAAATTATAAAATTTTGCACCTGTTGTCCATTTCATGAAGCAAACTCCATATGCCGTCAAAGTTATATATCCTTATTATACCGGAATCGAACCCAACACCTATAATTCGCTCGGATTTGATCGGAGCGAAATCTAAAGCTGTCACTGAGTTGCTGGGGACTTCTAGGGCTTTGCCTAAAAATTCAAACATAATATATATACATTGAAGTATAAATATGTACATATTTCCTAAACAAGAAACAAGAGCGACGTCGAGTTCCGCCACTCAACACGATATGCCTCGAATGGGCTCTCCACCACATTACCATTGCTCAGTTGTAATACAACAATATTTTATATAAGTATCATATATATTAATGGCTTAAGATACACATTTTTGTCCCAATAAATATGAGGCTATAGAATTTGATATGCAGAAAAATGAGCAAGAGGATTCGTAATTACAATTACTATTGCAATACTAAACTGTGTTCTATGTCCTGGCCGGAATTTAACTTACCCACAAGACTATAATCCTTAAGGGACGTATTACTTATTGTATCGGTTTTAGTCCAAACACAGACCTGAAAAACAAATATTATTATGTAAATCAAACTCAAAATCCAATAAATGAACAGAAAGATTTAAAGAAAAATATAAGTGTATATAAAATATATAATAAAAATATGGTAAAAAGATATTAAAACGGTAAAAGGAATGGGGTTTAGCAAAATATTTAATATATACTTATATCAAATATTTAACCAAATAAGCTATATACTGCTCATATGCGTAAAACGTATTAAAACAAATACTTTAAAAAAACAATCACATATAAATAATTATTAAATTATTTCCTTAGTGAGGATTAAAATTTAAAAAATAATAAAATACTACTAAAAAACTTACTTTCCCATCCCTAGAGCCGGTCGCGAACACACCACCGTCACACGCCCAGGCGCAACACCATATAATCCTGGTGTGGACACCATTACTTTTGTCTGTACTGGCCTCAATTTGGAATCGATTCGAACCCGCCACCCTCCGGAACAGTGTCCAGCGCCGGTCCCGCGACACGGACAGCAGGCGGCCGCTGTCGGGCGAGAACGCCAGCTGCGTCACGGTCAGCGTGTGAGAGACGAGCTGCTGTATCTGTTGCCACGTTTTGGTGTCCCTGAGACGAAGTACGGACAAATCTATATATATTATAATAAAAATATCACAGATCGCTATCGGTTTACTGTAGATATATAAAAAAAACAACTATTATTGGAAGCATTTATAAATATAATAGAACGCAACGAAATTATTTGTAAATTTTTGTCTGTCTGTGTGTTTGTTTGTGCACGGTAATCTCAGGAACGGCTCAACCGATTTAAATGCAGTTTTGACTGTTGTGTTACGATAAGCGTCAGTTAAAATGTAGAGTTTGTTTTATTTCCATCGGTTCATAAATATAACTATTATTCGAAATGTATAATATACCAGAGCACGAGCGCGGCGTGCGCGGCGGCGGCGGCGCGGCCGGCGGAGGCGAGCAGCGCCGCGTCGGGGCTGGCGCGCACGCACTGCACCTCGGAGCCGTGCGCGTACAGCTTGCGCGACTCCGGCCACAGCGTGTTCTGCACCAGCGCCTCCTCTGTCGGGGGCTCTGGAATGTCCGCTTGCTAGTTACTTATATTATAACCACATTAAGAAATATTATTATAGTGTTTTTGGTACTTTTCATGTCAACATTGAGGAACTATGATCTTTTTCATAATAAGAAATCTCCCTGAATGGATATGTACAACAGCGTTTGCGTGTTAGCCCATGCCATGCGCTAAGATGGCAACTGTTACAGTATAACATGCTTATTAAAATTAAAAATATTTATAAATTAATACAAAAATTGAAACCAAATATTCACCATGAAGCTCAACAGGTACAAAATAACCATCGTTTTCATCACCATTGGTTTGGTCTTCTCCACTGAATACAGCTTTGTTGGACAAACCTAAAGACGGAACAGATGCTCCTTCAGGACCTAAAAGATAACAAAAATCGATTAACTATATCAATTAAATTAATTAAAAAAATTATATATATATATATATATATATATATATATATATATATATATATATATATATATATATATATATATATATATATATATATATATATATATATATATATATATATATATTTCGGTACAATATGACACGTCACTGTCACTGTCACTGTCAGTGAGTAAGTCATCGTGGATTTCATCTTTGACAAAACATATTTCGCGCTATTATTGTGGAACAGAATATTCTTAAGTTTACAATGATATATTTTTTTTATTTATGAATACTAAATTAACACTGAACATTAAATGTCAAGGAACACAACCCAATAATGAGAACTGCTCTATCTAAATTAATAATATATATATTTATATATCTTATGCATAGATATTTAGCCTCACCTTTAGCCCCACCGTCCACCAATTCCGAACCAACAATATTCTTAAAGTTGACGACAAAATTGTGTGGTGCTTCGAATACTCTAATAACTTTTTCTTCAGCGGCCGAAGCGTACGTCGTCTCGTTCACCAGCGCTATGGACGCCATGTCATACCCGTGGACTTGGGGGCGGCAGATTTCATGCCACTCTACACCTTCGGCTGGTGGAAAAAGACATTTTGACATGTGAATAACTACACTAGATTCCCTCTAGCTCCCTCTAGCTATCCCGCTATATGCAGGATAATGCGTGAAACTATTTAATTTAACGCTTCATTTTTTAAGCACATGCACGCGTGATTGTGACCTCATGACCTTTGCGAATTAGACAAAACGCGGCGTCGAGTTCCGAAGAAATGAAACGTTGAAAGATTTTTTTCTTAGTAATAGCGCATATAGTCGGATTGCGACATCAGAATTTCATTATTATATTTTAATTAGCTTCACGGTGTATCCCGCGTATAGTAGGATAGACAGAGGGAACCTTCTGTTAAAATACTTCGTAACACGCTTTCCTACAAACTCTCGAGACATGACGTGTTAATTAAAGCGAATCAACGTCGCGCTTTGTCTTAAAATAATACACTGTAATAAAAACGAGTTGCTCGTACTTATACATATACAGTTAGATAAATGAAACGCTTTAAATAAGTGGACCGTCGTGGCGTAGTCTGCCTATAAACGCGGCGGTTTGTGAGTTCGATTCTCACTCAGGGAGAATTAATAATTTTCAATTTCTTCGTTCTGGCAAACAGGGAAAAGCGCATCGTTGAGTTCCGCCACTCAACACGCAATGCGGCGCAAGGCGGAAAGCGGAGAACGGAGTGTCTTAACACTAGGTTCCTGCGCACGGTTACGGTACGTTGCCTACCCTGCTATGTGTGCGATACAGCGTGAAAGTATTAAAATTTAATAATATATTTTGCCATTATAGCTAAACTGTATTATATATATATATATATATATATATATATATATATATATATATATATATATATATATATATATATATATATATATATATATATATATATATATATATATATATATATATATATATATATATATATATATATATATATATATATATATATATATATATATATATATATATAAGAAAATCACATTTACATACCATCCTTCCTCTTCCACGGCGCATGTAACCTACTCGTCTGATCTAAAGAGACACTCACTAGGTACCTCCCCCGCGCCTCCCACTCAATGTCTACAACACCACTGAAATGTCCTCCGATCACTACACTCGGATGCCATTGGTTTGTTTCCTGTAAATTTAAAATAAATATGTTATTAAAATAAAACAGTAGTACCTATATAAGTCGTATAGATCGATCAGCCATTGTATTTACAGTCAAACAGTGTCCACTGCGCCACAATGACCTCATATATATGTTTAAATTTTTTATTATTTATAGTTTAGTATAAATAGTAATTTTTATATTTAGTATAAATTTTATATTTAGTATAAATATATTATTTATAGTTTATATGTTTATAATTTATATTCATATAGAATTTATCGGTCTACCATATTATATATGGGATACATTATAAGCTTACTATTCGAAAAACCGACCTTATCTAATTTCCATATATGCAGCGATCCATTATATCCGTGTCCCATAAAGGCATCGGACCCGAACCTGCTACCGTAGAATCCTAACCCGTTTCCCCCCACTTCACCCACTCTGACAGTCTCGACCCAAGCTCCCCCGTGAGATTCGGGTTGCCATATTATTATTGTTTTGTCCAATGATGAGGACAGAAGACGGTAAAATGGTTGATTGTCTGCAAGAAAAAAATGTAATATATAAATCTATGTATTAAAATATGATTTTCTTCATATTTTTGGTCCCCTTTCAACAAATATTGTATGAAAAAAGTAATATAAAATTTGGCATGCCTAAGCTTAGAAATACTTAAAATTAATAAAATAAATATAAAACTGGCAGAATATCACAATTTTCACAATATATACTTCTGTATAAACTGACATACACATTACTATGGCACATTAATTTATCCCCAATCATCTTAAGCCTAATTAAATTCCATTTTAAATTTACTATACCTTTATCAAACCCCTTATCCCACTGAACCCCATAAACCCATCCCTCATGTCCAGCAAGAACAGCATCAAGTTTTACCGACCAGGTCAACCCATGACCTTGAAACACTTTCTCTTCCACTTTGATCCCTGAAACCACTTTGTCTTCATAACGCTGAATCCTCCATAGCCTGATGAAGGTGTCTTGAGATGCTGATGCTAGCATTATGGTTGTTTCATCTATAATAAAACAAATATTAAAGATTATTTTTAAAAATAGAATAATATGGTATATAATGTTTAAAGGTAGATCTATCTAAATTCAGAACAAATTATTTCAAGTAGACAATAATGCTAAGGATGCTTTTTTTTGTGTGTTTAAAATTTAAAACACAGTAAACATTATTTATAACTAAAATAATAAAGAAGCCATATGATATTGTGTTAATTTGCTATTGTATAGAACTGAACTAGTTCTACCATGGGGCAAAGTTTTAAATGAAATGATTTCTATATTTTCGTTTTCAAAATAAGATTCACACAATAGGTTATGCCACTTAAACAAAATTTAAAACCAATAATGTCTTAAAGTAGATAATTGAGTATCTTAAGTGCAAAGCTCTCTTTACCTACACTGCAATATATCAGGATTAAACCAGATTAAACATAATGAAATTTTAGTTTTGAACTTACCAACACTTACAACATCTAGTGCTCTGACCCAATCTTCATGACCAATTAAAGTATGTATTCTATGATATTCAGTATCTTTAGTGAAAATGTGTATTTTATGGTCATCTAATGCACAAAACAGTATGGGCCTATTAGCAATTGGTAAAATATTGGCTATAAGAGTTAGGCAGAGGCCTGAATGTAAATCAATAGTTTGTTTAAGAGTAGTTGTACCTGGAAGATCAAAATAATATGAGTCTAGTGAATATTATACAATATTTATGGAACAATAAATGGAAAATAAATGTAAATATCACTATTTCACAGATATTCATAGAATAATAAGTAAACAGTCATATCATATTTTATTTCACAAAATAATAATACTAAAATGAAGTATAGTATTTTATTTCTTACTATTAGTTCTTTCCCAAACTCTTATAGTAGAATCAATAGATCCAGTGTAAACTACCAAATTATCTCCAACATATAAACCACTGATGCAAGTCACTCCATCTCTGTGTCCAGATAAGACACTTGAAACTTTCCAAATGCCGTTCTCTAAAGACCATATTGCGGCAGTCTTATCAGCTGAACATGAAAGCAGTTCTGTACAACTATTATCAGGTCTATGTAACCACTTAACTGAGTTTACTTTTGATTTGTGGTGGCTCAACACTTTCAGTGGATCTGAGCCCTTTATATTCTGAAATAAGAGTGAGAAGGTTTTAAGTTGAGGTAGTTTTAACTAGAATTTATTATAATTTATACTGAACAGTATAAATATTCTTAATATCAGTTGGATATGGAATATTTAATTCAAGCAATGACAATAAAGTAATAGAATGTAAATCTATATTTTTTATAATTAATAAGATTATTACGCACCGTGTCATATATAACGACAGCATTTGAAGCGCCGTAGCATATTAGTCCTTGTTTATTCCAGTCAGCTATTTCAGGACAACGGTTGCAAGCAACAGATGTGTACACTTGTTTTACAGCTACCATTTTTCAATATTTATTCGCATGTGCAATGTTTTGTTTACTATAATGACAATAGGATTAAAGGTTATATATTTTAATACTGTCATTTGATAAATGTCACAATATTTCGACATCTGGAGGGTGGAATACCACTATTGTGCCATATATAAAATTTAAAAATGGTAGTGAGAAGTTTATGAATAAGCTATCTAGGCGATATTCATAAAACTAAATAATTAATAAACAGCTTCATTTATTTATTAATTATTTAGTGCACATGAAAGTTAGATAATTCTTTCTTTTTTTTAACCCATTTTGGCGGGAAATACAAAATTTTGACACTGACAAGTTGACAACAAAACTATATTGGTTTAAAGTTTATTGGTTTAAACTTAAACTCTAAACTGTAAAGTTCAAATGAATTCTAATATTTGAAATTATTAAAGCAGCATATTTATTTACACTAAAAATGCCTGAAGTGATGATATATGGAATTCCTGTAACCTTTCCATTCGAACCGTATGATGTACAAAAGGCATACATGGAGAGAGTTATCCAGAGTTTACAAAATAACACAAATGCCTTATTAGAATCACCCACGGGAACTGGAAAAACTCTCAGTCTTCTATGTTCTTCTCTAGCCTGGTTAATGGTAAAGAAGGCACAGTTACAAATGAACGCGCAACTTGGTAATTTTTCCGAACACAGTGGATCTGTTAGTGGACCATTACGTGACAGTCTTAAAGCCGCTAGTGGCAATAAGGCTAAAGACAATACATCTTGGGGCATGCCAAAGATCATCTATTCTTCACGAACTCATTCACAACTAACACAGGCTATGCAAGAATTAAAAAGATCAAGTTACAAACATGTTAAAGCTTCGGTACTTGGTTCAAGAGATCAAATGTGTATTCATCCTGAAGTTTCTAAAGAAACTAATAATATGAACAAAGTGCACATGTGTCAGTTAAAAGTGAAAACCAGAACTTGTCATTTTTACAACAATGTTGAGTCCAAAAAGGATGATAGATTAGTGAAAGGTGATGAAATTTTAGACATAGAAGATTTAGTTTCAGTAGGGAAAAAGTTAAAATGTTGTCCATATTATTTATCTAAAGAGCTAAAACAGGATGCTGATATAATTTTCATGCCATACAATTATTTGTTAGATCCAAAATCAAGAAAAGCAAATGGAGTTGAGCTTCTGAACAATATTATTATCCTCGATGAAGCTCACAATGTGGAGAAAATGTGTGAAGAGTCTGCTTCTTTACAGATTAGGACTACAGATATAGCACTTTGTATTGATGAAATAACTTATATAATGAGATCTTTTGTAGAAGGTGGTGATGATCAATTAGATATGACTTTAGATAGTAATCAAGCAAAAGATTTTACGTGTGACGACTTATGTATTTTAAAAGAAATGATGTTAGCATTTGAAAAAGCTGTTGATGAGATTTCTATTGGTTTGGAAGGTACAACTTATCCTGGTGGCTTCATATTTGAATTGCTTGATAAAGCAGAGATAAAAGACCATAACCATATGTCAGTTATAACTTTAATAGAAAATCTGATCCAATATCTTTCTACAGCAAGTGCATCGCCATTTCAAAGAAAAGGTGTAGGACTTCAGAAGATTGTTGATTTATTAAATGTAGTATTTAGTGGCATCTCCCATGCATATAAAGAGAGAATAAAAATGTGTTACAAGGTTCATATACATATTGAAGATAAGAAGAATAATAAGAAATCTGATAGTTGGGGAGCTTTAAAAGCAGGTACTAACAAATCTGCAGAAAGAGTGCTCAGCTACTGGTGTTTCAGTCCAGGGTTCGGTATGAAACAGTTAATAGATCAAAATGTGAGGAGCATTATTTTAACAAGTGGTACACTAGCTCCTTTAAAACCTCTGGTTTCAGAACTTGGCATACCAATTGGTGTACAGTTGGAAAATCCACATATAGTAAAATCAAACCAGATTTGTGTTAAAATTATGGGTCAGGGCCCTGATTCTGTACAGTTAAATTCAAGTTATCAAAATAGGGATAACCCTAAATACATTTCATCACTGGGTAGAACTATATTAAGTTTCTGCCGAGTAATTCCAGATGGTTTGCTAGTCTTCTTTCCTTCATATCCAATTATGACTAAGTGTCAAGAATCCTGGCAAGCTGAAGGGATCTGGTCTAGTATAAATAATTTAAAACCAATTTTTGTTGAACCTCAAAGGAAAGATACTTTTAACACCATAATAAATGATTATTATAGTAAAATTAGTGATCCTAGTACAAAGGGGGCTTGTTTTATGGCTGTCTGTAGAGGTAAGGTATCAGAAGGTTTAGATTTTGCTGATATGAATGGAAGAGCTGTCATTATAACTGGTCTGCCATTCCCGCCACTTAAAGATCCTAGGATTATATTAAAGAAGAAGTATTTGGAAGAGCTAAGGGTCAAAGATAAAGAATTTCTGTCAGGAGATGAATGGTATTCTTTAGAAGCGACTAGAGCTGTAAACCAAGCTATAGGAAGAGTTATCCGTCATCAACATGACTATGGGGCAATTTTACTTTGTGATAATAGATTTAATAATCCAAGATTAAAAAATCAACTGTCAGCTTGGTTGAGGGATTACATAAAAATGTCAAACAAATTTGGAGAATCTCTTAGTGAAGTTTGTAGATTTTTCAAAAATGCTGAGGTTACGCTGCCTTTGCCAAAATTAAAGCCATTACTTCCACATGAAGCTCATATAAGTTATAAAGAAAGTACGTCGGGTTTAACTGGTGTATCATTTCCTGTAACAAACACTAGAGTGGTTCAAGGTAAAAAATCTGTTAAGCAATATCCTAATTCAAATGAAGTTTATGCTGATTTTTCAATGGACTTTTATAAAAATGCCCAAGCTTCAAAATATGTCAATGAATTTAAGCCAAAGGAAACCAAAGATCTGTTCAGTGCTTTAGATTCTTCTAGTGAAAGCACACAATCTTCCCAACCTTTAGTAACGATTCAGAAAAGAAATGCAGAGGAAGCCGATGTTATTTCTGCATCCAAAAAGAAGAAATTGAAAATTAAAAATTTTGGCTTCGAAGAAAATTTAAAAGAATCTGGAGAGTTGCCACCAGCACCAGAAGAGAGAGTTGCACCAACTTCACTAATAGATTTTGTTAAGGAAATAAAAACATTGCTGGATGCGGATAGTTACAAGAAATTTCAGCTCTGTATATCATCATATAAAAAAAATGGTGACTATGGCTTATTCCTTAATATGTTGACCGAATTATTAGAAAACAAAAGACTGTTCTATTTATTTAAAGGTATGAAGAGGTTTCTGAAGGAGGAGCATAAGATTTCCTTCCAAACTTATTGTGATAATGTGAAATTTCAAAGTTGATTAAAATTAAATATACTAGTACAATTAATATTTATTTATGGAAAAAAAGTTCAAAGAAAATCATATAACTTATGCAAGCAATTGAAGACCTATTAAGTGTTGAAAGAAATGTCCCAACACTAGGTGTTTGTCTGTCTGTTATATATGTAATGTATAGTGTTATAGAAATAAAAGACTTGACTCCACATTTATTCCTTTTATTAAACTAAACATTACTTTACTAATAGTTTGGTACTAAAATACATTTTTAGGGGCTTCGTTAATTTTATTTGCTATTTGTACAGAGTTAATTCGTAAAATAGTTTGTTGAGCTCTTTGGAAGTTTATTCTCATGAACTGCTTCCTTCTCTTCTTTTTGAAATGGGTTCTTGTGTGGGAAAGGCCTTTAGATATAATTGTAGCAGTAACATTTACAAGGCCAGGTTGAACCAACGGTCGTCCAATTAGAGAAAAATCTTTAGTTGCTGCCAATAACACTTTGTCCAAAGTAATTTTATCACCAATATTTGGAGGCCAATATCCTTCAACAACTAAAAGGTCTCCATCAGTGACACGCCATTGTTTTCCCAGCAGATGTACTATAGCGAAGTTACGAGAAACTTTAGATTCAATTAATTTGTTACAAGTGTCTATCACGTCTTTTGTAGTTTCTGGTACCGAAGAGGTTTGTGCCGGAGCATTTTGAGTTAAGAATCTTGAAAGAATACCACCTAAAATTCAGTATATTAATTTTATAAACTGTCCTTATAAGAAATAAGAAACTTGGGAAAGAAAATCAGCTATTTCTTATTTTAAACAATTATAATAGCTTTTAAAACTAGTTCATTTCAAAATCAAAATGTAATATTTTTTGGTACCGTAAATTACAATATAAAATACCTTGATTATTAAATACGCTGGCTAAGCGTTGAAGGCCTGCTCTAATCATGTTTTTATGGTTTTGTAGTGAGATAATTTAATTACTAATAAAACATTGTTTTAATACAAAATATAACCTAACCAAATTTGGTATAGACCAAGGAGTATTTTATACTCTATTGACAAATAAGTTACATAGAATATCAACACATTGCAGATAATAAAAAAATGGCATTAACCTATTTAGCTATATACAGATAAAATATATTATATGTTGATGGGTTTTTACTTCTAGATATGAAAAATTTGTAATATTACAATAATAAAACCATAAATACTGAAAGAAATATAAAAATATAACCTCTAGTATTAAATTAAATAGGCACTTAGTAATGTTGGTAAAAGATAGATGGCGCTTCAGTTTTTTTTTCCTTTATAAATATTTTAATTTAAACCGTCCAACGGTCCTTATTTTAGACATTACTTAAATGTACAATTATAAATTAATCTAATTTGGTATTCAAATCACAGGAGATGTGTATATTAATATAAAATATGTAGTAAGTTTGAACTCTAAATTTATTATCAATCTTCATATAATAATTAACATATTTGGATGTAACTTGGATCAAATTGGATCTAACTAAATGTGTTCTGTGACCAATGCAATGTCTGTTTGTTATTACACCTAAAATATTGTTATTTAAAAAAAGAAATGACCTTATTTATAACTAAGTAAATTCATTTATATAGACGTAAAAATGTAGATGTTACCTAATTGAAGACAAATTTAAATGTCAAAGTAAGCTTATGCTTCAATTTAATTTCCAAAGTTATAATAAATATAGGAAATATATATATATATATATATATATATATATATATATATATATATATATATATATATATATATATATATATATATATATATATATATATATATATATATATATATATATATATATATATATATATATATATATATATCTTCTTCTTCTTGGCATTAGTCCCGGCTTTTGCCAGGGTCTGCCTTCCGACTGAGCCTACTCCACTTTGCACGGTCTTTAACATCCTCAGTACCTACCCACGTGACCGTTCAAGTCCCCCCCAACTAGGATTGCTTCGGTAGACGGTATAGCGAGTAGGACCTCTTCACACTGCTCCCAGAAAATCTCCTTTTCAGCCGCGCTACAACCCGCCTGGGGAGCATAAGCACTGATTAAGTTTGTGATTACGCCCTCGATCAGTACCTTTACCCGCATCAAGCGGTCGCAGCGACGGTCAACTTCAAGTAGCCCATTCTGAAGCTCTTCAGAAAGCGCTACCGCTACACCGTTTTTGCCCGTAGGTGACTCAGTGTATATAAGGCGGTAACCCTGCCCGATGTTACGAGACTTATTGCCCTTCCAGCGAGTTTCCTGAATGAAAGCACACTGGACCCGACGTCTCATGAGTACATCTGCGAGTTCTCTGCATCGTCCGGTGAGAGAGCCAATATTCCATGTTGCAAAGCGGAGTTTCCGTCTGGGTACTGACGTCGTTAGCCGTGCCCGTACTTGACACGGTAGCCCTTGCCCACTTATCGCAGGTGTAGGGCGATGTGCCTGCGCGTCGTTTAACGGCGACGCCCTAGCCATACCCAGCTTTTTTCTAAATCGTTCCATACTAGTGGCGAAGTGGTTTTTAGTGGAGCGATTGCCATCTGACCTCCAAACCGATTACTGGGAGAAACCAAGAAAGGAAAGGGAATAAAAGGCAGAGAGACTTGGAGTATAGGGGAGGGACACCACTTACATGGATTGGATAGGGTTATGAAAGTGGTGGCTCGAGGCCCCGGGGTCGCGTACCCGTATGCCGAAAACCAAATATCGGACAGATAATTGGCTAGACACCCTCTGAGTGTATATATATATATATATATATATATATATATATATATATATATATATATATATATATATATATATATATATATATATATATATATATCAAACTTAAAAACACTACATAAACAGTTACAGGTTAAAGTATAAAAAATGACAAACGAATTTCCGCGTAGCTTGTAAGAACTGTGATTTACCGCCGTCCCCGGCTAAATAATAAAAATAATATATTTCTTGCCCCCACGTCGCATGACGAACGACCTGAATAATGCGAGTCCGTGTCGCTGTAGACACTGAAATGAGCTAAGCAAAATATTCGTACGCCTTAAAACGCGACAATTTTAGAAGTAATGTTATTATAATTTATCGAATCTTTTGATTTGACGCTATTGTGGTAGAAATCGAATAAATTTTATCGAACGCGTCGGTAATAGATTCAAATTTCAGCAATGAGTATATTTATATTTATTGCAGATACTGCAATTTATGGACGGATTGGTAAAAGATATTACTTAGTAATGTAAATATATTTTTTATATGTGTCTGACAATAAACGCTGGTTATCTATTTTAAATGTTTTATTGTCATTAATGAATAATTATAAAATTCCTGCTGAGTTTCTTCTCAGGTTTGAGGCAACTTTAGTTTAAAAAATGAATCTTGTATTCTTATTTTGAATAAAATTATTTGAATTTGAATTCAGGATTCAAACTCCACTCTGGGGAAAAGGATAAGGACAGTGTGTTAATTTACGCCATGTAACACTGTCGGAAATAACTAAGGGCACTTTGTTATTGTTGTATTATTTTACACAGTATATATATATATATATATATATATATATATATATATATATATATATATATATATATATATATATATATATATATATATACACATATATATGTATATATATATATATATATATATATATATATATTATATATATATATATATATATATATATATATATATATATATATATAAATATATATATATACATATTGCATTCTTTATTTTTTAGTTGTTGTAAAGTATTATCGGTGCATACCTATATTATATTCATTTTCATAATAACTCTTCTTCTTCCACTTAGCATTATCCCGGCCTATTGCCAGGGTCTGCTTTCCTACTTAGTCTACTCCACTTTGCACGGTCTTGAGCATCCTCAGTGGTTAGTCCATTGGCTCTCATTTCGTGCGTCACGACGTCCAGCCATCCTTTGGCGTCCGGGGGGTCTTACTCCAGGGACAGACATATCAAGGCATTTTATTCCGACTTAGTTCTTAGGCCGGCGCAAAACGTGGCCATACCATCTCAGACGACGCTTTTGGAGCTTATCCGTCACGGACCCCAAGACTACCTCGAATGAATGTGTTGCGTATGCGGTCAGACAGAGTAGAGGCCGGTCAGCCACACATCCACCTCAGCAACTTCATCTCCGTTACGTGAAGCTCCTGAGTGTGCCGAGATAATGCTGGCCAACATTCGCTGCCGTATAGAAGAACTGGTCGGATCATGCTCTTGTATATCAGCCCCTTGAGTTTGGGCGGTATTCTGCGATCGCAGACCACACCAGTGACCTCCCGCCATTTGGCCCAAGCAGCGCTAACCCGGGCGTGGACATCGTAGTCGATGCCTCCGGACTCGTGCATAATGGATCCAAGGTACCTGAACTTCTCCAACTTAACGGCTGGCTCAGGCCCTATGTGGATGGTGCTCGAGTCTGGGTTCCCGCAAGCCATGTACTTGGTCTTTGACACATTCAGTTTAAGACCACCGTTCTCAAGAGCACCCTTCCAGGCATTCACTTTACGCTCCAGCATCAGTCGCTTCTCATCAATGAGTACTATGTCATCGGCATACATCATCAGCCATGGAGGCTGGTCCTGGATGTGAGCCGTGACAGTATCTAGCACTACATTAAACAAAAGTGGACTAAGAGCTGAGCCTTGGTGAACCCCTACTGTAATTGGGAAGGGTTTGGTATCGCCAACAGCGGTCCTAACTGTAGAAACAGAATCGTTGTACATGTCTCTGATAATAGCAACATAGGATTCAGGGATCCCTTTGGATCGCAGTGTCCACCAGATACACTGACGTGGCACACAATCAAAGGCAGGTCTAAGAATGCCACATGCAGAGCTCCATATTGACACTCAGAGACAGTACACTCTCGGCGGAGCCTGAGGGCAATCACGCGCTCGAAGAGCTTCATGGTGTGACTCATAATCTTAATGCCCCTATAACTACCGCAATCTTGAACACTGCCCCTTCCTTTGTAAATAGGGGTAATAAAACTGTGCCGCCATTGATGTGGCATCGTCCCAGTGTTCAAAATGCGGTTAAAAAGATCAATAAGCATGAGCACACCACGAGAGCCTAACGATTTCCACGCTTCGATCGGAATATCGTCAGGTCCCACCGCCTTGCCGTTTTTCATGCGTCGAAGACAATTCCGAGTTTCATCAAGGGTTTTTGGAGTAATAAGTTCCAGGTTAGGAGGTGGTTCAGACGGAATACTACCCGGGTGCTGAGTATTCAGCAGCTCCAAGAAGTAACTTCTCCACCTAGATGAGCTTCTGCCCCTCCACAGTTTCAAGTTTATCATATAGAGGTAATAATCTTTCACTGCGGGCTCTGGCTACAGCTCTTTTGCTGGCACGTTTCGCTGCTATGTACTCCAGTCTGTCTTCAGGAGAGTTGGAACGTTGCCACTCCTTAAATGCAGTCTTCTTATCATGAATCACCTCTTGTACCTTGTCATTCCACCACCATGTCTCCCTGTCCATAATACGTCCTCCCTTAGAAACGCCAAGAACATGTTTACCAGCCGTAATTATTGCTGACTGAGCTCGAACCCAAGCATCCTGAGCAGTTTCGGTGTTAGTTGTTAAATTTTGACTGTTAACCTCTGCCAGAAAGTCGGTCTGCATCGGTCCATTCAGCAACCACCACTTGATCTTAAACTTACGCGTCTCGGCTAATTTCTTTATCGGGGTAACGACATAATCCATGACAAGAAGACGATGTTGGGCCGTGAGGCTTTCACCAGGAATGACTTTACAGTTAGTTACCTTGCCAACATGACACCGCCTGGTCAATAGATAATCTATTTGGGTTGAGTGGAGTCCACTCGCATACGTAATAAGATGCTGCGGACTCTTTTGGAAGAACGTATTCACGATGGCCAGATCAGATGCAATACAGGTTCTTAGGATATTTTCGCCCTCTATATTGCGGCGACCGTGACCAATACCACCGTGGACACGTTCATACGTATCCGCAGCCTTACCCACGTGACCGTTAAGGTCTCCCCCAACTATGATCACCTCGGTAGATGGTATAGCGAGTAGAACGTCTTCATATTGCTCCCAGAATGACTCCTTTTCGGCCCCGCTACAACCAGCCTGGGGAGCGTAAGCACTGATTAACTTCGAGGAGACCATTCCGTAGCTCTTCAGATAAAACTACTGCTACACCAGTTTTACCGGAAGGAGACCCAGTGTATATGAGCTGGTAACCCTGTCCGATGATACGGGACTTATTGCCCTTCCAGCGGGTTTCCTGAAGAAAAGCACACTGGACCCGACGCCTCATGAGTACATCTGTTAGTTCCCTGCATCGTTCGGTTAGAGAGCCAATATTCCACGTTGCAAAGCGGAGTTTTCTTCTGGGTACTTTCTTCTTTAGCCGTGTCCGTACTTGACACGGTAGCCCTTGCCCATTTAACACAGGTGTAGGGCGATTTGCCTGCGCGTCGTTTAGCGGCGACGCCCTAGCAGTACCCAGCAACATCTTTTTCCTTTTCATATGTGTGGCAGCTTTTTAATGGAGCGATTGCCATCTGACCTCCAAAACCCATTTTTGTGGGAAAAGCCAAGGATGAGAGGGGAAAAGATTAGTAGAAAAGGGGGGGGGTAAGGACACCACTTATATGGATTGGGAAGGAGTATGACAGTGGTGGCTCGAGGATCCGGGGTCGTGTACCCGTATGCCCAGTACCAATATCGGACAGATATTTGGCCAGACACCCTCTGGATATTTTCATAATACCTATGTACCCTAATTTAAAACCATTTCTTGGTATGCTTACATTATGTGGAGAAATAAGGCTGTTTTATTATTATTATTATTATGTGGTCGTGAATATAAAAAATCTAATGTTATATTATTATGTAACGAGGGTAGTATAAATTTCATTATAGTGTAAACGAGACATGAAGCCAGCACATGGTTAGATATGGCATTGAAATCATCAAGGAGACACTACAAGGAGAAGTTAAGACATAGTCGCAGACAGAGGTGATGACGCGTTAGTGGAATCATATTTACAACTAAAGGAATATTTACCTATTATATTGTGTGTAATTAGTTATAGTGAACGAGCAATGGCTGTGGCCACATAAACTAGTATGATTACAAGTATGAACGAGGATCGAGGTGGCTATAGGGGAGGTTGGGGCCTCTACTGGAGGACTAGGTCTCGTGCATTGTACCAGTGAAGATGCTGTGTAAAACATTCTTCAGATGCACAGATGTGTTAGCAGTTACATCTCACTCTGTTACCTATATATATGTATATGTATATATATATATATATATATATATATATATATATATATATATATATATATATATATATATATATATATATATATATATATATATATATATATATATATAAATACTCGTCTAATACCAGCACAAATTTCTCTCAAATTGACATTAACTCCTCTCTCTGATATTTTTGCTTTGCGGGATAAAGCTGGAAGTGGAACAAAACGTTATGTAAAGTTATATTGCGAAAGATATGTATATGTTAATTGGTAAATCTATAATAAAATGTTTTTCTTTCTTTCTTATTATTGATCCTAAACTTACTTAATTACTTTACTTATAATTTTAATTTACAAATAAACGACGACAATATTCTATAAGTTTTAAGCCACCATGTGTCTATGGATTTTTTTATTTATATCTGACTGAATCCAGGACATTGGTGATTGCAATATGGGACCCAGGAGGTCCTTGACGTATACTCCAAATGGGACAAATATTGTTGTCAACCTTGTACATATTTCACGTCTCAAAAGTGTGCCTACGATACTTGCGACTATAAAAACTGTTCGAATCATTTACATTAGTATAGGCCCGCGACTAGCGCTCCTCTGAGGCCCTGAATGACCGTAAATAAATTCAACGAGTAAGAATTTATTACTGATTACCAACTGGGCCCCACATCCACATGTGCCTATTGTGATCTAAGGCGACACTGCGTCTATTTCAAATAATCTATCAATACATATAAAATATGACAAAAACGAAACTGAGACTGTACGTGGAAGATATATAAAAAATCAATTATTGGGAATATTTGTAAATATAATTGAAACAATGATTTTTTATTTTTTTAATCTGTGCTTAACCTTTTATTATGGTATAGATACTTTATCTTATATTTACAGTTTGTTTTATTTCGAATTGTTTATAGATAAACAAATTATATAAAATGTACAGTATATGTATTTTATATTAGAGTAAATTCAAGAATATCAAATTAGTTTATAATATGATACTAGATTCATTTTGTTGATGTCTACACGATATCAAAATCAAATTTAATTCTGAGACTTCTACTTTAAAGATGTCTCACTCAGTAAATTATTAACAATAAATAAATAAATATATATATATATATATATATATATATATATATATATATATATATATATATATATATATATATATATATATATATATATATATATATATATATATATATATGTAATAAAATTTCCTTCACGCTATTTCCCACATATAGCCTAACCTAGTTAACCTAGTGTTAAAGCACTCCGCTCCCCACTTTCCGCCCTATTTTCAAGACTCTAGTTAAGTAACAAAACTTAACAGAGCGAGAAAATGAAATGACTGGGAATCGAACCCACACACACAGTAAGACAACGTGCCACTGCGCCACGACGGAAATACAATACAAATAAAACCGTACATTTATTACCGTAAACGGTATCAACTGCTTATTTCTTTGTAGGGAATGTTAAATGTATGGCGCTACCATTCGTGGCTTAGACGCCATATTATATCTAACAGGTCACAATTGTCATTGCACATCTCTTGTAGATGGAAATTTATAATTAAAACAAGTGAGTAGCGACCCATTCCTTACAGCTTTACTTACTACTTACTTAGTTGTTTGTACTTATTTTACATTTGCTTAAATTTTCTTCTCTGTTTTGGCAAATTTTGAATATATTGCGATATTTTATTATAGACGCATAAACTCAGACCCATAAGCGATATAGAATTACATCACCTTAATCGATCGATCGATCGATATATATATACACATATGTATATATATATATATATATATATATATATATATATATATATATATATATATATATATATATATATATATACACATATGTATAATTACCATTACAAATATTTTTATTAATAATATGATTGTAGTCTCCACTCCCGTTCGAATAGTAAGAATTATTTTCATTTACCTGTTCTGGCTTGACGCATCACAACGTTGAGTTCCGCCGCTCAGTACACAACGTCTCCAATTTTCATTTGTTTCCAGTATATGCTAGTAGACAACTAACTTCCGAGAAACATCATTCCGTTGTTACAAGTCCAATTATCAACATTAAACGGCTATGTAATTGCCCGTAACGACCTGCCGTTAATTGACAGGCCGAATTGTCCGAAACGCGGAAGTACCCGTCTGTGGATAAATTAAGCTATGAACTCCTCCGTTACCAGGTGACTTGGCATGTAGGGTTATGGTGGAGTGTAGGGGAGCATTAAGAGAGAATTTTGAAATTGCGTGAATTGGGGGCAGGGAGAAAGGGGGAGTTTATGGTTTTATTGTTACAGTTTGTATTTTTATTTCGGGCGTACCAAAGTCTCAATTTAAAAGTCACATGCGAACAATTCTGAGAAGTAACTTAGATATAATCTTGCACACCTTATTTCAACCTCTTCAACCACTTTTCCCAATAAAATGTGTCTTGAAATTTGTTAAAATGAGTTTAGTGGTTTAGGTATGAAAGCGTAACAGACATACAGATAGATAGTATAGGTGATTAATAACAAAAACCTGATAAAAATAATAACAAACAAATTTTAAACCTAGAGTTTAATAAAATCGTAGCACTCTTGAACCTACGTCGTAGCACCGTAGCGTGGCTTGTGCCAAGTCATGTCCTTTTAAGAATATGTAAGTTATAAAGTATATATTTATAAAGTAATCTTACAAACTAGTTACTAGCTTACATTATATATATATATATATATATATATATATATATATATATATATATATATATATATATATATATATATATATATATATATATATATATATATTTGATTTGTTAAAAATATTAGTAGTATTAGTTACATAGACATCTTTCGTGTTTTTTTGAATTGCCTGATTTTGTGTTAACAGGTGCAAAATATTCTGCCAGTGTCACGTATAGTAGATAAAACACGAATGCGGCGATTTATTAAATTCTACAGACTAATATACTGTATAATAATATATACATGAAGTATATATAAGTACTAGATAAAAATTACATAATTTACGAGTATAACACAAATGAGAACGAACGAACGAATACTATCAATAAATTGTAAAAAAAAAATCGGAAAAAATATACGTCAATATTGTCATCTCCAATTGAATACAATAAAATATATTTTCATTAAAGGTACATAGAATAATGTAACACAAAATAGAGGTAGAGGTTATATATGAAATGATTTATTGTTGTATTTTAAATTAAACATTTTTTGAAATTTATGTTGCAGTTTTTTATTTGCAATCACGCTTTTATTCAAATAGGATTCAAATTAATAATGTAGAGTGGACATTGATTTTATGTTAGCGCCTAAAGCGGTTTCATTAAAACGGTGCTCTAGCCATACATACGAGTATATATATATATATATATATATATATATATATATATATATATATATAATATATATATATATATATATATATATAATATATATATATCGTTGCATTTGAGATATGTCTCTACTCATCTATTATTGTCATTTAATTTAAGCACGTTTAAACAGAGGCCCATATTCATGGTATATATAAATACTTCTTCTAACTGAATTTGAATTCCAAATCTTTTTTGGTGGTATAAACGTCATTGGCTAACTTGTATACAAATATATACACTATATATATATATATATATATATATATATATATATATATATATATATATATATATATATATATATATATATATATATATATATATATATATCATATTTTCATTATCTGTTTATATTCAAGTTAAATATAGATAATCAATCAAGATTTTTCCAAAAGGAACTAGGTTTTTCTGGGCTCGGTCTCTCTCGGGGCGGGTCGGGCGGCTTCGTAGCGTTGCCATGACGACGGACACGCGCCGCGCCGCGCCCGAAAATAAACACCAAAGAGCCTCCGGGCGTCACGTGACATAGGTTCTATTCTTGTATAGTTTTTAATTTATGATTTTTGTTTAAATTATTAATAATAGATATTAACAAGTTAATATATGCAGAGCTTTAGCGATAATATAGAGATAATGGTTGCCAGCGTTTTTAGCTGACATTACTATCTACTAGTAATATTATGTATATAATATTTATTAGAAGATTTTTTCATACAAATACTACTTTTAAACATTAAAATAGAGATTATTGTAGACTAAACTGAATATTGATGACGGTAGTCCTATAAAAGCTAAAAAAGCTCTATAGTTTACAATGTCCAAGAACGATGTGCATAACACGAGTCAGTCACTAGATTTGAGCGCTTTAACCAATATAAACAGATCGACAGGGTTTTCGTGCGATCGGATGGATGGCTGAAAGTTGGGCTCCGGGCGGGGTCGGGGGTGCGGTGCGCGCGCACGGCCCGCGCGTCAGTCGCTGGGCGGCGCGGGCCGGCACGGTCGATAGCCAACACGGCCATGACGGGCAAAGTGCAAACGCGGGCATGTGTGGTGTGAACTGGTGGTGCTTTCGGTCAGTATGTGTATTCACTTTAAATGAGCAGGCGGTGAGATGTGATAGAAATTACAACTAGCTAGCCATCATTTTTTATTCAATTTTCCTTTTACACTCAATGGTAAAAGAAAAGAATCTGATAATACTCTCGGTATATCAGCTTTGCGTTGGTAGAAGCTGGCTCAGATAAACGTAAGGCTTAATTTAACTAGAGAAATACAAGTAGAGCTAGGTAACCTATTTAATTCGCTTATCCACATGGATCACGCTTAAGGATATTCTCCGAGAGACTAGGATCACTTGGGTCACTAGGTTCTAACTAAAATCTAGAGCAAATATTAATGAGGCTGAGATTTTGCATCTAAAGTGAAAATGATGTTGTTTCAGTCATACCGAGAAATGGGGTCAATGACATATCCGTTATACGTCACTACTGTTTCTCATAGTGTGAAATAAAAATTCTGTTTTTTATTCAAGTTGCATACAAATGAATTGGATTTTATTCTAGAATTTTTTAACTTTTCTCAAGCGTTGTGCGACAGCTGAAATGTTTGTATGAAACGGGTGACACATTATCTGGGAAGGATATTTTCTAGTTTAATTCCAATATATATAACAATAAAAAATTATTAATCTGTGCTCAAAGAAAATTTAGTTTAGGCAATAAATTTAAGACCTGTAAAAACTGTCATTAACACACACATACACACATTATTTATTGAACTCTACATATAATTAGTATATACAGATTATACTCAGTTTTATTTTATAGAAATATATATTCGAAATGTAAGATTTAAGAAAAAATAAAAAAAATACAAATATTTCCTCATTTTAATTTTTTTTAATTATTCACGAATTAATCTTCTTTATTTCTATTTAATTAAAGAAAAATCTTTGAGTAACTTCATATTATACATTCTCCTTTTGGTATAATCTCATTGTGAATCATTAAACACTATTCGACCTTAATTACGCGATAATTAATATCTATCCCGTTCATAATGACGTAAATTGCGTCTCTATGGTACAGATTATTATTATTAAGATATTTGAAGCTATTATTAAATACTGGTTTATTATAATCTATTTTTAATCTATGTTTAATTTAGGATATATAATATATTTTATAAACGTAATAATAATATAAAGAATAATAAGGACATTTTTTATAATTTTTTCTCTTTTCTTTTTCCTAAATTTAACTCAAAATGCTTAGTATATATAATAATATAATATTTGTTATTAATAATATGTTCAGTATGGATCTTTCAGACTGTTTGTGTATCATTAGATTCTAATTGTTTTGGCAAAGTTAGATTTATGGTGTAGTTAAAGGAAAGAGCGCTAGATGTCGCTACATGACAGCTTACTTTCGCAGATTATTACAAGTGATAACAATTTGACATCTCATTAGAATATTTGGCGTCAGTTCAAGATAATATATATTATTTAAATATATTTTACGCTTCAAATATATTTCAATAATTTATTTGGTTCCATATTTACATATTTTTTTAATCTATATAGTTGTGTTATTTTATCTATATACGTTTCACATTTTTTTAGTAAGGATATGTATATGTATAAAGATATCCTTAATGGTGCAGTGGAATTTGATTGTGGCATTTAATTCCCACTTACCACAGGAGAATCAATTATTTTTTATTGTCCTATACAGATAAGGCAAAATGCACTGAAAACTTGCATCGAATTTTAGCGGAAAAGAACGGAGTGTCTTTACACTACCGCTAGGCGACGGTACCTTATTATACGCGGGATAAAATATAAAGCTAAAAAGTAAGTAAAAACGATTTTAATAATAAAAACACTTTACTAAACAAATAGAGACAACACACCTGAATCTAAAAAAGTTTTATATTGTTAAATAAAAGTATTTACCAGCACCCGCTGGTATGGATTTATAACTTAATCATTTTCTGGACATATTATGCAAAAGTCATAATCCACATCTCTTGAAATTCTATCAATGTTCAATAGCGTGTGAATGAAACCTTTAATTGGTATAATAGCTGAAATACGCTTCGGTTTGGTTACTACATTATTTTAATTCAAATCACACGTGACTTACAATATCTTTAGATATGTAAGAAGTAAGAAGTGTAGAAAGAAGGTAGAAAATGTTAGAAAAGCGGGAGAAGAACTAAAATTGTTAAATAAAGTGAGGTTGCCATGACGCAGTGAGACATGTCTGTGAGCGACGATAATAGACTTAGTCTCATTTCGGGAAAATCAATTGTTTTCATTTTTTTGCTCAACACAGAATTTGAGCGGGAAGCTGCGACTTAACCTGCCACGAGCGGGATAACGCGTGAAGATAGCTTTTTTTAAAAACTAAATCAAATTTGAATTTCAATACGACTGCTAGTAATAGTGCAATGAACGTAATATATGTTTAGCAATAACAGATTTTTTACACATTAATCCAAGCGTGTCTTTGAAAGAACCTGTAACTCCAACAAAAGGTCGATCTGATCTGAATTCAATTTACAGCGAGTATAAAGAGTATAGAGCAATGAAAGATTCAGAATTCACATAAAGCGTGTAATGTTTATTCAAGAAAATTATAGATTTTTCTACAGTGAGATGATAATAATAATAATAGTAGCTTCACGCTGTATCCCGCACATGGCAGGGTAGGCAGAGGTAACCGTAGGAACCTAGTGTTAAGACACTCCGTTTCCCGCTTCCCGCCTTTTGAGGCATTGCAAGTTGAGTGGCGGAAGCCAACACCGCACTTTGCCTTGTTGCCAGAGCGCAAGAAAATGTAAATAATTCATTCACCCCTCATGGAAATCGAACCCACATACCTTCGTGTTCACAGGCAGACGCTGAGCCTCTGCGTCACGACGGCCCTCTCTACAATGAGATATTATTCTATTTTTATATCTATTTTACTATATAGTTAATTGTTTCGATGCAACTCACTACCTCAGTACCTGAGATCAGAATTAACAGGGCCAATTTTAATTCGCTATTTATTGTGAAATTTGCTACGCAGGTGAAACCGCAGGTTAAAATTAGTTTAGAATAGAACAAAATTAAATAAAATCTTTCAAGGAGCCGGTTCTAGGTTAAAGTATAGGCTATTTATTATTAGCTTTATGATTAGTTTGACTCAAATTGAAATCGAATCGGTTACTTAAAAAATCATTTTTCTACCATATTGGCGTTATATGTTATATGTTATATGTTTTTGTGTCTCCCGAGGCATCGATAGTGAGGCTATTGATATTCATTTTGTTAGGGTTCAATAAAAAAGTTTGTTTAGCGTCAAACAATATGGCTAATGGAATTTGATATATATATATAGAATATTTTATGAATCGTTCGAATATTTGAACTGGCAAATATGCTGAGTTTGTAATGTTTGTGTTCACGTACATTTATCCCCAAATAATATTCTAAATTCAAAAAAACTATGCACATATTAAATACAATATAAAGAAAATATTTTTATTATTATATTAAATATATTTGAATCAGTACAATTATAATTTAATGTAAAGCCTGTAATTAATTTGGCACAATACTGATACTATATATATATATATATATATATATATATATATATATATATATATATATATATATATATATATATATATATATATATATATATATATATATATATATATATATATATATATATATATATATATATATATATATATATATATATATATATATATATATGATCGTCGTGGCGCAAAGGCACAGCGTCTGCCTGTAAACGCAACGGTTTGTGGGTTCGATTCTGGCAACTCTGGCAACATTCTCTCTGGCAACAAGGTAAAGCGCGGCGTTGAGTTCCGCTACTCAACACGGTGGGGAACGGAGTGTCATAACACTAGGTTCCTAGTGCATACCCTGCTATGAGCGGGATACAGCGTAAAGCTAAAAAAAATCATTTCAAAAGATCTTTATATTAACAATAAACTTACTATATGTTAGGATTGTGAGTCCATAGGGAAATACCAAAAACAACTTATATATCTTGCTATATATTATTACAATAACACGATATATCCAATGAAGTTGTCGTATAAAAGAAAAAGAGTATCATGTCACTACATTATCTAGTGCTTTCCAAAGTCAGAGTAATATTTTCTCCACAAAAAAGAAAAGAAAAAAGAATAATATCGAACCCGTAACCTTCGCGTTTACAGTTAGACCTTCAGAATGCTCTAACTAGATAATTATATAGCATACATTTGTTATAATAATCTGTAAATGCATGTTGCGAACAGCACATGTTGTCAGCGATGCCCTTTCTCATTTATATTTACAGTTTTTCCACTCGTTTGCATTCTAAAGAATGTACAGCATTCTTTACAACTATGTATACTTGTAGGCTTTATCTTGCATCAGTTTATTTTTCTTTACCGCTGTGTATTTTTTTTATATTGTTCAGTCTAGTGATAAAACACTCCGCTCTTCATATATTGTTATATAATTTTAAGACATTTGATACCTAATGGCCTATGTATATAAGTTATTTCGAATATAGTGGAAAAATAACGTTTTAGTTAAACTTCTTACCCTATATTTATTTGAACCCCCAACCATTGTGCTGTGGGTGTGTCAAATTATTACTATCAACACTGTTTAATTTCTTTTTAATCATATGTTTTTCTTAATACGTAGGATTGCGTCTTAATGTAAATGCTATTCTAATTTTAAATTCGATGCCCACTCAGGGAAATTACGCAATATGACGCCAGGTCCACCTTTACCTATCCTTCTACGAGTATCTTCTTCTTCTTGGCATTAGTCCTGGCTTTTGCCAGGGTCTGCCTTCCGACTAAGCCTACTCCACTTTGCACGGTCTTTAATATCCTCAGTGGACAATCTATTGGCTCTCATGTCTTGTGTCATGACATCCAGCCATCGCTTCCTTGGGCGTCCGGGTGGTCTAACTCCAGGGACAGACATGTCAAGGCACTTCCTTCCGACATAGTTCTCAGATCGGCGCATAACATGGCCATACCATTTCAGGCGACGCTCTTGGAGCTTATCCGCTACGTCACGGACCCCAAGACTACCTCGAATGAATGTGTTGCGTATGCGGTCGGACCGCGTAACGCCACACATCCATCTCAGCATCTTCATCTCCGTGACGTAAAGCTCCTGAGTGTCCGAGATAATGTTGGCCAAAATTCGCTGCCGTATAAAAGAACCGGTGGGATAATGCTCTTGTATATCAGTCCCTTGAGCTTGGGCGGTATTCTGCTATCGCAGACTACACCAGTGACCTCCCGCCATTTGGCCCTGGCAGCGTTTATACGGGCATGGATGTCGTGATCTCCTTCTACGAGTATATCCTGGATAAAGTGTAAAGTTGAATAAACATCGATTTTTTTATTACTCGCGGTCCCCACAGATATTGTCCTGTCCGAATATATACATGGTTTTTTTATAGTCTGTTCTATTAAAACATAGGCTGGTCTATTATAATAACATGGATTGCAGCGCCACCTTCTATATATATATTTTTAAACTATCGAACACTACATTCAAACATACTTACAAATAAATCCAGCTTTATTAGCCGCCTAACAGTAGGCCAACAAACACACAAAATTACGAGAGAAATATTCCCCTAAAAGAAATTAGAATCTATAACCATAGAGCGACTGCACTCATCCGTGAACTTACTGTACTACTAAGTCTCTATAAGCAAATTAGATGACGTTGCCAAGTAACATAGTTGTCGTGGCTTATGTTGTACACCTCCCACAGGTATTTCTACGTTGCCTTAATGAAATTGTATTCAAATTGTTAGATACTATATGAGAATTATAGATTAAAGGAAAAACGGGACCGAATTTACAACCATGTGCACGCCTAATGGCTTGTAAGTGTAACAGTTTTCATTCGTATACAATTGAAGTAGTTATTTTAGTACATTTAGGGCTAGCTTTATTATATGTTTGTGATTGAAAATATTTCACTGTAGCATGATGTTTAATCTGTTTGCCGGTTATTAGATCACTTATGCAAAAGAAAAATAAATTATATATATAATATTATATATAAATATAATTATATATATATATATATATATATATATATATATATATATATATATATATATATATATATATATATATAAATATAATTATAATATATATAATAATAAAAAATCAACGTTCTTTGATTTTATATGTAAATCTTACAAGAAGCTTTAATTTTCTGTGGAATTTGACTTACGACGATCATGTTTCAGATATAATTACATCTTTAGTTTTCACAATTTTTAATTTACATTAGAAAAGCTTTTCTATAGCTTTATATTTAAATAAAAAAACTGTAATTGTCTGAAAAACCGTTAATTCTTATTATAAAAACTGAAAATAACCTGCAAATGTATCTCACAACTGACATGTTTCTGTCACTGGTCACATTGTATTCCCGTTTCAATTATATCATATTTGCCATTTGCCAACCCAAAATTTTAGATTTTTTCATACGAGATATGAAAAAATGAAAAATTTTAGGTTATGCCCTTTTAGTTGTTTGCTTGATATTTATATTTATTTTATTTTTCTTTACATATTTCCTGCATTAAGCAGGGCAGCCAGAGGAAACCTAGGGAAAAATTACAAAGGAAGGTGTATAGTCAGGGCCTTTGTCGCTGCGCCATGATGGTGCCAAAGTTCCTATTATTCCACCATTTATTTAAGGCTACATCAAAGCGTAAGTTCATTACACAAGTTCCTGTCTCAGATTGTTAAGGAGGATGCAATAACTTAGTCACCTTGTGATGTAGACATGGATTCAATTTTAAAATAATAATTTATATAAGTGGCTTACATTTTAATGACTATCTTTGAAGTTGAGGCCAAGTTGTGGTGCAGCGGGACTGTGGCTGTATTTAATTTCTCCGTCCAGAAAAGGCAAAGAGCGGCGTTTAGTTCCGCAACTCTAAATTAGATTAAATATTATTTTAATTTTATTTAGTATATGTTATATTAATCTATAACTGAGCCACTACAAACTCGAACTTCCATCGAACTAGTGTTTATGTATATATGAACAACCAAATTCATTTATAAAATAGCTTTTAGCTTTTTTACCTATCAGAATATTTTTTTTCAAATTTGAAATATAAATAAAAAATATATATATAAATGTACATACGTTTTTATTGATACGTTTATAAATATATTTTTTTATGCATTTCAGTTTTAATTCGAATAGTTTCTTCGGTCCCATTTTTTGAGCTTTCGATGAATAATGAATGTAGGTCAAAAGTTTTTTTAAGGGCTAAAAATAGCGAATGCGCCATTTAAAAAATTTAATGTTTCCCATTTAACGTGTTGTTAACTTTGTTCTGTTGTTATAGAATTGTATGAATCAAATGTTATGAGTAACACTGCATAATAGGTTTTGAGGAAACTTTTCTATCTATATGTCTATAAAAATCATTATAACATGGCTACCTTTATTTTGTTAAATTATTAGTAAGACAGGTTCTGGTATATGAAAGAGACGAAGGCAGGACGGAATGCAAGAATTTTGTGAATGGAAACTTAATAGAACAAGTGAATCAAGTAATATATCTGGGAAGTCTGTTAAGTAGAGATGGAAAATACGAAGTGGATGTGGAAAGGCGTATTGCTGCCGGTAACATAATCAACAGTGCCTTAGCTGGGTTGTTGAGACGGCACAACATCAGTGTAGCTGCAGGTTTGGCCGTAGACAGCACAGTATATGGCAGCGAAACGTGGGTATTGCAGAAGAAGAATTAAAGAGAGCTGTATGCTGTGGAGATGCGCTATATCTCTTACGCGATATCTCTTCGCAGGATATGCGGAGTCAGCTTAATATATACTATAATACACAAAATGGAAGGTACCAGCGAGGATGTCACAGTGATAATGAAGACGAACGTACTCAGATGGTTTGGGCTCGTCGAGAGAACGAGTGGTAAAAAAGATATATGAAGCAAAAGTGAATGGTAAGAGCGGTAAGGGGAGACCTCAGTTGACTTTCGAAAACACAGTGTCGAAGATACTGGAGGAAGGTCACGTAAAAAGGGAAGGACACGTGTTTAGTACCTTTTGTTAACTTTGTAAAATTATTAGCTTCATTTGTTTATTTATCAAAAATCTAAATCAAAATATTCTTTATTCAAATAGGCTATTACAAGCACTTTTGAATCGTCAATTAACATAAGTGTCAGTATTGTCAGTCCCACTAGACGCTTCCACCAGCTTGGAGGGCAGTTCTGCTGAGAAGAGCTGGTGAGAATCTCAACAGTTGCTCTTTTTAATGTAAATTTACAATACATTTACAACTGTGGTGAGCCTCCCGAATGAACATCAACAGTACTTAACTCCACACACTAACATCCGTATATCTTCAGCTTCATTGAAATTAGACATACTTAACTCTAGGTATTTATGTTTCTTAGGAATGATTACCTAACAGAGTACAGGTGGCCTTCCTTTTTCTAAATAATTAACTTGAAAATATTTTGGTAAAAATATATTAAATTCAAATAATTTAATTCAAAACAAGAATACAAGAGGAGAAACGGCGCAAGAAGTTCAGCAGGACTTAAATCAATTATATAATGACACTTGATTACAATATTTACGAATCTTCCAAAGTTGACACTATGGTTAAGTTTCTCATCTCTCTGCCTTCTATTGAAAAGATAACAGTGGAAACGATAGAATATAAATAAAAAAGTACATCAAACGAAAAAAAATTATATACGTGAAAGAGTTTCTTGTCATCTTTTTTCTTTCAGAATAGAAGTATTAAGGTTATGATTATGATTGAAAATAACTTGCTACTATACTGTATATTTAATAGTTTCGTGTAAAAAAATTGTGATGTGAATTATATTTTTTTTTTACTATATGTAGATATATGTAGAGCGTGACTCGATGGACAAATTGTAACATTTCAACCATAGCTATATGGTATGATATAATCCACCCCGAAATATTACCGTTTCCGAGTATTGACTGTGAAAATATTTATTTTCAAATATAATATTTATATTAAAAATATTCGAGATTTTTTTTCTGTGTGTTAAATAATAGAATAAAGTAATATAAGACCGCTTGAACGTTGCTGTTTCTTGAATTATAAAGCTTGAAAATAATAAAAATAAAAGTAGATTTTTAATAGGTTTTTGAGATATATTCGACACTGCATTTTGTTACCAAAGTAGAGAATTAAAAAATATTTCATTCGAGTGAGAATCGAATTCACAACTGTCATGCTTACAGTTAGACTACAGTGGCACAGCGTCTAATTTTGTTTTTAAAAAAAAAAAAAAAAGGTGTAATTATATTAAAAACATGCTCACTTTCCTCTGCATCTTCCTTTATATGTCAATTAGGAAAGATAATTATTTTAACAATTATTTCTTGGTCAGAATATGGTGAATAGCGAATTAAGTTAGTAAAATAGAGATTCATCACTTAATAAAGTGTTTGCGTACAAAGAGCATGTGTAATCGAATACTTGTAATTTACTTAGAGTTTGTATCACTGATGTCGTTTCATATATCGAAAAGAATTTCAATCTCGTGATTCGTTTTATATAATATTGGTTATATGTGAAACAAATGACTGATTTATAGTCATATAATAATAATAAAAAAAAAACTAAGTCATATGAACTATGACAACATACTATATGGAGTACAAACCTATTTCCACATAGGTATCGCACAAAACTAAAACCTCACGAAATAACCGGAAGAACTACAAATGTCGCATTCATTAAGAGCAAAAATAAAAAAAAACACACACAAAAATAAAATTTCGCAACATAAAATATGTCTAGATTTTAAAATAATGTGGCAAGGTCGAAATAGGTTGAATGCGCTGTGCTATTTCCGCGCGTGACGTCACTGCAGTGTTGCAAGTTTTTATAGTCTTTGACCCGCTTTTGGTAGAACTTGTTTAAAGCCTAAACTTATACAGATTATATACAATTTAATTGATCCAATATGATATGAAGCCAAGATGGATATTGTTAAATGTTATAGTAGAATCGCCAAGTTCGATTCTCATTGAGGGGAATGAATCATTTTAATTTTAATTGCAATTTAGTTTTTTTTTTATTTAGTATGATTTGATTGCTATTGTAGAATAAAATTAATTACTTGTCACGTATTTATATGAAAAAATATTTTATTATTATTTTTATCTCGAATTGTTTACGATACGAAGCGACGTATACGAAAATATGACACGCTTATGATCCAAATATGAGGATATAAGAAATTGTCCCTAGAGGGCCCCATAATATTTAATTACTGCAAGCTACTATTACTTCGTACAAAATAGTTCACGTAACTATAGATTATATATATATATATATATATATATATATATATATATATATATATATATATATATATATATATATATATATATATATATATATATATATATACATATATATATATATACATATATATATATATATATATATATATATATATATATATATATATATATATATATATATATATATATACACACATTTTTCTATCGATAATTTCCAGGTTCTATAATTGGCAGAGAGAGAACGCAGGTTCTCATCTCTGTCTTATTTTTTTTCTTGAGTGATGCCATACCACAGACTTTGGTAGTTTGTGCTTTTTTTTCATATAGGTTTAGGTGTAGATTCAAATTTTGACGAATAAAAAATCGTATGCTTTTATTTTGTTAAAGAATTTACGTTTGGATACATACATTTGTATATTTTATATAACGATTAAAAAAAAAGTTATTGGTGATCTTTATACTAATAATCTATGCTTTTGCTAACAAAAAAAAATAACATTACTTCCTCAATTGAATATACTTGGATGTGACGTTACATTTTTGCGTTCTTATCATACTATGTGATTTTTAAAAATATTTCAACGCGTTACGCAAATAGAGATTGTCTAAAACATGCGAGTTGTATATTTTTAATAGAAATTATCTTTCTTTATTTGTATTTTGAGCAGAGAGTTCTATAATTCTACCAATATTGTTAATTGTATATATTGTTACGTCGTAGATATTTTGGCTAATTAAAATAAAAAAAAAATTGTGATAGGATTTGAACTTGGAACTATCTAATAAAGCATATATCCTTCCAGTTGCACCACAGCACTAATAAAGTACGTAGAAATATGACTTAAATTCACTTTCGCCTATCGACCGTGACCCGTGTGTCGTTGTAGAGGTTAGGTAGAAAGCTTTGAGGTGTGTTTTTCTTTTTCTTTGCATTGCTGAAAGCGAATAAGTATTTATGTATGAATTATTAAAAAAAATCAAAATGTATGAAATTTATATTACTTTAGATTCAAAGTTATTAACAAATTAAGGCAAACGTCTGAAACAATAAATCTATTTATTAATGACTGACGTTGAAAGCACTACAGGAACTACTCGACATGGGAAGCTTAAATTTGGCGTAAATTGTTTTTATGGAGTATATAGTATAGAGAGAATCTAAGAAAACATTACTCCACAATCACCATGGAAAATAAAAGTACATAAAAGCAAAAAAGAAAGCTTTATATAATCTATTCTTCCATCAAAAACGTTTACGTATATAAAGTCAACAATATATATTAATATAATAAGCTTACACACGTCACGTAGCGTCAAGCGAAAGTTTAAAGTTTTCCACAACACCGCGCTATTGTCTATGCAGATCAATAAGTCTTAATATGAAACATGAATAAAGCTCACGAGGCTTAAAAATAGCTGACGTTTCACTTTCATTATCTGCCCGTGACCCGTCTGAGCCAATCTAGTTGGGATTTACTACATATCATAGATTATAGTGTAAAATATAGAAATATTTGGACAATATCATTTATTTTGTCGTATTCTGTAAGTTTAAACGAGATGTAGTAGGCAGAGAGATAATTTACTTGCTTCTTCACTGTTGTTTAACATTTACTAAAGGAGGCCTACCTCTTGGCCTCCCAACTTTACGAAGGCCCCGTTTTTGGTGGGTAAGCAACTATAAATGCTAAATGTGTTAAAAAAGGTTTTACCTAATTTTTTTGTTTTTCTAACTAGGCCCCAAATTCAAATATGCCTGACGTACATACTGTATGTTTACTGTGGAAACTTAAAGATAACAAAAAAAAAAATCCCTTCCATAGTCAAATTTAAATATCTAAAGTATTAATACATATGTATTTACCATAGATTTTTCCAAAATTTTATAGCATCGGAAAAAACGTTTTAATAAATTAATAGTCATATAAGATAGGATATATCCTCGACTTTCATATGTTAGTAGTTTAAAAATAGCCTTTCGAACCTTTTCACTTTCATTAGTCCGCCCGTGACCCGTCTATTTCCGGCGGCACCCATGCCAATTTAGTTACAATTAACTACATTTGATGGGTATATTGAAGGGCGTCTCTTGATTACCTTGTACGTACTAACTTATGATGCCATATAATTGATTCTTGGAATCGAATCAAATCCTACAGTATGTCTTTATATTTTGTTTTTTCTTCATGGAAGACGCTTTAAAAGTTCAAAAGTTCGACGTTCTATCGCTATTTTTATGTCAAAAAGTTGCATCATACTTTACACCTATATATTTCTCTAACGAATACCGACGTTACATTTGAATGTGAAATAAAATATGACCTAATTGGGCACGTTTAGGCTATTTTAGTTAATTTAAATGATTTAGTAAATATTTCGCTATATCTAATATTGCTATAAATTGTATGTAAATGCCTTAATTAAGTAGCAAATTGTGAATAGTGGGCTATTAATAACGAAACGTTTGGATGATTTATAAAACGTGAAAAGGAGACCAATGAGTCAGGTGGGTTTATAGAAATTAAGTAATACTAGCGACTAGTCCACGGCTTCGTCTGCTTAATTGCTTTCTTGTTACTATATATGATGCGCACTTATAGTGACTTTTGATTGATATATATATATATATATATATATATATATATATATATAATATATATATATATATATATATATATATATTATTAGTTATTTTATCTATTAAAAAATAATATTATTCACATTATGTCATATTATATGCATATGTGTGAAAAGGGGCGGGTCTCTGGTTATTTATATACAGAATTTGATATTATTTTTAAAACATATATAATTTAAATACACCGTATCAAATATCGCCTCCACAGTCAGACGCTGTTACACTGGGTCACGATGTCTATAGATAAAAAAAAAAAAAAAAAAAAAAAAATTAAAAATAATTAGAAAAATTCCAATTATCATATAAAGAATAAAGCAAATTAAGTAAAGTAGGTGATCGTTTTTCTCCAACTCGCTGAAGTTTCTGGAATCATAAAGCGTTGGTCTTAAACTCGGCCATTGTGGCGAAAGTGGGCAGGTCGTAAAAAAAGTTTCCAAGTTACCCCGAGGTCGTGCGCTACCACTTTTATTTTACGCTTCATATTTATAAATTGCTAACTTTTAATTATTCACCTGGATTCGTGTATTGTTCTCATTATACTATACTGGAGGACCTGTAAGCGCGGGAAACACGCGTTGCCATAGCAACGTGTATGTCACTTTATAGAAAAGTTATATTGTTAAACTTTTTTTTTTTGAAATAATGTACTTTACAAGCATTATTATTGAAAATATAAACGTTCTGCACTTCTCTTACACACACATACACACAGATACGCACACACACACACACACAAATGGTAAACTGTCGTACTTTAAGTTGCTGCCGAAGAGACAGTTTTGTCTTGAACAAAAAGGAAGTCTGTCTGTCTGTCTGTCCGTTTTTCAAGAGTATTTTTCTCAAGGGCGTGTATAGGTAACAAAGTGAAATAAACATCTAATGTCCGAGTAAGTCCATCGGGCAGCAAAAAAAATTAAACTTCTAAGTTAACGCAATCAAAAGGTAAGAGGTGTTTAGCTTCGCTTTTGCCCATATTGTATGAAATTTGCCACTTAGTCCATACCTGCAAGGAACCCTAAAGATTTTGATTTGGATGTTTGCCATAAAATGAGAACTTACAGTATATAAGAAATCTGAAAGTAGAAATTTATAGGTGTATCACAACGTATTAAAAGCTTATATTTTCAGTTCATTTCATACAAAATGTATTATAAGCTTATATTTTCAGTTCATTTCATAAAAAAATGAGTGCAATTGGCCGCAAATATAAGTTTGTAATATTGTGCAACTTGGACTTACCGTTGATCTACAATCATGAAATCGTTACGGAACCCTCGTCTCTTAGTCCTACTTGCACTTGACCGATAATCCTACATTTCAATTAAGCAAGGCACGAGCACGCCAATATTATAGCGAATTACAAAAGATTATTTCATAAATACAGCTTCAGGCTTATATCCCCAGGCAGAGGGTACCTAATGTTAAGACGTCATTCATAAGAATTTCGACATCATTTGACTAGGTATATAGAGTACCAAGTTACCCAACTAAAGTGCTTGGGAATAAAATTAATTATAGCCATTGAAATAATTGTTGAATTTGTCCCTGAGCGAGTTGTTTGTCCAAACAATACAGTAAAGTCAAACTTTTAAGTTACTCGGCGATACAATTGAAGTTTTGCAATTTCCAGTAATTAATCTTCATAAGATAAATAAATTTTGAATGTAGACTTGGAGTTTGTTAAAGGCTAGCCTTGTTAGTCCACCCAGGGTTTACCTACACCGTCACCACTAGAACCTTCAGAATCATTCCTTCAGCGACATGAAGTGAAATTATAGTGGATTTATTTATTGACTATAATTTATAATACATACAGACATGTATTCTTACATTTCAATATAAAGTATGTGAACAAATATATACTAAACGATGGCCCTTATTAAAAGCAGTGTGAATGCGTCAAAGACAATAACGTGAAAAATTCAAAAAAAATAAAACTTAGTTAAGTTAAAAAGCTAAATTAGTATAAGTTCAATGAATTCGTTAAATTAACAAAGAGAATTCCTCAATATATTAAAAAAATACAGGTAGTATTCACAGGTATACTTTTTGTAATCGTATATAATAACTAGCGCTGATATTTGTCAATTTGTATAACTTTTTTACATTTACAAAAAAAAAAACACACACACACATATATATATATATATATATATATATATATATATATATATATATATATATATATATATATATATATATATATATATATATATATTTGTGTGTGTGTAAGTATGGAAGAATAAGCTAGCTAGTAGATAGTCTATAGCACCGATCCATCTCTTGTGCGGCAACAAATGAAAGCCATTCAAGTCCTTTTAAAAGGATTGCTCAAATTATTTTACTTAACGCTTTTAAGTCTGCACTAATCTCATCGAAAGTATGGTTAGGTAAGGTTAGCCGGCGAAATGTATTACTTTCCAATTTTATATACATTTCTGTTTTTCTTTCTATTAAATAAATAGGACCGTCGTGGTGCAGAGGCGATAGCGTCAGTCTGTAATCGCGACGGCTTGTGGGTTCGATTCTCATGAAGGAAGAATGAATTATTTTCATTCACCTCGTTCTGGCAACAAGGCAAAGCGCGGCGTTGAGTTCCGCCACTCAACGCGCAATGCTTCGGAAGGCGGAAAGTGTCTTAACACTAGGTTTTTTCTGCCTATGATGCCCTCTGCCTACAATGCTATGTGCGGGATGCAGCGTGAAGCTAAATAAATAATAATAAAATAAATACAAAGATGAATGAGGCGGCACTTATAATTTTATTGAGAATTTTATATCATATATATATATATATATATATATATATATATATATATATATATATATATATATATATATATATATATATATATATATATATATATATATATATATATATATATATATATATATATATATATATATGTATGCATGCTGGGTGCGGTAGTTAACGCCGCACGGTTCCAGTAGACATGGAACGGAGAAATTAAGATAAATTTATTTACCTTACATTTGAGTTGGAATTGAATCCACGACCATCGCGTTTCACTTAAGAACTTTAACAATTAAACATTTTCCGTTTACACGGAATCCCTTCAATTATTTAATTTTATTTCAACGAACAGTTACGCTCTGGTATATAATCCATACTGTCAGATTCACGTGACTTTGAAATGATGTTATATAAATGTACAAGCACAGGATTTTACCTACAAAAAGCTCTGATACAATTTGAATGCCTGACAGAATGTTACTATTGTATATTCATATTAAATATTAACATTATGTAACATTCTGTCAGATGCTGTTAGAAAAGTAATCACACCACTTTTCTAACAGCAACACAATTCTGACAGAATGAAGACAAGCTAAGACGTCCTAGCTTAGGTCAAAGCGTGGACTCAAGTCCTGCTTCATGCAAATTTTTGTATTTATCTTAATATATTATTTACAAAAAACTATTAAAAAAAATTTATTTAACATGAAAAACAAATGAAAGGGAAGTTAATTTCTGATTACCGAGCAAATATGTAAAAAAAAACATCAATTCAAAAGAATATATTCTATAAATTTTTTTATAGAATCTATTCTTTTGTATTGATGTTTTTTTTTTTTACATATTTGCTATTCTTATCTATTATCAATGCTAATTCGATTAATCGATTTCGTATAGCGTAATCGAATAAAGTTATCTTAACAACACATAATATCATATCGACATGTCACATATACAATATGAGTACATTATAAAATTTATGAGCACCATAAAGAACTCAAATTAAATTATAATTAAAAAAAAACTAAAAAGCTACGTGTTATGAAAAAATTACTTAAAACGAAGAAAAGATATTTTTTTTATTTAAAACAAATAAACCAATCAAATTGATCAGACATTTCAAAATCAAACAAACATACATACATACATAGGACTGAACCTAATTATTTTTGTTACAATTATCCAAATAAAAAAAGGCACGACACTAAAAGGAACGCTATACTTCTTTCTATACTTACTATATATGTATGTATGTATGTATGTATATAGGACGAATGGTATACGACAAATGACTCTGGGCCGATGCAACGACAGGTGATTGCGGCAATTCATCCAAGTATCCGATCTGGTCTGAATTCAACTGCTTTTATCTAAAGCAATCTAAGAACAAATGTAGCTCATTTCAGATGGTTTAAAGAATGTATTGCCATTTATTTTTTATATGTTACAATTTATAGTTTCGTGCATTTTTGTTCGTAATTATCGTTTATTATTAGTAAGTTTAGTTTACGTTTCTAGTTCTCCTTTTCTTTTTTTTCAGCTGCACTTTTTTTCCAAGGCAGGGTAGGCAGAGGAATCCTAGTGTTATGACTGTCTGCTCTCCCGCTGTTTCTGTCTCCTTCTGAGATTAAAATTGGGGGAATTATCCCCTAAGTGGGGATAGAACCCACAATCACGCTTATAGGACAGCGTCTGTCCTAGCGATCCTAGTGTCTTGGTGTTATACATAATTCTATTTTCCACTATAAAATTTATAGTACGTTTAGTAAATAAGCCGGATAACTTTCTTTGTGTGAGCGATGAATAAATAAAACGGATTTGAACCACAGTGTTCGTGCAAGTTAATACACAGTCTACAGTCTACAGTGTATTTTATAAAAAAATCTAATGTTAATAATAAAAAAAATGTATTACGACGTAAAAACGGAGATTGGCTTGACACTAAGCTCTCTTTGCTTTATGAAAGCTTTGCTCAGTAGAAGCTTTCATTCAATTTCATATATTTATTTGTTAATAAAGTATTCTTTGCCAATTAAAACCATGGCATCCTATACGTTGCTATTATATAAATCACCATCCATATTTATAAAGTACGAAAGCCTATATATTTCTCTTACAGTCAAATTGAATACACATTGAATGTATCTATCCGAAAATAACGAACTCTTTTGTGCTTATTATTGAAGTATCTACCAGCGGCTTTTCTTTAAGCATAATAAAATCGATATTACAATATATTTAATTATTTTTTTTCCTTACAAAATCGATACATAGCGTGCCGAGTACGCCGGCGGTACTCAACGCCGCGCTTTATCCTTCCAGGGTGGAATAAAACATACACAAACAGACATTGGTTACAGGTTCAAATTTTACTAAGCATTTGTATTTTTTATGCAAGTATTTGGATTATTTCTATACAACAATGAGATTTTATATCAGATCCTCCTTTTAAGCTTTAAGCTCTTCTTTATATCTTATTTTTTTATCTCATCGCATATTTCGCAGTACAAAAAAAAACATCCCCGTATATAATGGGTTCCTTGCTGCAATAGATAAATAACATAAAAATTTAAATTAAATTAGTTTCACGCTATATCCCGCATATGACAGGGTAGGCAGAGGGAACAGCAGGAACCGTATGAACTTAATGTTAAGACACTCCGTTCCCCGCTTTCCACCTTTTGAGGCATTGCGTGTTGAGTGGCGGAACTCAACGCCGCGCTTTTTGATAAATAATATAGCTTATATATATTAATATTATTAAGGACATGGAAACTTTCGTAGGTATACAGCAAAAGGCTATAAATTGCTTAGCGTACAATTCAAGACGGAAATTCGACATAGTGATATATAATTAGATATCAAGATATATATTAAAAAGTATTTGTATATTGTGTAAGTACATATACGAAATATATATTGCACAAAATTGAATACCGTTGGCATAAAATACTAAGTTATTAATTTTAAGTTTTTCCTTCGCCAAAAAGGTATAAATCAATACGTTTACAACTTACCGTTCCTTCCAGATTTCCAAGACTGAAGAAAATCCAAATATTACTAGATCATCATTAGGCTCTTTGTCCATACTCCATAACCACGGCTAGTAGTTAGATAGAAGGCGGTAGACTACGTTTTAGCTAAGTTTACTTTGCTAATTGCAGTGTTAAATTATGAAAGTCTCTACATAATATATTCTAGTCTATAATTGTCAACACAACTAAATGACAAACAAACAGATTGATGGTTTATTTAATATTGATATGAATCCCACCAGACCCAATACCAATTGTTGAATTAAAAAAAAATCTCACCACTCTGCGTAACAGATGTTATTTGAGTATATCCCAAGGAGGTACGTCTAGTGTCTTTGCAATTCCTTTGTCAGTGTCTATCTACAGTGTACGGTAAAGAGCGTGGAGTTTGATATTTTGCGTCGGTAATGAGTTTAAAAGCTGAGTGAAGTGATTTCCGGTGGGATTCTTTGATGTACACGTGGGGTTCGCTTGTGCTATTCTTGTCTACGACTATGTGGCCTAGATATTTCTAAAATAATTGAATCAATTTCAGAAATCTGCAGGTTTTCCATCAATATTAAAGTATTTAAGAGGTGTCCCAAAGAGAACGAGATAGTAGGAAAAGGAGAGAAAAAGATCACTACTTAATTATAAATATATGTTTTAGTCTTAACGCTTTTTGATACAAATAAAAATATAATAACAATTTCTAATCTAGGAACAGTTTACCTATACCCAAAATAAAAATATTTCCAAAAACGTATGGCCATAAAACATAATAATTTGGGGATTCGGGACATAACAGGATAAATAATAAACCAATTCCCATATAAACCGATAAAAGTGAAAGATGGTCACAATCTTATCAAGCACGAGATACGCGCAGAGCTCTTCTATTTAACGGTTACGGTAGAAATGATGTCGCCAACATGTTACAGCGGGATATGAAACAAAAAACCGTTCCTTCGAGAATGGAAAAAGCTACTTTCTATACTAGTACCGCTCGCGGTTCCTCTCGTATGGACTATATTAATATGGATAATATGGATAATGAATATGTGAAAGTGAAGTGAAAACCGCACTGCACTTTTAAAAAATCAATCAAATCTTTTATTTTCGATAATTTTTCATTTTCTCCTATGTTTCATGATATATTGGTTTGTTTTTAGTATTACATTCATACCTAGCTCTCCGTTCTCCGCTTTTATCTTGAGTGGAGCTGAACGCCGTGCTTTGCCTCTTAGAGCGAACCAATATAACAGTAAGGAATGTGAATTCATATACGCTTAAGCCTCATAGATAAATAAATAAACATATTAATATTAATGCTTTGATTAGGCCTAAGTAAAGTCTTGTTTTCTTTAGGGTTTTGTATCTGGGCATAAAAAAGGTTCCCTTATCACTGATACAGACAATAGATTATTTTTATGTTCCTGTGTCTGTTTGTCTGCCCGTCCGTAGTAGACCCATTATCTCAAGAACACGCGGAGGTATTAATCTGAAATTTATATATTTTCTCAGTCACTATGATATATATCAAAAGATTAAGCTATTTAAGCTGCATTTATGCTGCATATTTTGACCCTCGCTGCGTAATTTAAGCCTATAAGATACTTCCCGTTGACCTAGACCTACACTACACTACACTAGACTATTTACCGTACACATGATGGTACGTACAAATTTTGAGATTTGACAATTTATATAATCAAAAAAAACGTTACATATTTGTAATTGTCGCGAGTCCAACTCAGAGTTGACCCATTTTCATATTTCTTTCACATTTGGGAATATATATTATACATACTATTTCAGACACTTTTCTTTACACTCTGGTTACGGGTTTGATTTCCGCTCCAAAGCGATGAGTATTTTCAAGATATTTCTACCTTCCTAGCTTACCCAGTACAAGTACCGAATTCTGATTCACTCAAACACACAAATGTAGTGTATTATAGAGCTCCTTGTACACCATCAGGTCATCTCTGCCTATCATAACATCTTCATGGTAACAAAATTTTCTAATATCACTGATTGCTATAGTCAATATTAATCATCGTCACCCGTGAATATCAAACAGGGGTCTTCTTGGTGATGCTAATTCCAGTATCGGCGTACAAAAATTAATCGAAAGTGAATTTATAATGGAAACTGAAAATTAGCCTTTGTTTTTATTTACTTTTTTAATATTATTAATAGCGACAAATGTACATAAATTAGTAATATTAAAGCTCACAGGGGATTTCACTTGATATTTATGATTTTCAATCTGATTTGGTACACACACATTACACATTAATGAACGTTAGATTGTGCATAATAACAAATATTTCCCAGCTCTTATGAAAACGTGGTATTGGATTTCGCTATACAACATGTAGGGAATGTATAGAGACAGCTTGCTACCTAGAAATTTAACAGTTTCTCTCTATCTATTATGCAAAATGTAATTGCTTGGTATTTTTTTAATGTGTTATTTTGAGTGCAAATACAACAACCGTCAATGAACAAACAAAAAAGAAGTTATTGTCAACAGATTTGACCTCCAGACTCTCCAGACGCCAAAAGTCTGTGGTGAACTAAGACGAGACCTCCAGACTCTCGGCGCTTTACCTAAGGTGCACTTCACAAATATGCTTAAGCCGACATAAGTACCAGCAACTAGTTTACTAAATCATTTATGATGTCACCACAAAAGCCCGCTAAGGGGAAATAAATCCGATTAATGTCTTCCGCTTCTATTATCCTATACTTGAAACAAGCACTGTACATTGTATCAGACCAAAATCAATAGACCCCCTTCAGTCCTCGTGTTTTGTGCATATTCTATAGCTGGAAGTTTTACGGGCGTCATCTGACAGCTCGTGCTATAGTGGCCGGTGTCTAAAGCCTATGAAGCAAGTTACAAAGAAAAAAATATTAAATTTAAATTTGCTATGTCAGAGTGAGGTTCTTGAGACTGAGTTGGGATGAATCTGGCTCTAAACCATGGTTTGGGATTCGAATTAGGCCTAAATAAACAAATCAAGATATTGACATTTCAATAGAGATAAGTTAACGATGGGATTAAGTTCTGATTGAAGTTTTGTCTATCCTGAATAAATAAAATGAAATTTTACAACTCATCGAAGTAAACTTAACTATATATTACGTTTGCTGCACCCTTAATCAACTACAGATGGCAGAGTAGACTGAGAACCTAGTGTCAATGTCCATTGACATTGTCACAAAGCCATTGCCCCCGAATAGGGTTCGAACCTATAATAACACCACGATGCCCTCTTTCTTCTTCTTGGCATTAGTCCCGGCTTCGTTTGGCAGGGTCTGCCTTCTGATTAAGCTTACTTCACTTTGCACGGTGTTTAACATCCTCAGTGGACAACCTATTGGCTGTTATGTCTTGCGTCACGACATCCAGCCATCGCTTCTTTGGGCGTCCGGGTGGTCTAACTCCAGGGACAGACATGTTAAGGCACTTCCTTCCGATAAAGTTTTCAGGTTGGCGCATAACATGGCCATACCATCTCAGGCGACGCTCTTGGAGCTTATCCGCTACGTCACGGACCCCAAGACTACCTCGAATGAATGTGTTGCGTATGCGGTTGGACCGCGTAACGCCACACATCCACCTCAGCATCTTCATCTCCGTGACGTGAAGCTCCTGAGTGTGCCGTTGTTGTTGGCCAACATTCGCTGCCGTATAAAAGAACCGGTCACAAATGCTCTTATATATCAGTCCCTTGAGCTTGGGCGGTATTCTGCTATTGCAGACCACACCAGTGACCACCCGTCATTTGGCCCAGGCAGCGTTTATATGGGCATGGATGTCGTGGTCGATGCCTCCAGACTCATGCATAACAGATCCAAGGTACCTGAACTTCTCCGACTTAACGGCTGACTCAGGCCCGATATGGATGGTGCTCGAGTCCAGCTCAAGCTATATATATATATATATATATATATATATATATATATATATATATATATATATATATATATATATATATATATATATATATATATATATATATATATATATTTATAATCTAATACATAAGTAGTAAGTAAGTAACCAATGAAATTTCTCCCGAAATCAATTTATGAACGATACGACGCACTTATGATTTATTCTATTCGAAACAGTTGCGGAGTAGGACGGTTATTGTATATTAATTATTATTTTATTAGGCCCAGACCGCGCTGAAATATTATTTATATTATGATTAATCACCTAACTTCCTTTGCGCAGGTTGTATATTGTTTATTTTAATTAACTGTACATTTTTAATAATATAACCAAGTATATATCAAATATATTAAGACACTCTGTTCCCCACATCTCAATGTGTATCGAATTTTTATAATTTTAATGAAAATTATATAAATTAATCAATGTTTAAAGTAACTTTCAAATCAAAGTTCTAATAATAGTTTTCAGTGAAATATCAATATTATTTTAAGCATTGGTAACATTGTAAATGTGAAGGTAGCAGCAATATCGTCGAGGTCGAGATTAGTTAAGATATGCTTACTAAAATCAAGGATAACTTCTTGGAATTGCTGTCGCAAATACCGCTACCTAAGGATATATATATATATATATATATATATATATATATATATATATATATATATATATATATATATATATATATATATATATATATATATATATATAAGTAGCAACTTTTAGATAAATTGAATTTTAAATCATTCTGCAAATAGAACTCTTGTAAGAGACTAACGTTATTAAATAAGATATGTAGTAGCTCTTAGAAGTATTACTTTTGCATCTATAATATGCACATCTTGCAGTCTGCATCAAAGAAAATATAAGTATAGCGGGAATTGATCGAATGGATAAGGAGCATGTGCATCTCTCTTCTTATCTATTTCAAAGTAAAACTTAAAATGAATTAGTTCTAATGACATTAAAACGTATAAGCAATTTGGACTAATTTAATGTAGGAGGACCGTCGTGGCACAGCGTTTGCCTGTAAACGCGACGGTTTGTGGGTTCGATTCCCATGAGGGGAGAATGAATTATTTTAATTTTCTTCGCTCTGGTAATAAGGTAAAGCGCGGCGTTGAGTTCCGCCACTCAACATGCAATGCTTCGAATGGCGGAAAGTGGGGAACGCAGTGTCTTAACACTAGGTTCCTTCTGTGTATGGTTCCCTCTGACTACCCTGCTATGTGCGAGACACAGCGTGAAGCTAAATATAATATAATATAAGATAAATTTAATTTAAGTCTCTGAGTGCAGGTTTTATAAGCGAATTGAAAGATTTGAAATATGAGCTTATCATTTTTGCACTAACTAATCGTACATCTTTGTTTGCATATTATTATTTAATAAGCATTTACAATTTAAAAAGTATATAGTAAAGCCCGATTTCCGCTCTGTGTAGCTAAACGTTCTCAATTTCAATACGCGACAACAGCCTTTTAACCAGTTACCTACCTTACATATGTATATTATATATATATATATATATATATATATATATATATATATATATATATATATATATATATATATATATATATATATATATATATATATATATATATATATATATATATAAAGGTAATATTCTTTACAATTTACAGCAAGACTTTATGACATATATATGAGATGAATCTCAGAATGCGATCGTCTGTCGGTGTGCCCGGCCGGGGTGATTTGTCGGCGCTCAGACGCCCTTACATACAATTTCGTTCCACGGGAAACAATTTTTCTCGAAAAATTGATTCAATTTGCGTTTCTTCGGAACATTTCAGTTCGCCCATATATGGATATTGTCGGTCTTTCAACTGAGAATAGATACCTGCTAGTGTTGCTTTATATATATATATATATATATATATATATATATATATATATATATATATATATATATATATATATACTAATAATAATAATAATAACACTCCGAAATATTAATAATAATAATATAAATAATAATATCAAATAATTTGTATTAAACCTCACATTTGTTGAATTATAACACATTTATAGGGAACGAAAGGCAATAATTAAGGCGACTCGACTTGTCCTCAAGCCCCACTTTACAAGATAAATTGGATTTTAACCTTGGACTGTAGTGCAGTTGAGGTAAATCCATTGGAATGAAATACGATGGGAATCGGCTTTGTAGTTACGATCGATCTATCTCTTGATTCTGACATCAGTTCAATTGTATTCTCTTATATAACTAGTTTTTTTTATATATAAATAAATAAAAGCTTCAAGCTTTTTCTCCTTACAGGGTTGGCAATGGGAACTTAGATTTCCACTTTTTGCCCTGCTGCTGCTTGCGGAACTTAACGCCGCACTTTGCCAACTACATATTAAAATATAATCATAACCCCAAGCGGTGATGAAACCCACACTCATCGCGCTAACAGCCAGACGCCGTACCACTGTGCCACGACGACCTTTTTGATATAAATATTATTGCCATAAACGTTCAGAAGATCGACATTTACAGTAAACAGAACATTAACTCATTTTGAGTCTAACATTGTAAGGAAAGGCTCTGTACTGCTTGCTAGAAGAGACCAAACGTAGCATTAATGTAAATCTATATATTCACAGGATGAGAATCTACAATAATCGTTTTACATTGGACATATGCTTTTTTGGCTTCACGCTTTATCACGCGAAGACAAGACACTGCCTTTTCTGTTTTCCACTCGAATTCGACATATTATGTTGACTGACGGAAATTAACGCCGCGCTTATATAGTATATATGCATTCCAAACACTATTATATAGTATATCTATATGTAATGTGCAATTTACACATATTGGAACACACGAGGTCTTGAATTCTGGTGGAATGAAAAAATACGGCCGAATTTTGACCGCTGTATGCGGGATATGACATGAAAGTAAAATTAATCTTAACACGCATTACTAAATAAATAGGTTCACGCGAGGCATTGCGTGTTGAGTGGCGGAACACAACGCTGCGCTTTGTCTTGTTCCCAGAGCTCGGGAAACGAAAATAATTCCATGCTCCGAGTGGGAATCGAACCTAGGACCATCGCCTTACAGTTACTTACTAATTTGAACAAAACTGAATCCAGCCGTCGCCTATCCTCAAGCCCACTAGATTTACATGATAAAACTTTGTCGAAAGCGGTCTTAATTTTTTTTATTCTTCCGCGAAGTTCTTGCGGAGATAATAAATTTACTTTTTTATCCTTTACATATTAATGGGAGCTAGCTTTCTCATTTGTTCGTCGGTGCCGGTGTACGACTTGCTTGGTTTGGTACCTTTATATAGAGTCTACTCTACTCGAGTCGACTCGGTATAAATCGCTCTCAGTTTCGGTTTTAATATGGTTTCTTTGTGATTTTGAATAAAGAATACAAATTTTATATAGCATATATATAGCATAGCATAGTAGTGTAGACACATAATAATACCCTCAACCAACGCATGTATAAGATCCACTGTACAAAGATGTACACACAAAATCTATATCCACTTATAGCCCATTATATATATAAAGCCTATTCAACTTAACTAGAAAGTTATATCAAAATCAACTAATTTACAAGCAAACAAAAACGGCAAATAACTTTACAAATCTTTAATGCTGTTAAAGAGGAACGAAAATGAATAAATCTTTTTCAAAACTGCCCAAGGTTTCGCTGATTACCGTCTGGAACTTTTCGTTTGAAGCTTTTCGCCCTGCAGCTTATTTACTGCGGACGTGTGATGACAATAACGTTTTTCCACTGAGTCTTCGGTATAAGCTTGTCAGGCTGTTTGGGCTACATTTTGGAGTTTAAATGCCGTCTCAGTGGAAGCGTGATGGTTGCCAGTTCGATTTCCGCACGCGACAGTGATTTTATTTAAATTATTTTCCTTTCTACACATTAGTAGGCAAAATTCGGCGTTGGGTTACGTCACTCGATACATAAGATGTTCAATTGTCTTTAAGGAGGGATCTAGGTTGAGCTTTGAGAACACAGTATACATAATACTAAGGGAGGTCATGTAAAAATCATTAGAACTCCCTGATGACTAGGCTAAAGATACATGCAGGAGCCGTAGCGCTTGGCCCTCCCTTCCCTCTGTCTACCCCGCTGGCGGGTAAAGCGGGTAAAGTAAAAATCGGTCAAGTGTGAGTCGGACTTATACGCTGATTTTTCCGTATCATTTTCATGATTGTAAAAACGTTTAGTTGGTGTAAAATTTTTTTTTATATAATATCACAATAAACAATAATAGTGAAAGGTTTAGCAAAGAATATTATAAAAAAAATAATATAAAAAAAAGTAAACTGAAGACTGATACTAGAATTTTATTGATATGAACGATATTTTATAGATTCAATACATAAAATAAGGATAGCAAAAACCATTTCATATTTATATTATTAAATCATGAACAATATAAAGCATATTGTATTTTTTACCTATGGAGCTTTTAACATATTTCATAAAATCGGAAAGCTTAGTGAGTTGTTTCTCCGCTCGCTGTCTGAATACATATTGCTATTTCATGACATAAGTCATAGCTTATGAGGTCACAGCGTGTGTATGTAAGTGCAATGGTTACGGGATCGATTCCCACTCTGGGGATGAAGTACTTTCGTTTCCACATTATGGTCAGAAAAAAAACGTGAAAATCGGGAGGAACCAAGTGAACTTACACTAGTTTCACTCTATCTATCCTGCTCATACGTGGAGTTAAAAAGTCAATAAATGATATGAACAATCTTTGTTAAGGAGTTAACGTACTCGTTACATTCAATTTTCTTTGTGTGGAAAAATCTTGATATGACTTTGCCACCCAATGTCAAATACCACCCAATATCCCAAAAATGGCGATGAAGAGAGTGTTTTACCACTGGAATATATCCGCCTACTTACAAAATTGCTTCTTGTGAGATTCAAACCTAGAACCTTTTTTACCATTTCCAGTTTCAATATATATACTAAAAGTATGTATATATATATATATATATATATATCTATATATATATATATATATATATATATATATATATATATATATATATATATATATATATATATATATATATATATATATATATATATATATATATATATATATATATATATATATAAAGAAAAATCAAAATAAAGAATTTTCAAATTTTGTTTGAAACATTGCCTTTGTGAAAATTACCAGCGACCTTACACGTCTGTACAACGTGAGTATGACAGCTCCTAGAAATATAAAACGACTATTTTAGTTTTTATTTTGCGAAAATTGTAATGTTTTTTTTAAAAAATCGGCTTTAAAGTGCTTCATAAAATCGGTCAGATGTTACATGTATATGGAACAATATTTTCACTTAATATAACTTTACTTACAAGTTTAATTTACTATACTCAATTGATTTAGCACATATGAAAATGTAAAAAGAGCTTAGTAATACTAGTGTATTCAGGATATATATATATATATATATATATATATATATATATATATATATATATATATATATATATATATATATATATATATATATATATATATATATATATATATTTATATATATATATATATATATATATATATATATATATATATATATATATATATCATTATCAATGTCTAATATATAATGTCTAATAAAATCTAATATATAATGTCTCGACAATGGGCGAAAAGTGGGATATGGAGTGCTAAAGCTAGTTTCTCGTTCTCCTTGCATTAGCCCTATGAAGAGCTACAAAAATAGCACATATATACTTGACTGTTGATTCACCACAACGATATCGTTTAAATCGCTCAACCAAAAAATCTTAATATATGAATGTAATTCAAAAAACATTGTTCAAAATAGTGACATTGGTATTGGGTTGCATATTATACGAGTATAGTACGCTAACTTTATCATAAGAAGCTGTATTTGAACTTATAAAGTTTTTATATTCCCATCACGTTCTCCACATTCATTCAGCTTTCGTGGGTTTTTTTTTCAGACGTAATCATATGGAAGTTGGGTTTCTTTGTCTACAATCATATCTCTAATAGTAGGTATTTTAGGATTACTTACCTTAAAGAAAAAATGGAATTCTTATAGCTTAAGAACTTGTGCAGGAATCTGCGAATCAAGCAACTTATCAAGACCAAATACTCAGCTCAGTCGACAAACGTAAATGTGCACAATTGCACAATTGACCCCATTTTTTTTCTGTACTTACCTGTATACTTCAATCATAGAGTATTTAATGAATAATTCCAGTTGAATGATTTCTTGAGAAAAAGGTTCTTGACAAGTTTAAGATAGACAGCAATTTTTTGCACGCACTAGTAAGATTAAAAAAGGATTAAAAATATTTTTAATATATATATATATATATATATATATATATATATATATATATATATATATATATATATATATATATATATATATATATATATATATATATATATATATATATATATATATATATATATATATATATATATATATATATATATATATATATATATATATATATATATATATATATATATATATATATATATATATATATATATATATATGTAACCATTAAGACGCTTGTTGTAAAGTTGACATATTTCAAATATAGATAGGAAAATCATACAAGATGATAGTAATCTTTAAAATATTAAATACAAATAAATAAATGCCTAATTACAAATTTTCCTAGAAAAAACATAAAGCTTGTCTTCTCTTTAAGCTTGTGAATTTTAATAAAAACTAGTACACGAGATTAGTAAATCAGAATGGTTGTCTTGAGTGACATTATTAAGGTGTAATGCCGTACTAACCGCACCTGTTGATTAATAAGGGAATTTGAAATGATGAGCTTAAATACTGTACACAATATATATGACAAAGCTGTTTCATCAACAGACTTTAAGCTCGAATTATATATTAACATAGCCTATTTCTCTTATTGTGTAAACTTTAGTTTTGGTTCATTCGAATATCATGAATTTCTGAAATGTGGTTTGTATGTTTTAAAAATATGTATAATGATTTACAATATTATTTAAGCTTTTGAATAAAAAGATGTCTACAGAGGCATTATGGAGTAAATAAATTTAGGATATATTTTTTCTTTAGACTTCAAAACAAAATGAAAATGTAAACAATTTAGTCTAAATAGCAAAATTCAAAAAGGAAGTTACACCAAAAAAAGAAATATTACCAAGGTAATCATGCACAAAATCTGGTAATCATATAAAATCCGGTAATCTACGTACATGAAGAGGAGAGTTAAGTAATAGCCTACGAGGCAGGTGTAGTAAGAACTAATAATAATAATAATAAAACGTTGTAATAGACCTCTGACCGCACCTGGACAATCCATATATATGGGAATTTCTGCTAAGCTGGTTTCGGCAAAATGAATCCTGTTTCCGTTCAATATTCTGTTTCTGGAATACATTTTAAGTGTATAATGGGATATATAGATAGTGTTAACGCGTAAGCCTTTTTTTTGTATCTAGAGAGAGATAAATAGTTTAAGGTGATTTTGAGGTTTCTAAAATAAGGTTTAGCTAAATTTTAATATTAAAATATAAGTATTGATTTGGCTGGACAATATCGTTTGTTTTGTATTTTATTGAATTTTTTATTAAGTTTTTTTTGTCATGTCATCGTATATCATAGCATACCAGCATCTACTATAATATCAGCTACTCCCTGTCTCTTTACATATCGCATTTATGATAACATTTTCTCTAGCTGCAAGTTTACTTGTATATTTAATATAAATTATAAAAAAATAGTAAGTTTTTTTTTTATTGTGGGATGAAACATTAAAATATCATACGCAATTTAATTAATATAGATGTAAAAAAAACTTAAAACAAAAGCTCGTACTTAATTATAATGACAAAAGAAAATGGACAGGATTTGAACTTAAAACCAATGACTACGACGGCCACTGTATTAGTAAATATTCATTCATTAAGTATATTGATAAAATTCCAAACAATTTCAACGTTGCATAACATAAAACTACTCGACAGGTGTAATAAGAGGGGTCTAATCAAGCGGGTAGAATTAACTACACCTGTTGCAGTTACGTAGGCATTTAGTTAGAATAACCTTCCGGCCGCGGCCGTGACTCAAGCCTGTAGCAATTGCCGAGGTGAGATTAATTTCGGCTAATATATATATATATATATATATATATATATATATATATATATATATATATATATATAGATATATATATATGTAGAATGTATATGTATATATATATATATATATATATGTAGAATGTAATTTCTTCAGAATATTAGTGTTTTGAGAAGAACTGTTAAGAGATATGTCAAAATATCTTTTGTTGATATGCTGTCTGTACATGGAACAAGTATGAGCACAATTATATAGTAGTATAAATCAGCCTGCAGGAGGCTTTTGTCCAGCAGTGGACGTCTCCCGGCTGATATGATGATAATGAAGCCAGCATTAGTCAGATCTCGCTCGGTGGATATTATTAATGGTAATCTTTTCACGTTTCACGTTTTAATTTTTTTCACGCTTTATCCTGCGTAGGTATAGAGAACTTAGACAAAATTTTGACCAATAATCTTAAATTGAAGGGTTAAAACCAATGGCGCTTCGTGTTGGGTTGAGTTACTTATTATTCAGTATCGGAAGGCATGTATGAAGAGGTTAATGACACTGAATGAGGCGGAAGAGGTGTGCAGGGATACTCTCTGACTATCCAGCAAGGGATAAAGCATGAAGCTGTGTATATATGTGTGTAGTATGTGTAAATTGGTAAGAGTTTTGGTCAGATTAAGCGATATTTTCAATTCTTACACATATTATCTTTAAATAGACTGGAAGAAAATATTATATAGTGGCTTATCAAAATATATAATATAAACACACATTGATTTTGTATGGAACGTAAAAAAAAACCGATTGTCTCCATATAGAAAGCCGTACAAAGTCTTTGCGAAAGTTGTCGTTCAATTCGTCAACCGCGTAACATGATTGATAGGATTTTGTTTAGAGATTGCTTTTATAAATAGAATTTGACTACTTGATTCGGGTTTTTTTATGTAATTTTTTTTTTATATTTTGTTTTGTCTGATCTAAGAGGTGGTGGTGGTGGTGCAAAATTAGAGAAGTGGAATTGTGTGATTGACACAAAGAGCGGCGTTCAGTTCCACCAGTTAACACGTAATGTCTCCAGTTCAAGTGGAAAGAGGAAAACAGAGTGTCTTAGCCTGCTAAATGCGGGATACAGCGTGAAGCAAACAAAAATATATTAAACAAGCATATGGAAATAACCTTCAGTCATCAGTTCATAGTAGAGCAGTTGGTATATGTAACAATTGGGATATTATAACCAAGATGTCATACTATGTTATAATAGCTCTAAAGAAAATTGAAATCTAAGTGAAAATTCACTACTTTTTCCTTACAATCAAATCAAAAACAAAATATTTTAAGAGAAAAATAAAAGAAAACTTACCTAACATAAATAAATAAAGCTCCAAAAATATTATATCGATTGAATTTCTCTAAGGAAGCGATCAATCACGCGGATGCCAGCAGACATAACGCTCAGCCCGAACAATTGTTTAATGGAAGTTTTTTTCACTTTTAAAAATACCTCCCTTTCATTTTATGAGCATAATGCGACTAGTGTGATAAATCTTTTCAAGTCATTTGTTGACTATGATTTATGTACTAGATATATTTTTGTATAGTTGTCACTTAATATATATATATATATATATATATATATATATATATATATATATATATATATATATATATATATATATATATATATATATATATATATATATATATATATATATATATATATGACGGTTCATATTTAGTATATTTATTGTTCCTCACGTTTTATCCAGCATTTAGCAGGGTAGACAGAGGAAACATAGTGTTAAGACACTCCGTTCTACTTTTTTCTTACCAAACGCGTGTTGAGTTGTGGAATTAAAAAAAAACGGCAGTGATAAAGCCAAGGTTAAAGTGTCAAATGCCATGAAACTCGGCAGTTCTTTTTTTCATAATTGTAATTGTAATGAAATATATGTATATATAGATAAGATACCTTATCTTATTAAGATACCTTAATTAAGAATATCTATATATAAAAGATACCTTTGTACCAGACGGTGTGTTGTCTTTTAAAAAGGGAAAGAAAAGAGAAAGAAATAGAACTTAAAAAAAAGCATGTTAAAAACGGAGAGTCTGTATGTCAGGAACATCCCCAATGTCATTGCAAGTGCCTCACGGGAACAATACATGTGTTTGTATGTAAATAAGTCCCTATTATATATTATTATGTACTGTTAGGAACCTATCACTATATTTAATGGGACCGTCGATCGACATGACAGTTAGCTTGGATAAGGTTAAAAGTTCCGACGTCACACAATATTGACAGACCTAAAAGTGTAGACGGTGATGACCTTGAGTATTGATTCAGAGGTCATTTTTTCTGCAAAGTAGTCATAGATAACATAGAATTAAAACACTGTTCTAGACTTTCGGCTTGTATTCGAGTGGAGTGGTGGAACTTAACGTTGCGTTTTGTGTTGCCAGAGCGGGATATGGTAATAATATTCGTCGCTTCCAAATGGGATCGAACCGACGACCATTACGTGAATTATACGTCATGTCACTGTACCAATTTTTTTTTTTGCCTTTTATGTCTTTTTTATACATGATTTTTGAAGTTCCTATATCACTAGGAAAGAACTATTTGACTTAGATAAACTGCAAGACACTTGTAGTCCTATATATATATATATATATATATATATATATATATATATATATATATATATATATATATATATATATATATATATATATATATATATATATATATATATATATATAATAAAAATGTAACTGATCGTTTCATTCTCATCCGTTTATGTACATAGAAGATAGTTCTATCAATGTATAGTATTTTGTTCTACCAAATTTGCTACAAAAAATGCAGTTCTTTTGAATTAGCTGAAAGTTTAATGGTCTATAAGGGAAAGATTAAGGGAAATGAAGCTTGAAGGAAATGCAGTCACTAATGCACTCAGTACAATGCCATATATATATATATATATATATATATATATATATATATATATATATATATATATATATATATATATATATATATATATATATATATATATATATATCGCCGTTTACTTCACACATTATAATAAATAAAAAATGAAATTAAATTACCTTTACGCTATATCCTGCACATGGCAGGGTAAGCAGAGGAACCGTAGGCACCTAGTGTTAAGTAAAGTAAGCATATGTAAAATTATATTTATCTTCTATTCCATTACTTTAATAGTCTATGTAGCTAACGGGACTCGAAACTATGCCTATTGATCATCCAATTGCTTGGCTTGGATCCTTGGCTGGAACACTTATTCGATTTCCAAGAGGCACCACTACGAGTCCTGCGTTCAAATTTTCATATTTAAAGTAAATAATTCTTTCATTAAATTGTAAATAATACAAAAAAATATATTAAAATAGCTTTCTGCCAGTACTTTCTATATATCTTCATATACAGGTTGTGACGATGCTCTACGTATTTGTTTTATTAACTTATTTTTATCGCCGTCCGACATTTTAGTATACTTTTTTTTTAATTGTAATAGTTGTAGAGTTGTGTACCAGCATTGAACCTACTACCCCTGTCCCATATACTCCAGCCGCACAAAGCTGCACCGTTTATCTTACTTTAACTTATATTAATATATCAACGATGAATAATTTCCCGGGGCTTTTGGGATATTAGTCTTCCTCTAAGCCGGGAATTATGATGATCCGATTAGTAATTATTGTAAGGTAATGAACAGATTTGCCTATGCTTGAACTGAAATTAAATTAGCAATTGATTTTTTACTTCATTTTCTCGTTCTCTCCCATCATGTCGTAGCTAGAGAGAAATGAGTCACTACGCTCTTCACTATTTACTTAAAAAATATTTTATATGCAGTAAATATATCAATATATATTACATTTTCACGCTGTATCCCGCTGTAAACAGATTTATAGAGAAAGCCCAGGGTTGGCACCAGTTCTTCATTTTAATCATTTCATGTAGTGTGGCGGATCTCAACGCTACACTTTGTCTACCAAAGCGAGGCTTAGAAATAATTCATACCCTTGAGAGAGCATCGAACACATGAGCGTCTAGTTCATAGTCAGATGCTGTTCCACTGCGCCACGGTGACCCGTATGTAAAGCTTTTTCTAACTCAACTAAACTAAAGTTTCTCAACTAAATCAAAGTAGTCTCTCCTTATCTTAAAACAAAAGGTGGAGAAGGCTTCCGCTACTATACGTGCAATGTCTGAAGTTTAGACAGAAAGACAGAGGACGGGACAGTGTAGGGATACTAGGCTAAGTAATAATATTGTGACAGAATAATTCTTCTGTCCTGGTTCCGCCGTTTTTAGTGTAGTTGGTTTATAAACAAATGTGCCATAGTGTACATATTGAGATATTTTATTATTATAGATCGCGACGGTTTGTGGCTTCGATTCCCACTCGGGGAGAATGAATTATTTTCATTTTCTTCGCTGTGGTAACAAAGTAAAAAGTGCGGCTACGGTTCCAACTGCCCTGTTACGTACGGGATAGAGCGTGAAAAAAATATTCTAACACGTTTTAAATGTTATTCATACGAGTACAGAACGGAAGGAAAAGTATTTAGAAACGCATGAAAAATGAGCGCAACGGGACTCGAACTCGCATCTCTTAAATACCGGCCTAGCGCTTAGCCATTGGCCAAACGAAAAAAGGGAAAAAAAAAACATCAAAATTCTTATATAGTTTAGCACATATTGTAGTACATATTGTATTGATAAGTCACTTGCTTTTAAAACTTTACCGGATTAATTTTTAATTTGAAAACTTGCTCCAGTCGGGAGTCGAACCCGTAAAGTGTAATTTTATTAAGACACCACAATTGCGCCACCACGTTGTAATTTAAGTTTGTGATGGATTAGTTCCTGGCTGTAGTTTTGTGCGCGTCATTTTTTTTCTATCAATATGGAAAGTTTGTTCGAATAACCTTTTTTTTATTAGAACATCTCATTGGTAATTTTGTATTTTTATTATTAATTTTAGTTTTTCAAATAAATAGTAAGGTTTCATAATTTTCAAGACTATTAAATTAAACTAAATAACTGATATGGAATATACTCCTATATAAATTACAATTACGGACCAATTATGGGAGTTTTTATATGTTTATATATGTTGAATTTTTGTCTGTCTGTCTGTCTATTAATTTAGAACAACAACTGCCAAAATTAATTCATATAATGAAGTCAATTGCTTTGAATACAGAAAAATTAATTAAATTTGGCATGAAAATAGCTTAAAACCTCATGCAACTTATAGGATAGTTGTAGTCAGTTGCTATAGAAAAAATTAAAAAGTCAAACTACGTAGTCGATGTAGCTAAATTGCATACTATTAACGAAACCTGTTAATTTAGTCGACTGAATTGCTTATTTTCTATTAAATTTCACATTTTTTTAAAAGTTTAAATAACTGAGGTCACAGGCGGGTCGCTGGTTATAAACAAATATTCTGTAAATATGTTTGAACATATTAATCAAATAAGTACACAACGTACACACATATGTACATACATTATATTATTTATATGTATATTCTCATCTATATGAAAAGGATTTGGCTCTTAAAATACAAAAGGTCAAATGCTAGATGTGAAAGCCAAAGGCAGAACAACAAAGGTGATTCTCGTAATAACGTGGCGTGCTCTGAACGGTTGGTTTCGCGAAATGTCAAATTGACAAAAAAATATATACGTCAGTATATGATACAGCTGGTACTCTGACGTAGATGAAGAGGTGACTGACTTTAGGCGGCGATAATGTAGAGGTAAGCTTAATTATTGTGAAAAAAATTGGCTTCACGCTATTTCCCGCAATTCGCAGGTTAGGCAGAGGGAAAGAAAGTGTTCCCGCGTTCCCCACTTTTTTGCTTATTCTTTGAGGTATTGCTTTTTAAAGGGCGGGCAGCTTTGCTCTTGTCTTTCACGGAACGTGAAAGTGACTAGGATTTGTGTAACATAACATCTTTACTATACTATAAACATAACTTCTAAGGATATCGACTGTATGTATATATAATAAATTATTTATGAACATGCCTAGATTCATGGCTACCGTGGCGCATTGGTATAGTGTCTTAGAGGGAATGCATTATTTTAAATTTCGTGCTCCAGTAAGGAAATGTGCGGCGTTGAGTTTCACTACTCATCACGCAGTGTGCTGAACACATTTCGTCCTGCCTATCCTGTTTAATACGGGATAAAGTGTGAAGTGTGGGTTCGACTCCCACTCGGGGAGAATGGATTATTTAAATTTTGCATTATGTACGTTCTGGTAACTAGACTCAACTCCACACGCAATATCGAAAATGGAAAAGAAAATGGAAAAATCAAAGGCGGAAAGCGGAGAACGGAAAAAAAAACAATTTCTTCTTCTACCTTACTAGAATCAACCTTAAAATTGATTTTAAAAAATCACCTTGGATATAGTTCTTTTTTTAAAGTACATAAGTTTACAGTAGGTTATGAGGTGTTATATCACACCTATTAATTTCTCTTTACATAATTGCACAATTTCTTGGAAAATTTTGCTTTCTAAGGCACTTTCTTGAAACATTATTATTACCATGAGGTATTATATTTTATATACAATTATATTATACATATACTCGTATCACATACCAATTAGAAAACTTTCACAATCATATATATGCATAATTCTACATATTTTTCATTTTTGAAACATAAATTGAGAAAGCTCTATAATTCATATAAGCTTTGGCTGCAAGATTGTGACGCAATATGACACATGACCGAAGTAACTCTGACCGCATGTACGAGTACAATGGATTAAATTGAGACCATTAACTTTATGTAATATAGCTTATAGCCTCCCTTGAAAGGACTGTCTATGCAATTTTTTTTTTAATTTTAGCCGATAGTTTCTGACATTAGCGCATTGACACAAACAAACTCATCTGCTTTGTATTAGTGACTTTGACGTGCAGTCAACTAACTTTTTTAAATTGGCCAATATTTCTAAATAATTTAAAGGCGGGCAAAGGTTGAAGTCACGAAGTCATAAAACAAAATTTTTACGTCTACTAAAATGGCAATGAAACAAATTTTATGGACGTTAGATGCTAGTTTCGTTAAGCACATCGTAAATGTTCAAGCATTATATATTATTGTACAAGGTTTGTAATATGTATGTATGTATATATATATATATATATATATATATATATATATATATATATATATATATATATATATATATATATATATATATATATAATGATAAAAGATAGAAATAAGAAAAAAAAATCAATTTGAAACAGTAATTCCTGAAATTTCCTTCAGCTTTATAATATTAGTACAGATTTTAACGTGAAAATAACGAAGAATCTTTCTTAGTCCACATAAAAGCTCTAGATTCCATATTAAATATTGTTGTTAAAAAAATGTACACAGCCAGATTTGAACCTGTACTTAAAAGCTTCCTTCATACCGTCCGTATTAATTATCGTCCCTTACAAGTAGTTTTACTTCGACGTTAATAGATTTCAAAGTGATGAATCATCTAGCAATAAAATGTTGGTATTTCTAAATTGATTAATAGAACGAACTTGAGATGCTGACCTGTATCACCTCACCGCTTGCTGTTTATAATTTATTTAATTTACTATATTATAGATTTCAATATAGGCCTTTGACTGTAAACGCTATAGTAGCGGGTTCGATTCCCACTCAAGAAAATGGACCTGGTAAAGTAAAATGCGCCGTTAAGCTACGTCAGATTGTGAAGTGGTGAAACTTAACGCAATGTCTCCATCTCACGTGGAAATTGTGGAACGGAGAGTCTTATCACCGGAGAATTTCTATCTAATCTGTTATATGGGATAAATCGTGAAGTTGTCATTGTAATTGGAACGAGACTCAATGAATTCCGTTGATGAAAAAAGGAGAGTGGAGTAAATTGTCTCTATATTACTATATGAGAACAGTAGGACCTTGTGCCTAAATTTTTCACTTATAATTACATTTAAGTATATGTATGTTTTACAGAATTCATGTCAAGACTCGATACCAAAATAATCCTAATTACTATCGTTAATAGTCACATTTCTTATAACTGGATTTGAACTCACAGTCACTCGTTTAACATATTTTAAACACTAATTCTCGAATTGAAACGAAAAGTGAGAAACGTAGTGTCTAGACACTAGCTTCTTCTTCTTACTTGGCTATACGCAGAATAAACTAATATAAAAAATATTGTTTCAGGATTTACTTTCAATAATGCAGCTGTCTAATGGAGTCTAGCTTAGGCGAGGGGGAAGCCGGTAAGTCATTTTTTTTGTTTAAATCAGGCCTCTGTAAATCAAGAAGGCACAAAAGCTTTCGGACGTTGATAGATTAATACTTTGTGTGTTCGGCGCATATTCGATTTGACCTAATGTCTACGCTTACATGGGTGAAATGTGAGCCTTTTGAATTTTATAAATCACTGAGGTTAAGTAAACAATGTGGCTGTATAATTCTTTTTTATGCTGAGGCAGAGGGAATCTAGTGTAGTGTTAAGACACTGCGTTACTCATTTTTCGTTAAATTTTCACTTGTTAAGTTGTAAAACTCTTACTTCTTACTAGAGCGAAGAAATTAAAATAATTAATTTCATCGAATGGGGATATTTTCTAAGATATCTTACCTGATATTATATATAAACCATATATTATTAAGTTATAGGTTATCCAGTTTAAGTTATCGATATACGCACAATAGGAAAGAATTCGAGTCCACAACTGTCACGCGCAATCGGGCTTTCCTCGTCTCTTCCACAAGCAGACAGCTATAAGGTATTCATAATCTTTTCTTTATTTCATTAAATCCTTTGTCCGGGGGCTAATCAATCATCTTGGTCTACAGTGTTGAATAAAACTTCACTTCATTCCATTAATTAATTATTATTCAACAATGTTTGAATCTCTCTTCTTGTTATAGAAATTTCTAGATTAAACTTCAAATGGACATAGATACTATGTATGTTGTTATGTATTATATTATTATAGCGTGATATCCAGAGGGAACCTAGTGTTAACCTATCTTGACACTAGGTTCCCTCTGAATAGAGTTGTTTTTTCCCACTACCCTCTTAATTTTCGAGACAAAGGGAATGAATGAAAATAAGTAATTCCTCCTAAGTTTCGGTTAGACATTGTGCCTCTTACGGCCTCTTTACATATTTAAATTGTTTTATATAAATATAGGGTTGGATTTGTAATGTTAAAGGTATAGGCATAGTTTAATTTTGAAAACGCACTAAATCATTACCTGGTTTCTAAGTAACCATATATAATTAATCACTACTTAGTACAAAAATATCGTCACTCACTCTGTCCTTATGTATGCTTAGATCCTTAAAATTACGCAACGGATTTTGATGCGGTTTTTTTTCAATAGATAGGATAGTTCAAGACAAAGTTTTATATACATATACACTGTTGATTTTTAAGTTTTCTAGTGTGATGCCAATTATATGTGGCTATTTCAAGAATAATTATCTAAAGAAAATATGTCTGTATTGTGTAATAACAAAAAAAAAACCGTGAAAGTTGTATATAAGGACATCCTGTAGTATATTTAGTACCAGCAGAAGCCGGGGCGATTTATTCTAATATTGATGATAGCAACACTAGTGTTTGAGATTTGTAGGAGGTGTATTGGATAAAAAAAACATGCCTTTTGGCTTCACGCTGTATCCCGCATATATCAGGGTAGGCGGGGGGAACCATAGGCCATAGTAACATAGTGTTAAGATATTCCATTCCTTACTTTCCTTTTTGTCGAGGCATTGCGTGTTGATTGGTGGAACTCAACGCCGCGCTTTGCCTTGTTATCAGAGTGAGGATAACGAAAATAATTCATTCTACCCGATTGGCAAAGCATCCTGTATTGATGTAAAAAATTGGACATGAAACAGTCGTGCAGCTTTTATTTGGCTAACGTAAGCTTATTTTATTGAGACTCTTCGAAATTCATCAGAAAATTCAGCGAAATCCTATGTTATTCTTCACTCTGCCTATTTTTTTATAACGTTTCTAGGCCACAACCATCGAATGCTAGACAAAAATAGCTAATTGAAATTGTTTAAAGTGGCAAATATCTCAACCGCAGCTTAGAAAGCTCTCCGTTTGTATATAGATTTACTATCTTAATCCGTGTACTGTGTTGAGCCAACGCCCAGGGGGTCCAATCAATCACTGCTGACATAATGACATCATCTATTATCAATTATTGACGGAAAATGGATAGGATTTTCCAAGTTTTATGTCTTGTTCGTTCGCTGTAAGCTTACAAAGCTTTACAATGATCTGTCTGTGACTTTCCACGCGAATTCTTCTATTCTTCTCCATGTACATCTTTTGTGGAGAACAGAAAGGAACCCTAATGATGAATTGTTCTTCATACTTTTTTATTATTGTTCGTTTGCTACAGATTCATACACCAAGATAAATAAATATATTAAAAAATAATTTCGGTCTCGTAACGTCTGATTCCATCGCTCAATATTTAAATTGTTTAAAACAAAAAAAAACTCAGTGTAGTTGCGGCGACAGTTATTTTAAATGGACAAAATGTTGACAGTTTAAACTACGATCTTTTTTCAAAATGCTTAGAAAGTATTTTATAATAAATGTAATATACAAACTTGTTATATAACTAAACTTGTTTAATATAAAAAGCTTTTATATTTTGCTTTTAATTTTCATACGGGTGACTATCTTTAGCTGAGCTTTAGCTAGAGGATTCAAAGTTTGATTGCAGCGTGGATATAATACGCGTCTAACTAAAAGGTCAGTTACAACATGATACAAACTTATAATTGCCTTGTAAAATATGGAATGGAAGCTAGAACTGATTTCATTATAGCAATAGCTCGGTATTCTTTATGAAAGAAAATAAAAATGTAAATTAGGTATTTTTTTATCTCTATCTGAAGATCATGAATGATGATGAAGAGGGCCCATTTGAGATTTAATCCAGTAGAGAAGAATCCAGTTGAATCACCCAAACCCCTCACTCTCATAGTTCTCATAGGTCAGGGTTCTTGGGCATGAGACCCATTATCTCCGTTATAATAACAATATAAATATTATTTCAAATGTTTAAGCATTAAAAAATATGAAAGCAGCGGGCACAATTGTTGGAAATGATATAAATGGAAATATCAAAAGTAAAAAATGGTGTTAAAAATCCTTTTACTTAACTAAAGTAAAGTGAATGGTGAATTTGTAATATTAATTTCAAATGTGAGAAATGGACATTGTGTTTAATTTACGCGGCGATGTGAAAATCTGAACAAGAGTCTGCTGTATAGAATGCTTCACCTCATACATATATTTGTAATAAAATATTTGTAAAACATATAAATATTGTATATGAAATGATTATTTTTATTTAGATATATATATATATATATATATATATATATATATATATATATATATATATATATATATATATATATATAAAGAAAAAAAAGACGATATATATACGTCTTTTTTTCTCTTCAAAATAATATACGAGTATGCATATGTTAAAAACTTCAAAACGAACGACATTGTGTTTACTATATAAATTCAAGCGGGTGTAGTGGCTTGTCTTGTAATTGAGCGAAATTGACTCACTCTAAAAATTTTTAAATTTTAATTGGTTTTTTTAAAGTAAGTAGATTCCAGTGTTAATATTTTCATTTTGTAAAAAGCTATATAAAATATAAAAAAAAAACTTTGATTTTGGCAATTTTTCATTTTTTAAATGAAATTCTTTCGCCGGATTAATCAGGTCTATTTCTGGTTGGTAATTTTTGTTAGAATCCCTAGTTAGCACTAACCCTGGTGGACTGTGATGGCAATCGTCTATCAGTCAGTTGTCATGACACAATTATTATATCAAACTGGCACCAATTCTTTCTTCGGTGTCTCGCGTACTGCCCTGGTTTCTTGCAGAATGAGCTTACTGTATCTTGCCCTCTGATGCGAAAGATTTGGGACTCTTGTCAATCTTCTTGACCTCGTCAAAAATTGAGCGTCACCGGTTTGCTTGGGACAGCCAAGTTTACTATTACTACTAAGACTTCAATAAAGTAATACAGTGTAATATAATAATAATTCATATGAGTAATTCAGTTCCACTTGCGATGAAGTTGTTGAAGTTGTCAAAGATGAATATTGGGAATTTCCCCGGGATAATGAATGCCAAGACTTTGGCAAGACTTTGGTGTAAATCTTGATATGGGATATAACCTTGGTCTGCCCTCCACGTTTGCAATTATATTACAGGAAAGACTTTATATTTAATTCAATAATTCTAAATTTAACTCTACAGGTAAATTTACTATTTAGGTTATTCTCATTTGACCATATTCAATGGCTTTTTGTATTGAAACAATGAAAATGAAATACTAAAACTACTAAATTAAATAAAAGTAAATATTAAAACAGTATAAACACAGACATAGTATTTACTAAACGATACTTATTTAAAACTTACATTAAAAATTATATTCATTACGCTGTAAAAAAAAACACTTTTTAATAGCAAAACCTGTACTCAGAGAAACATATGGATACGCCCATGTCCCATACATTGTCTCCACTAACCATTACATACGTTAAGTGGGGTTAGATTTACAAAGTTTCACGCGTCGCTAACTGCCGTTTAGCATTTAACACCTCATTCCGAAAGCTAGATAAAAAGTTAACTCAGTTTGTGGTCGAAAATTTGTTGTAACTGCTGTTACGTGGCAGGCGTCATGTGTTGAAAACTATTATTTTCTAAAAAAAAGCTAAAAATAAAAGCATTTTACCGTATAGTAGAAAGGAGGCTGGGTATACTTAGTGATAAGGCACTCAGCTCGTAACTTCCTATCCAATTTTATATAGTTACTAGCTGTTATCCGCGGTTTTGTCCGCAGAAGTTGATCATATGTATTTATAAATTAATTTAAAATAGATGTTATGTTAATTAATATTTTATCCCTTATTATAGTAAAATTTTCAAAATTCCTGAAACACTTGTTTTTTTCCTGAAATTCCTGAAACACTTTTATTAGTGGGGGCCTACATAACAAAGTGAATATACAATCCGAATTTTATGCTTGTAGCCTTGATAGTTTGGGCTCAGTGATGATGAATCGGCCAGTGAGTCAGTAAGGACCTAAGATTTTATAAGTATAGATTTAAATTTATTTAATGCCATTGCAGCTCTGGTAAGACTTTTGTACCTCCATCAGAAGTTCTGATTAAATTGAGCTAAAAGCTAACTCACGGTTGATACTTATGCATGAAAAACTAAAATAAAAGTGTGGTTTGTGGCAGCAGAAACATTAAGCATAAAGATATAGTACCTTCGTCTACTTAAAAAAAATTAAAAATTATTAAAGATTTTACGTTTTACGTTAATAATAAGACTATCGTGGCGCAGTGGCGTTTGCAGCCGTGTTAATTCCTCTCTAGTGAGATAAAGTGCTGCGTTAAGTTCCGCATTCAGCACGCTTAGTCAGAAGTTTGGGAGGAAATCGGAGAACTGCTGGAAGCTGTCATGGCGTAGCGGTACATCGTCAGACCTTAATCGTGACGTCGTCTTACCACAGCAATTAACAAAATTTTACACATTTTTTTATTTAAAAAAAAAAATATTTGAATTTATTATTTCTGTTTTACAAATTTTTGTATTGAAAAACAAAAATGTTGTGATCAGTTTCTTTATATATATTCTATAAGCTTACATAGGCGTTATAGTGGTAATATAGCCTCATTAAGTGTCATTTGTACTGCATTAAATGTTTTTTATCAATACTTATCGTGTATTGTAACAACATTTGTATTGTAATTTGTAATATTATGTAAATGAAGAGATTTTGTAATAAAAAATAAATCGTGACGATTGTAGGCGAGTTTCCTAAGGAGAATAAGTTATTTAACTTCCTCGCCCTAGTCACAAGACAAAGCGTGTATACAAGAATACGCAATGTGTCAAAATTGGGCGTAAAGTGGGGAAAAACGTGTCTTAGCACTAGGTTCCCTCTGCCTACTCCGCTTGCTATATGCCACAGTACAGATATAGTGTGCAGCTAATTATTAATATTTTATTTCTATTTCCATAAAAAAATCTCCACATTATGAACAAAATAAGACAAATTTACCACAAATCCAATAAAATTTCTACCCATGTTCGTACTATACGCCTACTCCGTAAACCGACATGGCATTGAGGATGTAACAACTTGATTTTGTTCGTGTGACCTAAGGCGTTTAGTATTAACTTCCGGCAGGCAAGTTAACCATGTCGTTAGAGCCGAGTGGACTATATGGGCGTTGGTTGAAGCTTTTGACATGGGGTTAAAGAGTGTAAAGAGAGTCTGTGAGTACAATTATTTATATGAATTAGACTGTGTCAAGTAAAAGTATAAGTTTATTACTAATAATATTCTAAATTGTGGGTAATTTTGACGCAGTGGCACAGCATGTGGTTGTGAAAATTATGGTTTTGGGTTTATTCCCACTCGGGGAGAATGAATTGAATTCATTTTCCACGTTCTGCTATATGCGGGATACAGCGTGAAGCTGAAAAAAAACAAATTAATGAGTTAGTTCTCATTATATATTTTAACAAGTTGTTCACCATTCTTCTCCATTTATTTACTCGCAATGCCACCAGAGGTTATCCATTTAACCATAGCAAATAACTTTAAACATGACACATATAAGGTATTACTGGCAGCAGGTACAATGTGTTACATACTTTCTTGACAAATTAACTATCTAATATAAAAAGTGTAGTTCTTCAGATAGTCGCGTTCAACCAAACAAGCTTTTCTATTTAAAGCTTATAATATTGTATAATGTAAAAGTCGTTTGACAAATTGATATACTAAATTATAAAACTATAAAACTAAATTAAATGGTACCGGTGTATCGATCGATACACGAAACTTTAGCCGTTTTAAATAAACTACATGCTAAAGTGTACGGGGATGGCAAAAAATGAAAAAGAAATTCCATTAGGAGTGTTAAAAAAAGGTCCAATTTAATCTATATACCTACCAAGTGGATAATTTTAAAAGTTTCATATAAAATTAGCGTAGCTGAGCTTTCTTTAAGCTTCACAATTCACAGAACGGTGGAGCACTATAAGTACTTACAATTAATTGGACTTAACTCTAAAGCTTTGGCTTAGGTCTAAAGTTATTATCTTACCAAAACTGTTTCTAAGAATTTGATATTAGCCTATCCACTATTATCAAGAAGAAAAAGATATGCATTTTGTATTAACTAAGCGGTGAAGTGAAAATACTTAACAGCCCTGATTGAATTCAGTACCATCGAGTTTAGAGTCACAGGCTGGCACATCACATACATGTACATGTCTCACGTACATGCCCTCCGAGCTGGTGGTAGCTTCTAGTGGGACTGACAATACTGACACTTATGTTTATTGACTATTTGAAAGTGCTTGTAATAGCCTATTTGAATAAAAAAATATTTTGATTTTGATTTGATGTTAAACACGCAATATATTAGACCGTCGTTGTTCAGAAGCACAGCGTCCGCTTGTAAGCACGATAGTTTGTGGGTTCCATTCCCACTCGGGGAGAATTAATTATTAAGTTCTTTGTGTGAAACGTCGGGTTTCCAAAAGTAAGGACAATATACGCGAATTATCCGACTTAACCGTTATATAAATATATTTAATATTAGAATCAATTATTTTGCAATTTCTTCGCTCTAGCAATATATCATAAGCGCGGCATTGAGTTAAGCCACTCAACACGCAATGCCTCGAATAGCGGAAAGCGGGGAACGGAGTGTCTTAACACTAGGTTTCCTCAACCTACAGATCCCTCTACCTACCCTGCTATGTGCGGGCTAAAGCGTATGAGAAGCAATGAGAAAATTGTATGCAAAAAAATTTTTTTTAGGGTTCCGTACCTAAAATTTTAAAACGGGAGCCTAAGCCTAAGCCTCCACCGTCTGTCTGTCTGTCTATGACTAGGCTGTATGCTGTAATATAGTCCAATAATAAAAATGAAATGTGCACATAAGAAGAGAATTTTATGAAGAAATAATTGTCACCCACAACTTTGTTGTTTTATAACACATACGCTTGCCATATTATTTTAATAAAAATACTTCTACTTTGGCGTAATATTAGATAGCCTTTAGCTCGTTTGATAGACTATAGCTCATTCCTCATGAATGAGGCTATTATAAAAGAAAAAAAATCAAATGTGAGTAGTATTTGTAGACTTTTAAGCATACAAGTCCTTTAGATTTAGAATGACTCTTATAAAGAATAACTTTTGTAAAAACAATAAATCAATTCACAAGAAGGGTCTCAGAAACCTTTACGAAAACCTTTGTAGGCAAGTTTCATCGTTACTCGGTTATATATATATATATATATATATATATATATATATATATATATATATATATATATATATATATATATATATATATATATATATATATATATATATATATATATATATATACCGCCCACGTTTTAATATTTGCCAGAACTCAACGCCGTGCCTTATCATGCCAGAGCTACGAAACTAACTAACTCTCGAGCCAGACTCTGCCACTACGCCACGGTCAAATTTTATTATTACACTTAAATTTATATAAAATCTTCCATACATTTTAGAAGCAGGTATAGGTAATTTGATATCTTATATAAAATTTACTTTACAATATATAATATTTCTTAATAGATGCTGGTCCGGGAAGCTTGAAGGACGGCGATAACAATATAGCATCGGCTTTTGTCTTGTGTGATTAATGTATTTGAGACCCGCCTTTATGCATCCTGCGCCAATTCCACCACTGTGCGAGTGGGCTTGGGGGTATTAATTAATATTGTAACAATATACTGGTGAAATTATTAAATAATATACGCTTACTGAAGTGCAGGTTCGAATCTGTAAATAAGATTTTAAGTTTTCTTTATTCAACAAAATTACGGATAAGCTTATTTTAGAGCTTTTTGAAACGTCGCAATCTGTCTGTTTGTATTATTATTTTGTTCAATAAGATGATCGTTTTAAAAATTAACTAGCTTTATTTTTTTATTATTTTACATTTTTTTAGTTTACATATTTAAAGAAAATGTATATAAAATCGAACGTAGCGGGACTCCGCGCCTCATGGAGACCGTCCAAGATGAGGTACGGGTTCGAGTCCCGCTGCATTATTATGCGTGGATTAGATTAACAGTATAAAAATCATAACAATAATTAACATATTTATTTATTTAATGGTTCACATACATAATTCAAGGTACAGAATCTGAATGTAGAGAAAGCGCGGTGTTCAGTTCCGCCACTAAACACGCAATGTCTCAAAAATTGAGCGAAAGCGGAGATCCTACCCTGTTATATGCGGGATATACCGTGATGATTTTTATTTTTATTTATTTATACAAATGAATTTTGTTTAACAACAATAATTCAAGAATAGTCAATTTTATCACAACTTCCGCCTAAATAAGTACGAATTCGAATTCACAAAGTTCGTCTACGATCAATAGCTACAGATGTAACAGAATTGTTGCTACATGCGTATACGATACCTTGATCTAATAGGTAGGGATAGGGTAGACAAAGGTAGTGGGAGAAGCTCGGACAGTGGAGGAGGGAGTGGAGGTGAGTGTTAATGCATTTTATAGAACTCCCTTTAAATCTCCACTTGGGTCGCAAGTTCCAAGCGCTGCTCTGAGCTCCTCTTCCTACAACCCATCCGGACGTTGAATCCATGGAATGCTTAGTAGTTGCTTCTTTCTTCGTACTTAAAGTTGTTAATGAGATATGCCATCTCAAGTGTCAGAGTTAACTCTAATTGCACGTACAATGGAATATATTGAAACAATTGGCATAATGTGAAAAACTCATAATCTTTCTAAATATATGGACTATCTAATAAAAAAATGTTCTTTCGTTTGTTAGACCAAATAAATTCTTCAGCTTTATAATATTAAGCGTGGATGTAGATAAAAACCCATATCTAACTTCACAGCAGGTACATAATGATATATGAAATATTCAAGTGGCACTAGTAGACTCAGTACAAAATGTCGAGGGCCCAAAGTTTGGAACTGGGCAAGTTTTTAAAGGCAGCGAGGCGGAAAGCGAAATTCTCAAAGTTGGAACTCAACTATAGTAAACATGTTTTGCAGGATACAGTAGTATCGAGCGAGTTGGTTATATGTCAAAATAATATACATATATGTATATGTTATATATGGCTATAGAGTCATGGTGTAGCGGCACAGAGTCTGACTGTAAATGTGACGGGTTCGATTCCCATAAATAGAAAATGTATTATTTTATTTCCTCCCTCTGGTAACAAGACAAACCGCAGTCAACTCAACGCCCAATGTCTCACAATGACGGAACAATAGAAATTTTGATATAAAATTACTACAGTAATCATCAAATCATAAATCTTTTATTATTCGTGATTATATAATGATTTAAGTACATTTCATAAGAGAATATAGTAAGTTTATTTGATACTTTCACAAATAAGAATCTGCTGTTCTGTTATTTAATGTCACGTTGTATGGAAAAACCACGAAGGAGATAGATCGAAGAAGATGTAAAAAAGAGATCCAGTACAATACGCCCCTTACCACCCCCACCACCACCACCGCCCACAAATCAAGTGTCTTCCATCTACTTGGCGGTGTCTGCTTAAGAATATCCGATTTTTAATTTCAAAATATATTTCATATGTTATATGTTACATAATATGTTGATATAAACTAGTATTAATTCAATTATTTTCTAATAAGACATTTAATATTGACGATGTTTAAACGTCTTATATGAAACTGCTTAACAATATTAATCGCGTAATTTTTAATACGTATTCGAGAGAAAATATTTTTTTGGAACAGAATGATCTGAACGTTTTACAATAGTCCGTGGTCATATATATATATATATATATATATATATATATATTTATATATATATATATATATATATATATATATATATATATATATATATATATATATATATATATATATATATATACATATATATATATAAATGTGTTGTTTGACAACGGGACTTATATCATATGATATATATCAAAATACATCCAACAATTTCATCCAAAATGCCTATATTATAATATTATTAGAAAGCTCATTCAAAATAAAATGTATTTAACACTTACTTAAAAGCGCACAGTAAATTAACTTATCTCGAACAATACATTAAACTATCACACTAACCGCCAGCCAATCTAACTAACAGCTTTTAACAGATTGTTGAAATCTCTAACTAATTAAGCTTTAATTAGTAGAATTATTGAAAAGCTCCGCGTTCGTATGCCACATGATTTTACAATGACATGTATCGCAACGCGTTTTGTACTCCGAATGGTTCGAGTGTTGAATACTCTATATGTGCCAATTGAGGGAATTTTTAACGGAACATTTACTACATGGATACAGTGTTGCCGGTATTATATTATACAACAGTGTGCCAGGGCTACAAGGGCTTTAAGATTTGAGCATTTCAGAAGATATTTAATTATTTTCATTGTTTTTTCTCTCAACATACAATATTATGAATATGGAGCGGAGACTAGGGAATGGAGAGTTTTAACACTAAGTTATTATACTGTATGCATGAAGGTAAAAAGTTGAAGGAAGAAAGGTCAAAAAGTTAAGGTATCTTTTAAGAAAATAAAAAAAACATCCAATGCCATCCTCCGTGGCTGATGATGTATGCCGATGACAAAGTACTCATCGACGAAAACCGACTGATGCTGGAGCGTAAAGTGAACGCCTGGAAGGGTGCGCGTGGTCTCAAACTGAATGTGTTGAAGACCGAATACATGGCTTGCGGGAACCCGGACTCGAGCACCATCCATATCGGGCCTGAGCCAGCCGTTAAGTCGGAGAAGTTCAGGTACCTTGGAGCCGTTATGCATGATTCTGGAGGCGTCAACCACGACATCTATGCCCGTATAATCGCTGCCTGGGCCAAATGGCGGGAGGTCACTGGTGTAGTCTGCGATAGCAGAATACCGCCCACGCTCAAGGGACTGAAATACAAGAGCATTATCCGACCGGTTCTTTTATACGGCAGCGAATATTGGCCAACATTATCTCGGCACACTCGGGAGCTTCATGTCACGGAGATGAAGATACTGAGATGGATGTGTGGCGTGACGCGGTCCGACCGCATACGCAACACATTCATTCGAGGTAGTCTTGGGGTCCGTGACGTAGCGGATAAGCTCCAAGAGCGTCGCCTGAGATGGTATGGCCATGTTATGCGCCGATCTGAAAACTATGTCGGAAGGAAGTGCCTTGACATGTCTGTCCCTGGAGTTAGACCACCTGAACGCCCAAGGAAGCGATGGCTGGATGTCGTGACACAAGACATGAGAGCCAATAGATTGTCCACTGAGGATGTTAAAGACCGTGCAAAGTGGAGTAGGCTTAGTCGGAAGGCAGACCCTGGCAAAAGCCGGGACTAATGCCAAGAAGAAGAAGAAGAATTAACACAAAAAAGGGTACGAACCAAATATCTGTACTATTATATAGATATTACATATAAATAAAACAAAATCAATTACCTAGCCTCATCATACAAGAAAGAGGCCTAAATTAGATCATATTATTGAACAATACAATTTATATTTTAAATACCATAACTGAATACCTGTTAAGTGTACCTAAGCATTAACCGTCCAGTTTTATCATGCCCGTGCAAGTTGTTAATCCGACCTATTGTCTCCTCTGCGGACTCACTATACACGTACGTGTATAATATATGCGCTACACCCACTACGACTGTCACACACAATGTATAGATTATACAATGAATAGTTTGGCCTTATATGTATATGTATATGTTTTATAATTATACATATATATTATATTAAATATGTATTATTTGTATTTTATACTAGCGGTGTAATGCGGTTTCTAATGCTATATTTCGGGATAATGCTGTTAGTATAACAAGTGAGAGAATGTGTTTATTTTATAAAAAAAGAATAATAAAATAATTTTATTATAATTTTCAAATCACATATTTGATAGATTTTTTATGATAGGTAGGACCTCTCCTAGATTACATGAATTACCTCTACAAAAAAGATAACAGGAACGTATTTAGTTCAGTACATTTCTGCATTGATAAAAGTGATTTTTATTTAAAAGGGTTTTATTGATAAATAAAATCGATATCGGTATCGGCAGCGTCTAATTTAAAGCTTATTTGTTACATATAGTTAGAGCAGTTCTCCTGAGAACTCTTTTTGCCTCAAACTCTATCCCCTACACCATTTCTTCTGCATATCAATGACATATTCCGACCGATAAGACGCATACTCCGACCGTATAGGTCTTTCTCGGGAAAACGTCGACGATTGCCGAAAGAAACTTGTATCTAGGGATCCCTCCGTAATGTAACCCCGAGAAGAATTAAGTTTGCGCGTTAACTACTAAAAACTGTAGTGTCGCCAGTTTTTGAGAACACTCCTCTTAAAGCCGCGCGCAATATCACTATATTGGGCCTCAGCGTTTCCAGTATCGCAATCATCTCCAAATCAAGGCCGCCAGGAAACTGGGTGTCATCGTGAAAGCAAGACAGTACTTCACGCCTTAACACCGATTGTATAGAGCTCTGTATAGAGCCCAGGCTAGGCCTCATATGGAGTACTGTTCTCATCGCTGGTCTGGTGGACCCCAGTATCAGCTTGAAATATTTGATTGCATACAATGTAGAGCCTTTGTGCGTTCTCTACCGCTTATACCATAGAGAGTATTCTGGAGCGGAGTGGTGTAGTGTCTTTCCCATAAAAAAAAAGAAAAAGAAAAGATGTATTGTATATGTATAGTTTTTAAGAAGAACAAATCTAATGGTGACATAGAGATGTTCATTCGGTATACTTTTTATGATCCATGCCGCTCGATTTTTACTTATCGATTTACCGATTTTCATTTATCAGGTATTCCAGATTCCTGATATTTATACATTAAAATATCTATCAAAAATATACACTACGCTTAACAACTTTTGTTAAGGTTTCTTTATTTTATATAGTGTAGTGTAGCTGGGTATAATAGTTCACTATGAGATGTTCCAGATGTAGCATTTTCATATATCAATAAAAAATGCTCAATGCTTCACAACAATTGCACTAAAGAACTTTTTTCTTATTTTTTATAGTTAACTGATCTATTGTTGTTCTACATCAGTTGTTATTCAAGATCCTTGATTTTCATGTTCGATGCTGCTGCTATAACAGCAGCATTTAATTATTTCTTATAATTAAGCTGAACTGCTTTGCCAGACTGCCAGTCTTAAAAAGATTGCTTGATTTGTCCAATAGACTCGAAGATGGGAATGCAGACAAATGAACGAATAGACAAAAATAAAAACAATAATTCTAATTCCAATAGTATTTTAACATCGCCCTGCATACATTTTTCGAAAAACATATTCAATGTGCAGACACAATATATATATATATATATATATATATATATATATATATATATATATATATATATATATATATATATATATATATATATATATATATATATATATATATATTGTTATTTTAGTACTAGTTCATCGAACTTTTATATGAAAAATAAAATACAATTTTCCTGGAAAACAAATTACGAGCTGTAGCTAATCAAATCCCAAACATTTATATTTCATATATTTTCATTATAAATAAATAAATATTTATATACAAACAGATAAGCTCTGAACACATTTTACATAAAACAAACATATATCCAATATAAATATGAAAGGTCGCATTTATTCAATTCCCGTCTCCCGAAGAGTATTCGTGAATAAAGCTACTAAAATTACAGCTGTACATTTTTGAAAACCTGACTAGGAGCGTCCAAATATCTTGAGAAATATCAAGTCTACGCTACGATATGTGGGGATGAGGCTAAAATGTACTTTATTTAAATATACAGACCGTCAGACATTTATACCTCTTTAACATTTAATTTTACCTATTTATATAGGTCTATTCTTTAGTTTCACGCTTTATCCTGCGTAAAAGATAGGTGAGGTTAGTGTCAACACTCCAACCTCTACTCTCCGCTCAAATTGGAACTATTATATGAGTACCGCACTATGTTGAACCAGAATGAAGAAATGATAGTCATACAGAAATGATATTATATACATAAACTTTATTCTTGAATTATTCCGTCTATTAGTGAAAACCGCATCAAAATCAGTTAAGTAGTTTCAAAGAATGAAACGATACTAGAACCAATTTTTATTTTTTTTAATTTAATCATACAAGAAGCGATTTCCCAATGCTTTATTAAACTTCTGTTCATTTCATAACGAAATTCTGTATTAAAATTTTTATCTATCCAATATTTGAACCTGTGCCACTAGAAATCTAATATTTTGGTATGACTATACTCATTACTAATTTTTCTGTACCTAAGTATTTTTTATTTAGTCTAAACCCTTACATAACGTACAAACATTAATTATTTTCATCCATGCAGGCATGTACAGGATGTATTTTAAGCCACAATTGTCATATCAAGTTCGTTAAACCCTATCCCGTTGCATCACAATTATAATGAAATAAATAGATTAGGTGAGATAGACGTACGTACACTGTACAGCCATAGCAAATTACTCACAGCTCTGAGAGATCATCAGACCCTAGCTGTGTCAATATTGTCACATAGACTGTGCAGGTTGCGCAACGTCCGGTTTAGACACAAGCTTTAGTCAAGATGATGGTGGATGACCTTGGTGCTTTGAAAGACAAGTTAACTAATCAGTCTTGGCTGTCAATGGATTAATGCCAGTGGTTACAGGCTGTTGGAAGCGGAATAATTGTAGCAAATGCTGTAACTACTAGAATACAAATAGGTAGAGTAGATACATATGTATGTGTGTGTGTGTGTGTGTGTGACTGTATGTGTGCATTACAGTTTGTGTTTAATGTGCACTAGGTCCCTGGATCGAAATGACAATAGCTTCTTATTCGTGTCTAGGCAGGTTAGGTTAATTTTCTTAATTATTATCATTACTTTCCAAGATGACATCACTAAAAAGGATGGCTTTGAATGAATAAAAACAATTTTTTATATAATATATTAGGTTTCACCTGCCGCTTCACCCTCGTGGTTAAATAGAAATAACTGAGGGTCGTGTATGATATATCACACATCTAAGTACTCGAGGTGACTTTGACCGCAGGTACCGTGAGATACATCGAAACACTTAGTTTATTACATCCTACAGTGTTCTTCGATATTAGAATCAATATAAAAGTGTATAATATAAATATGGAAAATAATCGACGCTTTTAGCCCAAAGCTAAAAGATGTTTTAAAGTAGAGGGAAAATTCTAGAAAACCTTCAATATTCTTCTTGCTGTTATCAATCAATCATAATCATAATCGATTCTCAAAATAAAAAAGAAGAAAATGTTACTTAACAGATAACACACATCAGAACGTCTGAGAGTGGTCTATATACAGTATAGAGCTTTTATTACTACCATTGTTGTGTAAAGATTTTTAAAAAGCTTCGCTACCGGGGAAATATTACAAAGAATGTTCATTTAGTGTATGAAGATGCTAAGTAAATATCATTTTAAACTGTTACTGACACTCAAATTGTTTAAGAATACGAAAAATGATGGAATTTTGTATGTAAATTTCTTAATATATAAGGAAACTTTTAAAATATAATAAAAAGCCCAACCATTGGTATCGTAAAACCTAATATACTGTCATATTGTCAGCCCGATATACGATACAAATATGTTTACCATTTCCAAAAAAAACAGAACAAACAATGTCATCACTATTTACTGGAACTAACAAGCTATAATTCATCTGGAACGGGGACCATCTTGCGACGATGCGTTGTGTTCTTGTATCTTTTTTTTTTCCAAATAACACCCCACATAAAGAACGTATCGATAAAATGAAGATGATGTAAGGGATCTCGATAAATTGTGACATTTATATGGATTTGCGGGCAACTGTGCCTTATTCTCTTGTCCATAACGTCCGAAGTTCAATATTTCTCACCGTGTAGGTACACGTAGTGGTCACACTAACGACGCAAGTTTTTCTATTTGAAAGTTGCTGGAGATAATGGTACGAAAGTAGTATTTTATACTGCCGGTCTAAGTTGCTTGATATTATTCCACTAGGATGGAAACTTTCACTAATCATAATCAATAATAAATAATCATATTTATATAGAAGGAAGTTGGTGCTATAAAATACAATGACAGAAACAATTATATGAATACTGTTCTTCGCTAAATAGTATTGTAGTACTTAATTTATCGCTTAAAATGGAAACAAGTTATAGAAAAATAAATCTTAACTTCCCTTGGATAGTGGGTTTAAAAGATGAATGTTTTCTGAATTCTTTGAATTTCATTTTAAAACTGTATTTATTATATAACACTACCAATTTATTATTGTACACTAAATCGGTATGATGACAAATGGATCTCCTGACACTTAATAAAAATGAAAAGTAGAGTGATGAGCCACTAAGTTACACTCTTTGTCAAAACTAGGTAAACAAGCAGAGATGAAAGAAAAATGTGATCATAATTTGTACGCACAAATAGAGCACAACAGCTTGTTGTATCAGTCAGCTCATTAATGTAACACAAAAAACATAGCAAAAATGTCTGTCTTTTTGAAAGAAATACGTGTTTCATTTGTCAAATGCACGCTCACGCTGCAACAAAGCCCGAGAGACATTGGGCTGTCTAATGAATTCTATATGAAGAACTACGCTTTTTATGGTGTTCTGATGGATAAAAGGGGAATTTGTTTCAGCTGATACCGTATTAATGTCTGAAATTGAAATATTATGTTTGGAAATTGTTTAGACAGTGTTTAGTGTGTTTTGTTTTAGTTCAGAATGTTTGTTTGATAAAAATATTAATGTACTTGCAAATAACTCTATATTCCTGATGATTTAATCTTGTTTTATAATAAGTATAGGTCATATTTTGAGACGATAGTAAACCGATACAAATATAATTCTATTTACTGTTAATTAAATGAAATTAAAGAACAATTAACGTTCCTGAGTGTGAAGGTAAATTTTTAAGAAGATATGACCAAGATTCGCAACAGTCATTCATTAATTATTCCGAAATCCCAGTGTTTATCAAGCTTCCCGGTTCTTCGCTAACTTTGCAGACTTTTCGTTTGTTTAATTTAAGTACTAAAGTGTTAGTATGTGGTGATCCACCACTAATGGACTATCTACATTTTAGGCTTACTCCGCTTTTTTAGTAGACGTCATATATTTTTTATTCTGAATATTGCTCTACAAAAATCCTTCTATACATTCTCCTATAGACCTACTTACAAGTATTTTTAAACATCATAATGTATCTGTAGGTAAGAAGAACCTTGTGTCGAGATACTCTTTTTTCTTTTTTTGTGAAATGCTTGAACTGGAAAAATGAATACAGTATAAATATATAACCATCCAACAGGGATCTGGCGACGGCTACCGATTACTGCTTAGACACTACGGGACACTACGGGAAATATGGAAAATTAAACTAGGAATATGGAATGTTGAATAGACTTTTGCCTTTCCAACAATGCCCAAAAAAAATGGTTGGCGGACGGAGACTCACCTCTCACCAGATAGGTCCCGTTCAGGGGCGTAATGCTTTGGGCGCAACATCACATCAATAAATGGAAGTTACCTCTCTCTCTACTCTAGAGGTCACGTCCATGTGGTCACCAATCCACAACAGTCTGCTAAGAATTCACCAGCAGGATATTATTGTTTTTGTTAATTTTATTGAAATTGTGATTAAATAACTCTATAACACCAATTACATAACAGCAAATAACTGTACATATAAAAACACTAAGTGATTATTTTATAAATTATTCTCACTCAGTACTGATGTGATCTTCAATCACATCAGTACTAAGTGAGAATAATATATAGCTAGGCAAAATAAATATAACAATATGAGAATAGAGTCTCAGTACTCTATTTAGGTTTATAAATGCCATGTCGATTATTGAAACTGAATACTAACTTAACGTAACTTTCGATAGTAATATTTTTTGAGATTTTAAATGATAATATTATATAATAAAAGTATAGATTGTAGGTGACTTGGGAAACGAAACTATAACTATCGCTTGTACATACATAATTTCTTACATTGCCACAACGGCGCGGCATTGTAAAATATTCAACTAAGTAAATCGTCATTTGAAATGTAGTACAGCAATCATTAAAGCAAATAGTCTAGCAGTGCAGAGCAGCGACTAAGAGATCTTCTATAGAGTTATTTGACTTACTTAAACATTCAATATTATATATGTATATATATATACATATATATATATATATATATATATATATATATATATATATATATATATATATATATATATATATATATATATATATATATGTATATATATATATATATATATATATATATATATATATATATATATATATATATATATATATATATATATATACATATATATATATATATATATATATATATATATATATATATATATATATATATATATATATATATATGTATATATATATATATATATATATATATATATGTATATATATATATATATATATATATATATATATATATATATATATATATATATATATATATATATATATATATATATATATATATATATATATATATATATATATATATATATATATATATATATATATATATATATATATATATATATATATATATGTATACTTAAATAATTATATTGTTGTTTTTAATAACCAGTCTAACTTAGTAACAGTATATCTTGGAATATTGGAAAAATGTAAATTGCTCAAAAAAGTATAAAATTAAAATTTACCAATGTGGTTGACAAGCCTTTGTGTCACTCGTATAAAATTGTGGTCACCTGAAGTTCCTCCACAATACCCTCCAAAGGAAGAGAGAGTGAGCAGATACGCTTGTCAAAAAAAGGCAATTATACATATGTTTATTGTGTAGATGCCACTGTGGCAGTGACAGTTGTCGGTTTAAATTACACATTTCATATATGAGATGTCATTCATCTCATATAACAAAACAGTGTTGAATTTCGCGATACAACTCCTAATGTCTTTAAATAGGCAAAGGTTGAAGAATTAAATATGATAAAAAAATTCCTTTACATCCTGACTGGCGGAACTGAACGCCAAAATTTCACTGTACAAAAGACATATGTGTGAAATACCAAAACACAATATATTCCATAAAAGCTTTTCTTAGGCTTACGAACAATCGATCGCTCGAAGAAGTGGCTCGTTAAAAGTTTCGCTATGCATTTGTTAGGCTAGTATTGTAGATGGGAAGGGGAGATGCGTTCACGGAATTATATAGTTATTGGATTTTATAATTAACTTGTTGTGTTGCTTGAGTTATTCTTTTGCGTCTGTACTTATAGAAATGTTTTTTTATAGCATCGCTTAATTTCTATACATACTATATTCATTTTTTAATACATTCTTATATAGATCACAATAAGTTTTATTTTTAAATAAATGTGTCAGGTCACCTGACTGTAAACTCAAGGGTTCTAAGTTCGATTCCCTCTCGAGGAAATTATTTATGTTCATTTTCTTGCTCTGGTAACAAGACAAAGTGTAACGTTGACTTCTGCCATTCAACACACTCGAAAATTGAGCAAAAAGTGGAGAACGTGAGTATCTTGATACAAGGGCTACCTCTGCCTACTCTTCCATATGTAGGATATAGAATGAAAATAAAAAAAAAAGTTTCTAGCGTATATAAAGTATATTAGAATAGACTTCTTTATTCAAGTTAGTTCGTTTATTCAAGCATTCATCGTTCACATGAAATCTAAGATTCATATGATGAATGAATTCTTCTATAATTACATCCATCTGATGTAGACTTAGTATATACAGGACGAAAGGCTAAGCGGGTGCCACGTCACAGTTTTCAATTACGCGGTGGAAGCTGAACGTATTTCGATAAAAAATACAAAGTTATAATGTATGGTGATGTTGGATAAATGGATTAACGTAAGGGGTGGTATAAATCCAGTTTAAATCTGGGGAAAAATTTTGTACGGTAAAAACACTTACACGAACAACAACGCGGCTTAATATTTTTTTTATATTCTCGGAATATGACGAGAATACGATCGATTTTTTTCTTCCAGCATTTTCATTAACGTGCCTTATGAGTTACATGGTGGATGAATGTAGCCTTTGAACCTATTTGTATTATAAATACATCAACTTCTATACTAATACCATAAATTGAAGAACTTGATAGATTGAACGCACGATTCTTCTTGAAAATCTTAAATAAAATCTGCTAGTTTAATAAAAAATCTTACTTCGTTGGATACTGCATTGATCGAGGAAGGCTAGGTGTTATATTGATCGATTCAATGTAATTATAACTGTACTGTAGCTAGCGATCAGTGTTACTTTGGCCACATAGAATTTATCACGCATACATACATACACAATTTTATTTATTTCTATTTACGCACGAAGACGTAGGTAAAAGCTAGCCGAGTAAAATCCTTCTTAAATATTTTCTAGCCTGGAATGTACGTAATTGGAGAGCAGCGCGTCAATAAGCTTACCAATTACCAATTAAGCTTAAAAATTGCCAGTGATATAATTCTAGCGCAAGTTCCAATAAAGTGATGAAGTGTTAACTCGTTGCCGACTAGACGCTAATTAATCGGACTTAAAAAGTTGTGGACATCCTTTCGCCGACAGACTTGAAGTGTCTTTCCATCAGCTCGAATTGAACTCCCTACTAACGGTCAGTTGAAAATAACAAAATTTATTCGTCTCCATTACATTCTCTTGGGTTTCGTTTTATAAATGTTTAATGGAGCTGTTCGTTGCGGTACTAACAAAGCTAGAATTACTAAGTTCTTGCATGATATACGTACGTCCTATCCAGTTGTTGTTATAACCCTTCACATAAACGCTTGTAAGTAATAGAATAGTTTCTAATGCTTTGTTTATATTTGGTCAACAATGTCTATATATATATATATATATATATATATATATATATATATATATATAATATATATATATATATATATATATATATATATATATATATATATATATATATATATATATATATATATATATATATATATATATATGTATATATATATATTGCCTAATAGCTTAGCCGCATGTTATCTGTGTATCTGCTATTTTATAATGAATATTAGCCAGACCCTATGCAAAGACTTTGATTTTGATATATGTAAACATACAAAAATAAAAAAAATACTAAATGTGTTTTTAGCAAATATAATAGTTATTTGATGAGATAAGAGATTAAATGATATTTGCAATTGCATTTTCACAATGGAAAGTATGCAAAATAGTGAAACAAAAATATCTATCACTAAGTTTAGTTTGCTTAGTTTAAAACATAGTGATAAGAATGCTGATACTCATAAATTAACGCTCCTCAGCATATATCCAGACAAAAAATATACTCATCTGTACTTAATGTTATAAAAGTGAGAAATTTGTTCGTTCGAGCGCGCTTATCTCAGTAACTACTGATTCAAATTTAAAATTTGATTAAGGTATATAAAATCATTTTAGTCGTAATTAATGCTACCCATTAAACCTTGAGCTTTAGCTAGAGTCGTATACTTTTCAGATTATATATAAATTTTTCCATTTCCATTTGACAATTTTATCTAAACAAAGCCAGGTTGATATCTAGTTGTGAAATCCTAGTTAAGCGCTGGTCATATTTTTGAAGTGAGTTAAGACAAATGTTGTTTGTTCCGGCAAAGTTGCCGGTTGGCACTGACGCGTAATTACACGCTTTTGTGCTTGCATCGCTAGATGGGTTTTTCTCTTTGTTTATTTAAATACTATAATAATTGCGTTTTATTTAACTTTAAATAAGTTAAATTTAAATGTATAGGTAGAAGTTATATATATGCAATACCTATGTGTACATATGTTGTACCGAAATCTCCCAATTTGAGTCTATCCCTCTAGTGTTAAGGTTAAAGAGCTTAGGTTTTATATGTCAAAAAAGTCAGATAAATATTTTTTAACAGCTTCGCCTACGTCTAAATTTTGAAAATCAAACATGGCATGGTACTTAGTTATACTTAGTTATATATTTAATATCTCCGGACTTTTTTAAATAATTTCCTTTAATATTTTAGATAATAAGATCTTACCATAATTACAGATTATTGAAAGAAAATCTCTAAGCATGTGAATATGTACTGACTATAATTCTACGTCAACAACGTAAATTGTATGTTTAGTATAATCAGTGGAACACGAAGCTTTAACCCTTATCAAAGCCCAATATCTAATTTAAGAGACATTTTCGTTACATACGAGATTTCGATATAATTTAAAAATATACTTGATCCGAGTGGTTGAAAATCTTGGATGAGATAATTATTTTTATTCCGATAAGTATACGTGCTGACGTCCTAAAATACAAATAAACAGTCAATATATGGATGGTTTTTTTTCCAGTTTCACCCTTTAATAGGCATACATTTAGTTTTAGCGTCGGGTTCAACCATACATATTGGTTGGTTGAACCCGTGGTTGTAGTTAAAACTGGAAGAATCTTTAAATTGTTTACACCAGGAGCTCTCAATTTCTTCCGAGGTGCACTTTTATCACATTGTTATTAACAGGAACTATGACGAGGTATAAAAAAAGGTATGAATATATTGTATAGACCTTAGTTAAAATCTGTTCTGAGAAAACTGCCCTACATCAGCAGGAGCTCGTATCCGCTAAACTAAAAATCATTTAACTTTATCATCATTAGGTATCAGAGGACCATTGGTGATCCGCGGACCAGTCGGGAGCCATTATTCTATATTTCTCTAATATTTTATCCCCAAAATTGCTCCCGTATATTTATATTTATCGGATATTCGACATCATCATATCAGCCGGGAGACGTCAGCTGCTGGCCTCCTCCATTGAGAGCCGTAAATACCGGTTCTGGGCCCACACTCATCCATTGGATTCCAGCGATCTTCACTGAGTGTCGGTTCACCTCGTGGAGGGCCTGCCTGCGGCCTCAACGGTCAACAGTTCTGTGAGCTATATGCTCTGCTCACAGATACTTATTTTTCGCAACTCTATATAATAAATATTATATAGAGTATTAGTATGAGTAACTCCGATATTCCTTAAACATATTATATATTTTTAGTAATGACTAAGACTACTGTTACCTGAGCCGTATTTCCACGACGTATCTATAAATTATCATAGTGTTCATATATGTACGTAGTGAGAGCTTACGTACAACGTTCCTGTCATACTAATTAGAAACAAACATTACATGCCTCAGTTTAAGCGAAAACAGGTCTTAGGTCTAAAATTCAAGATTCAATGTAGGATGAGCTATAGTAATCTTTACACACGCTATACATCTAAATTACACATATTAAAAAAAATATGTAAATTTGTGTCTACCGTTCTAGGTAAAAGCTTTCTTAAAATAACTTTTTTTTAAATTCTTTCATATTTTAATTGGGACAATTATAAACAATATATGACTCAACCTGGACTTAAAGCTGCTTTATAAAATGAAAGTATAAAAACGTTTTGGTGTTTTAATTACAACTGCATGCACCAAATTGCATACCAAAATGTCTCTACATCGGGCGCAAAGCAGAACGCGGAGAACGAAGTGTCTTAACACTAGATTCACTTTTGTCTGTATAAATGTATGTATGTGTGTGTTTATATACGCCGGATACTGCTTAGGCACCTCTCGCGATATATATATATATATATATATATATATATATATATATATATATATATATATATATATATATATATATATATATATATATATATATATATATATATATATATATATATATATCTTCTTCTTCTTCCTGGCATTAGTCCCGGCTTTTTGCCAGGGTCTGCCTTCCGACTAAGACCAATCGGTCCATATGAGTGGCGAAGTGGTTTTTTTTTTGTGGAGCGATTGCCATCTGACCTCCAAACCCATTACTGGGAGAAACCAGGAAAGGAAAGGGAATAAGAGGCAGAAAGACTTGGAATATAGGGGAGGGACACCACTTACATGGATTGGATCGGGTTATGAAAGTGGTGGCTCGAGGTCCCGGGGTCGCGTACCCGTATGCCGGAAACCAAATATCGGACAGATAATTGGCTAGACACCCTCTGAGATGTATATATATATATATATATATATATATATATATATATATATATATATATATATATATATATATAAATAATAATTTAACTTCACGCGGCATATAGATGCGGGATACCGCGTGAAGTTAAATTGTTAATAATAATCATTCAAAGAGTAAAAGTACAATATGTTATTTAAAATATGCCCGAGCAGCAGCGTGTTAGCTGGTTGTAAAAAATTTACGACACATATTACTCACGTGTGGAGGAAATTCAATTTATGTCGCTTACGGATATGTGTGTTTTCTATAACATCGGATCCGGTATTATAATAAGGTGATGGTGATCATTGTGGGATTAAGGTCACAGTATAAACTGTTGCTAAAATTTATGAAGATACTTTTAGATATACTCTCGTAACACTTGAGTGAGAGTTCTAACTTTCCAGTTGCGGTGTTCAACGCTGATCTTCACTTATTCACTTCACCTTAGCTACGATTAAGTATTATTAATAAAAAAAAAACCGATATAACAATATAAATATCACTATAGCGGTTCCATATATCATAAATAATTTCACACTAAACATATTAAAATATAAGTAAATACCGATAGATAATAAATTAGATTACAATTTCGAGATTAATATACCACATAATGCTATCTGGATAGCTTTAAGCGATGTTTAAAATAAATATAAATTACAAATGTAGCGCAGTGGCACAGCATCTGACTGTAAGCGCGATGGCTGTGGGATCTTTTCAATGCTCTGGTAAGAAATCGCAGCGTTTAACTCCGCAACTGAACGAGCAATGTCTCAAATTGTATTACAACTATAGTTTTATCATACAACTATAGTTTTTTCAACACAATTTGCCTCTTAGGAAATATTTTTAATAAATTAACAGTGAATAGATGAGGCGCTTAAATTATTGCTAACATTGATAAGATATAATCGTATAGACGGAATTATTTTATGTTTCAGAACAAGCAAGATGATTCACGATAACGAGTGATAATAGACGTTTGATAACTATTGTTATGATAACCTACTGAGCGATTCACGTGATATGGAAATAGGCGAGGCTAGACTGTTCATTTGTTTTTGGGAGAGAGAGAATAAAATAAGGGAGAAATAATAAAATTATATATTATAATAATAATACAAATAATTGCGGTGTTAGGTTACTTCAGGTCGTCTCTGCGTCGTAAATTTTTTACAACCAGCTAACACGCTGCTGCTCGGGCATATTTTAAATAACATATTATATTTTTACTCTTTGAATGATTATTATTAACAATTTAACTTCACGCGGTATCCCGCATCTATATGCCGCGTGAAGTTAAATTAATATATATATATATATATATATATATATATATATATATATATATATATATATATATATATATATATATATATATATATATATATATATATATATATATATATATATATATATATATATATATATATATATATATATATATATATATATATATGTATATATACATATACTTATTTACTTGACAAATCTTTAATACTTGTCAAGGATTTGCGTACTTGACTTTGACACTAGGTTGAGCTTAGGTTTACATTTCATACTTCCCAAAAATAATATAGTAGATTTTGATTAAGAATCCACTAAATTTTCGGCAAAAACGAACCATTCAACTTTGTATTGATGGCATTGACTTATGAGCTTAATTTTTACTGCAAATGATTGACTTAATTTTATTTTTGAGAAAAATTGTCGTGACAGACACATTATATATATATATATATATATATATATATATATATATATATATATATATATATATATATATATATAAGGATTTCATGCACTAAAATATAAAATACAGTGAAAGTGAATGTTTGAGACATTTATTTGGAACAAATCATTTATCCAGATATAAATTCCATCAGATATATTAACACTTTGCACTGTAAGTATTAAAGTTTCGAAACTAGATTTGCATCAGGCACCAGAGCAAGTCCACGACCGTTCATAATTGTTACGTCCGTTGAACTCGCAAGAAAATTAGTTTGTTCATAGCATCAAGTTAATAAACTTTATATGAATTAGTTGTCCGTAGGAAGGGTTTTTAAGAATTATTATAATTTAGTTGTTTTTTCTACAATTCTTCTTATTTTATTCGATTTGTCATTCTAGAGCTTGTAAAATGAGAAATTTGTGTTCTAATTTTGAATATTAAAAAAATTGCATAAGAAAGTGATGTGAGGTGGTTTTTAATTTAAAAACAATTATTTATTTTAGCTTTTAAACCCAAATTATAAAACTTACCATAGGTTAACGATATATACCACATATAACCGTCTAGCCAAAGATGACCTACTGTAAGGACATTTAGTTCTTCAGGATATTCAATGGCGGAACTCAGCGCCACACCTCGTCTCCTCGTCTTACCAGAACGGGGAAATGATATGAGTACACTCTATGATTATTGATACGTTATCATTTTAAATACTACAGGGACTTCCTGTTTTTCCATTTTATCATTAATATACAATATTGTCTTACAGTATATATATATATATATATATATATATATATATATATATATATATATATATATATATATATATATATATATATATATATATATATATATATATATATATATATATATATATATATATATATATATATGTATATAACAAAAAATGTTTGATTTGCTTGTGCCAAAAAATGCACAAGTAAGAATTTAAAATGTAATATTGAATTTTGGATCTTTATTAAGAGCGGGACTCTTAACCCACGATGATTTCTATTTAAGCTCCAAAGTTAGCGGAGAGTACAGAGATTAATCACTTAGATCGATAACCCAAGCAAAAATTAAAACACTACGCACGTCCTGTACATATATACCTATATACCTATGTATAGCAAACAATTTAATGTTAAAATTGTCTCACACTTAGTATGCGACATGATAGATTACATAATCTCACTAACTGACATATTTAAATATAAATAAGCGAAAGTTGAGACAGACAGCTTACAAATACAAAATCTATATAGGTAGGATCTATACGGTAGTTACTTCGACAAAAGGATCACTATTCCACTCAATCACATTATAATTGCTCCAAACGAAATTTCCTTTCAGCGTCAAAGGAGCTTCTAGTGCCAAATACAATATAGCTTTAGCTCCTTCTTCAAATACTTTGGTACTTTTTCTATCCTCGCGACTACTGACGTTTCCAGGGTTCACACAATTTATAACGACACCTTTGTTTGACCATTCTCTATGCTGCAAGAACGTGACAGCGCTTAACGCTACTTTACTAACGGCGTGCACACTCATGCCCCAGCCTTCAGTTTTCTCTACACCTTGCCTTGCAGCTTCCTCATACTCTTGTAATATCTCCACTAGTTGGTCTTCAGTGAGCCTCGGATTGCTGATCCTAGATCTTATCTCTTCATTTTCAATTGTAGCTAAAAGCCCAGCGGGTCCCGAAACGTTGACAACTCGCGCGTTTTCCGTCAACAGAGGATAAATTAGTTTGCCAAAATTAATATATCCGTAGAAATTGACACTCAGCGTCCGCCTCACTTTTTCAGTGTAAGAGACATTCTTTTCTGGTATGTAATCAGTATTGTTTATCAGCAGATCAATCCTTTCATCCAAATCTTGCATATGATGGCGAAAGTTAATGATACTCTTCGTATATGTCACGTCCATTCGGAAATATTCGACGTTTGCACCATTTTGTTTGAACGCTTCACTGATGGAGTAACCTGATGATTCATCTTCAGTTGTAAAATATATTTTCCCTTTGTAGAGTTTAGTTAGTTTTTTTAAAACGTGATACCCTAAATTACTGCTCGCTCCCACAACGACAGCAACGTTACTCATAGTGGCTAAAATAATACTAGCAGTGGATATTATCGCTATCTGAGGCCATCGCATCCCGCGTGGCCTTATCTGGAAAATGACAAGCGACTATTTTAGATAAGTTTTCGCGTGAACATGGTACTGGAGAATTTTTAATAGCTGAGATTGGCTGATGCTGGGTTTCAACAGCTATAAGGTTTAAAACTTTTAAATTAAATAAATTGCATTTTAATATTATTTATGTAAACTCTATTGGTAATATAATTTTTCAATCTGAATTTACTGAAACCGGATTAAGAATTTCAGGTATGTAAGATGATAAAAGGTAGATTGCGTAATTAAGCGCTGATAACAAGTTTTTAAAAAGTAGAAGCCATTTTTAATCACCTACCGTCATTAGTGCTATCTGACATTGATAGTGTGTAAACAAGTTCAATGGTAAATATTTTCGAAGTCTAGGACACGAAGCAGATAACTGATTTTGGATCATTATACATATTTATTGATTTATTTAGCTTGAAGCTTCACATATTTGTAGTGTAATCTGAGATAACTGACTGACCTTTTTGACCTGAAATTTTCTAAATATTTCTGAAATTTTCAAAATGCAATTTTTTTTTATAAAGTCACGACTTCTAGACTATTAATATATTATACATGTAGATTACAAATCAAATTCAATTTAAAATAATTTTATTCACATAAAATTTTTTTGAACGTCAAAAACGTTACCACCGGTTCACTAAAGTTAATGCCTCAGACCTGAGAAGAACCGGCGCAAGAAATTCAGCGGGACATTTTTTTTATATAGTCATTTACAATTTTACAATTATTCATTGTTGACAATGATACGCTTGAGATAGACTGGAGCGAGCATTTCATTCCCGAGGCGTGTTATTCAGAAAACTGCATCGATTCCATATCTGACCTATCAATTAAATAGAGAATAAAGACCCCACTTGTTAACTGTTGCGTGGGATATTTATTAATTTCTCTTTCAGCATCTTTTTTGCGAGCGTATCCCCTCTCGCGAATGTATACAACGTAGTACCTCAAATTTCCATGTAAGAATTTATTTATTTTAGCAATTTTTTTTTAACTGTCAATTAATTTTATTTATATATTTTGTTGTATGCACTTTACGTATGTTAGCTTTTTGAATGTGTGTTTGTAGGGCAAGTATTTTGATAGGAACTTATATATATATAAATATATATATATATATATATATATATATATATATATATATATATATATATATATATATATATATATATATATATATATATATATATATATATATATATATATATATATATATCTATATAACTAATTACCTATTTTACATAGTGTTCAAGAAGTATTATTTTTCAAGTTTTCAAATTCCCATTTGTGTTAGATAAATAAGGCTGCCTGTAAGCGCGACGGTTGCAGCTTCGATTCTCATTTGAGTTGATGAATTATTTTAATTTTCTATCACTACTAAGAAGAAGAAGTAACAATGTGCTTAAAATTGTAAAACGGAGTGTCTTAACACTGGATTCTCTAAATTCTGGATATAAGCTACGAAAAATCGCTGAATATTTCTGCTTGGTCAGAAGACGGAGGACTTAGTGATTACACTTTAACTATAAACCTATGCCTATGTACAATAAAAAAAATCTCACAAAATATTTAAAAAAAACTAGCTTAGCTTATAATTATTAGCGTTTATTCTTAGCCATTAGTTATAATAGTTAATAGAATTATAAGTGATATCAATAATACCACTGTAACAGGAAACGGTTAGGGATTTCTGATAGCCTTGACGAAGGGTCGTCTAATCGAAACAATTATGTTATAATATTATATTTTAATAATACTAGTGATGTGCCCTGGCCTTGTCCGTGTTGGAGTGTAATATTTTTTTATTATTTTGAGTTAACTTTTTTTCAATATTAAATAAAATCCCGTCGTGGATTATAGTAATATATACAAATATTCATATAAATAGTATATAAATAGTCTGATTTTTTTTCTAATATAGTGTGTTATATATGCTCTAATATAGTGTGTATACCCAGCATATAGGGTAGGCTGAAAGGAACTGGTGTCAAAACACTACGAACTACTTATAAAAAAATAAAAATATCTTATTCTCCCGAGTGGGGATTGGAACCCGCAATAAACGTGTTCTTTTTACTATTAACTGTACAATATATTTATATGGCAAGGTAATCATGATTTTTACTTGCAACTAAAATTCAAATATCAATAATAACAAATGCTTTCGTTCCATACATGAATAGCTGACGTGGACTAAGTATTCTTTCCATATCATTAACTTATATGGCGTTTTGGGATCGCAGTTTTAACGTTTATTGTGGTATTAATATAGTTACGCTGCATGTAAAAGTTTTTGGTAATAGCGTAAGAGGAATATTTAAAGTTTACACGCTTCGAGCTTTTTTCGATAAATATATAATGAAATTTGAGAAGCTTAATTTCACGTATATCTAATTAAGATACCATCCAAGAAATTTGATGGTAGAAAAAGTATCCAAAGGATGGTCTCAAAGTGAAATCAAAATACTACAGAAAAAGATCGATAGGGGATCGTTATATTTGTCTTGGAGCTTTCAGGACTGTGGAACTTGACTATCACTAGCAGACGTGTTTTTTTCATGTTAATATTTTTTTTAGTTTAGCAGTAAGCTACAAATATAAGCCATATTTAGTCTGATGGAATATGGAGAATGATTCATTTTTTTTAGTTTAGCAGTAAGCTACAAATATAAGCCATATTTAGTCTGATGGAATATGGAGAATGATTAATTTTTTTTTAGTTTAGCAGTAAGCTACAAATATAAGCCATATATAGTCTGATGGAATATGGAGAATGATTCATTTTTTTTAGTTTAGCAGTAAGCTACAAATATAAGCCATATATAGTCTGATGGAATATGGAGAATGATTCATTTTTTTTAGTTTAGCAGTAAGCTACAAATATAAGCCATATTTAGTCTGATGGAATATGGAGAATGATGTCACGTGTCATGTATCAGATTCTTCTTCAAACGCAATCAATTTTTTCATCCATTTACAATCTCATTGTCTTTGAGATACACCTATAACAATATATCTTCTACAGATGTTCACTATTTCAATAGTAAACGAATGTTTAAAAAAAAAAAATCTCAGCTTAGTGTACACGAGTACATTGAGAGGAACGTCTGAAATCGTCGTTAAAGTGGCTGTTTGCGAGATGCTCGTTAATATTTAAAAGAAATATTTAAAAAATATTTAAGTAGGAATGTTGTGGCCTTAGTATATTACAATTTGTACTATGTTGTCTGAATGTTGTGTTTTTTTTTGATTAGGGCAAATGTTATAAGTCCGTCGTGGCGCAGAGGCACAGAATCTGCCTGTAAGCGTGACGGTCCGTGGGTTCGATTCTCATTCGGGAAGAACGAATGAATTTCATTTTCTTCAAAACGCTACGTTGAGCTTTCTTGCCTACCGTTCTCTCTGCCTAAAAAAAATTATATTTTATCTAAAATAACATTCAATATACCATCTCGCTCTCTAATCAGCCTATACCTATTTATTAAATTAATAAGATTTGACAAACTAAATTCAAAATTACATATTAAAATCTATAATTTATTCAACTGAACTAAAGCGTTGGAAGAACGAAAGCTCGAAGAGCGATCACTGCGTTCATATTTCATAGTACAAAGTATAGAAACTGGGCACTTATAATAATTCCTTTATGCTTTCCATTACTTTCAAAGTTCAAAGCTCCTTGTAGGTTCGTTATTAGTTTAAGAAAATCCTTAATAGACTCTTAGGGAACTTAGATTGATCTAAAAGTTTGTAAAATTATAATTGTATGGCATAAAAGGAATTTTTTATGCTAAAGCAATTCAAATAGTCCTAGTTGAATAGAGATCAAATGACTAGAAATCCTTTGTATATGCGCTATAATTAAAGAAATTAATTAAATTAACCTTAATTTTACAAAGTGTTTCCTCCACTCTCCGCTCCAATGGCAACTCCAGTGGTATAGTGACATCGCGTGGATGGAACCCACAATCTTCACGTTAACAGGCGCCTGCCACTGCACCAATATCACCAGTAATATAAAAGACTGAAGCAAAAAAAAGAGAAGCACGAGAGAAATTAAAAAAGCCAGTCATACTTGAATAGAATAGAACTCGCGTTGTATATAAAATAATCTGATAAAACATCTCTAGTTGGTTTAAAATTAAAAGTCATCGACGCTGCATTCAACCTTCTTGAAAGCAAGCGCCGTAGTTTTATTGCGATGGAAAATTAAGTCGCTAGATACAGACGGTATACATTTAAAGCAGAAATATATGTGTATATATAGGTATTCTAGAAACTAGTGCATTGTGATTTAAATAATTCAGTTTACATTTATATATAAAAGTAGGGGCTTATATATATATATATATATATATATATATATATATATATATATATATATATATATATATATATATATATATATATATATATATATATATATATATATATATATATATACTCGCTTTATACCTAGTGGTATAGCGAGAGAGAACGGAATATACCTCTTACGCCTCGTCCACTGTCATTAGCCTCTTCATACATACCCTCCATGGGGTCCTCATGCTTTTCACGTGACCTTCCTCTTCTTCAGTATCTTCGACACTGAGTTCTCTAAGGTCAACCGAGGTCTTCCTCTACCTCACTTACTACTGATCCTTGTTGCATATATCTTTTTAGAATCATTTTATCAAATAGAAATTTTATCAAATAAATTTCAATTAAGTTAATAGTTAAATTCACAAGTTGAGTGTTTTAAGCGTTTTGTGGAAACTGTGTCGCAGTGGGGTACCGTGTGACTGTAAACACAGTGGTTGGAGGTTCAATCCACATAGAAAGCGAATTTTATTTAGGTTCTCGCTGTATCCCATATAAAAGAGAGTGGAACGGAGGGAACCTAGCGTTCCCGCTCTCCGCTTTTCGAGACACAACGCCGTGCTTTGCCTAGTTACCAGAGCGAATAAAATGAAAATAATTCATTCAAACGCAACGGTTGTGAGTTCGATTCCCACTAAGGAAGGTGGTTTACTTAATTTCCTCGATCTAGTAAAAAGTAAAACCGAAGTGATCAGTTCCGCCACTCAACACGCAATGTTTCAAAAGTTGGGTGGAAAGGGGGGATCCATTCCCTTCTTTCCACCTAACTTGCCTCAATGCCCGGTTACCTCTGTCTACTCTACTGTTTGCGGGAAAAAGCGTGAAGCTTATTATATTAGTTTAAAATCTCTCTTTTTAACACTGCTAACTAACAGTACCGACAGTATATGTTAAGAATTAACAAGCTAATCATAATGCAAGCTAAACCTTAAGTCGGTGAACAAAACTTGAGCTCGCCTAACTTCGCCCTCTAAGCTAAACTAATGTGTCTTAATCCGAAGTTAAAGTTTATATGCATTATCCGTAACATTATTATTACCTGTAGTAATTATAAATTGTGACATATTAGATTATCACACGATTTATGTTCAAAATTTCACTTCCTCTATGTAATTTGGGTAATGATTTCATATTATACGGTAGTAAGAAAATAAGTTTTTATTGACCCAAAGAGACTAACTTTTGCCTGTAACTTCGTCTTCAAGGTCCAATGGAAATGTCTATGACATACTCATGTGATACTTTATAAGTGCCCGAAGTAATTATGACCAAGCTAAAAGTAAGTACAAGATTAAAATATGTTGTAAATGTCAAACCAAGGAAGGAGACATGCCAGCTCCAACGAACACACGTTGAGTGATCTCTATGAAGATAATATTACTTATTTATATTGTATCGGGGTAGTACCCTCATCAATTCTCTACCAAACACCTTTTCTTGTCAACGAAACCACAGCTATCTTTTTGGTTGATCATGTAAAAGAAAAATATTTGACCCATGATCTTCAGATTATTCAGAAAAAACAGCCATTTTGATATCTCTTGCGTTCTTCTTTTTAAAACCTTATCACCTAAGATAATCAAACTGATAGTGAATCTTGGCCTTTAACATAACCGCTACTAAAACTTCAACTTCAACATAGAACTCAAAACAAGTCCAAGATCATATGTGATGTAAGGTTCTGTCAGGATACTTCAATATTTTAATTTCACAAATTCTTCAAACTATCTAGATTCACTGAAACCAATTTTTCATATTCCTTTCTCATTGGTAAATCTTGCAGTATCAACCTTCTTAATAAGCAAAGAAAATTCCAATTATGTTCACCTCTTGCAACAGCGCCAACCTGATATATGAACGAATGAATGAATATGATCTTACTCTAGCTACGATGAAATAATCTTTTTATAAGTAAGCAGCTCTTAACATATGTCGATCATTTGGCTTCAAATATGCTGATCTACTAGAAATAAGCAACTATGTTTTTATTCTTTCGTATGTTCGTATATTCGTCCGCGTGATTCCAAACCACCACTCCAGAAGTCCGTTTTTTTCTCTCTCTTGCATTACAGGGAACCCTGGAGGGAGGTTGTCTCTCAAAACTTCTAAAGTTTGTATGATGGAGATAAGGATATCGGCCCATACGCCACTAGTAAGAATACTCATTTTATCTGTAGCTTGAAGCACAACCAAAACAGCTTGGAGTAGACCGCTTTGTATTCTTATATGCACCTTTATGTCCGCGTTCCAAACCTGCGACTAAATTTATGTTTAATCTTACATTATTCATGAATTGAACAAGACGAATTCCGGTATGTAATTTCACCAAACAACACGACATGGTTTCAAATACGGACAGGTTTTCTATCCATCCTTCTACGTGAGATAAAGCGTTTAGCTGTAAAACTATAAATTTTGCTATATTATTATCCCCATGAGCCATAATTTTAAATAAACTTAATATACATTTAGGTTATTAATAGTAACAATTTCCTGCGATTTATTCACCGGATGCATTTCGATCCGTCAGCTTTTAGGTAAATTGAGGCAAAGCCAACAATAAAATATTATACCTATTGTGTCAATATTTTCGAGAGGTTCGCTGTACCACTGCTCTAGTTACATTGCTAAGTATGATTTTGATTTCGAGCCGGTTTTCGATTTAAGGCTTAATTTTGGATATAAAATATATTAATTTTCCTTTAAATAATTTTAATCGCCCGTGGCGTAGAGGCACACCGTAGCTGTGGGAACTTTATTATTTACATTTTCCCCCTCTTTCAAGACAGAATGAGTAGTTTATTTCCACCCCTTAAATGTGGAATTTAGGCGGAGATGGGGCATCGAGCTGTCTTACCACAAATAAAATCTATTTTTGTAATCTCTTGGGTGCTTCTTACTTTCCAAGACAGAAGTGGCGCACGAAATTTTAATTTTATTTATTTTATACAAGTCGACATAAGTCACCTCTCAGTCTCTTCATCTGGTGCAGAAACATAAAGCCTATGTGCCAAAACAGCGACAGTATTGACTATATTTAATCTACTAGACGATGACTTGTGTTTATTTCACCACCTAGTAAGTTAATATGCGGCGTTGAGTACCGCCAACTTAAAAGAAAGTGTATAAAACAAAATACATAAAAAAATACATTTCTATTAATATTTTCCCATAATATATATGTAAAATAACACAATTTTTCCGATATTACGAAAATATTTAGTCACATGAAAGTAAAATTGCAAGTGACGGATTTAAAATACGGCGTCAGTAACATTTTGTGTTGCCGCTGGCATCTTTGTAGATTGTGATTTTTCGGTTAACCGCGAACTTTTTACTTTATGTAATATTGAGGTATTAATGGAACCTAGTAGCTACGATATAAATTAAATATCACTATACAACTATTTTAATGACACAATTAATTAAAAGAATGCTTCAAGATCAATAATATCAAGTTGTAATTTTTTTCAACTTTCTCGGGATAGCGTTTCCCGCATATAACAGAATAAGCAGAGAAAATCTAGTGCTACGACACTCTATACCCCGCTTTCCGCCCGATTTACGAATCATTGGGTGGTGAGTGGCAGTATAAAATTCAGCGAGTAAATTCAAAATAATCTTTTTTCCCTATTAGGTATTGAATCCACGATCGTCGCGTATTACCAGATGACTGTATGTATGATGATGTATCACGGCGGTCATTATGGGCCCGCCTTATAAAGTCGTTATGTCGTTATTGATTTCCAAAAAAAAAATGTAGACACTACATACTGTTTAGATTTATTTTTATTTTTTTTAGATACAACTCTTACTTACTCTCATGCTCTTGTAACAATGGGTGCCACTGCCCTCTACATACTATAAAAACCAAGTCCTCAATCATTATATAGAGTGACCCAACCTCCCAACTGAGCCTAGTTGGTATAACTTATTACATAATTATCCATTTTTAGTTTCATTCCAGTAGAGAAAGAATAGGAGTAATTAGGGCAGTAACTTGCATCTCTATGTTCTTTTGTTTGTCCCTCAAAACCCTTTGTAGTGGAACAATGCTTACCGAACGTGTACGTTGTTACATGCTAATGGGCAGGCGCTAACGTAAGATTCCTATTACGATAAAAAGGTCAATATTTGGTGTGATGTTATAATTAACACACACACACACACACATATATATATATATATATATATATATATATATATATATATATATATATATATATATATATATATATATATATATATATATATATATATATTTAAAAATACATTACAACAGTTTTAAAGTGTTATTCCTAAGATAGAAGATATTTTTTCGAATAGTAGGAGGGTAGGTTCAGATTTTTACGTTACGTTAAATTTTTTAAACATTTTCTAAAAAAGGTCCTTTCAAACTAATTGTAATTAATACAAAAAAGCGAATATTTTAATTATAAATAATACCGCCAAATTTGCTCTACTATCATGCAGATCTTTCAGATTCAGAATTTATCAGGTGTATCCAATCAGGATAAATTTTTTATGGTAAAATTTCAAAACAATAAAAACAGCTAAGCTACTGTCTAGCCTTGGCGTGGAAAGTTGGCACTCCATTGAAGGGGAAACAAGTAATATATTATGTATGGCGCTCGTACGTTTAAACGTTTGAAAATTTAAGACGACTGTCCCTGCCACAGTAAACGATTAGAATAAAGACTTTTAAGAGGGGATAACTTTGTCTGTGGCGTCAGTAAGACCACAAACCATGTTTGATATTTTTTTTATAGCTACATGCTGGGTAGTAAGAGAGAATTCGAGATATTGTGCTATGATTGGCGGTACTCAACGCTGCACCTGTATAATCAGCGTGTGAAAATAGTATATTCTACTGAATAACTGACTGACTGACTAACTGACGTAAGTACGACACAACCTTCGCTTTTTAGTCTGTCGCAGTCCCATAGCCCCCATTGGCCTCTAAAACCTATTTTGTGGTATATTACTTTGATCTCCATTTTGCGTCCTTGGTATCGGGAGGCACCACCAACCTTTATCAAGACAAAGTAAACAAACATCTCATCTAAATTATAAATATAAATATTCACTCTAGAATATTTGTCCTCCAAAATGACTTTCAATCCGACTACCACACCTTTAAGTTAATATGAAAGCTTTTCTAATATTACAAATGATAGGCATTTTAAAAGTATTCTTCGGCTTACCTCCTATTTGTTTAGTGACTGATTTCTAAGCGCTGCATCGTATCTATCATTAATCAAGTCATGGAACTAGCAAAGATGCATAATTCAACTCTACACTCTACAAGCCATATGATATTGTTCCGCTACGAAAAGCTTATCTTAGTACAGACATTAATTTTAATGAGCTAAGCTCAATGGGGACTCAGATTGAGAATATGAGGCGGCGTTCTGTGATCGATCGTTTTTGGAATTGGCTGATAATGGTGTGTTATAGTTAACCTATTTCTGAAGTGCCGTTGGCGCAGTAGTTCGATTTGTTTGATTTAATGTAACGATTGAGGAAATGAAAGTAATGTTAACATTGAGTAGTATATATATGTCTTCTGTTACTGGGTGACTAACAAAATGACACAACGCAATTATAAATTTATGTAGAACGTTAAAATGTGGTATGTAGGGTCCTTGGAGAGTTAGAGTACTTGAGATGATTTCCCGAAATTCCAACGGGGACGGGAAAAAGTGAGGTTCTATATTTTATAGTCAACACAAAAGAAATTGCGGGATACATCTCCTTTAATATATAACTAGTGCTTATACTTATTGAACTGTTTATTTATCATATTATATATCCATATTTGTAAATATCAAGTTTTATTTTTGTTTAATTTATGTGTGTACATATAATAATTTATATACGTATTTTGTAATTAATTGTAGTATATTCTCAGCCGCTGCTTATAACACATCCACTCCTATAGGTTGGCTGGAAGAGATCTCTTGTAGGGATAATACCTTTGTGTACTATGTTATTACCCATCTATGTTTTTTATCTCACTGCCCCAATTATATAAAGAATATTATATTATTGGCGCAGTGAGATTTTATTTTAAATTAGTAAATTTTTTATAAAAGTTAGAAGTCTAAGCTTAAACATGAATGGTGTATGGTATATGACCGTGGGTTTGATTTCAAAGCGCGATTCCAAACAATAAGTTTTCTTGTCTGTCTAATTTACTATAATATACGGAATAAACGGAATAGAGTGTGCTATCACTATGATTGTAATGAATTGTGGCAACAAATTCCACAACTCAACACCCAATGGCGGCAAGTGAAGAAAATGTGGAATACAGGGTGACACAAAAAAGATCAATGATTAATAAAACGAATACGAATTGCGATCCTTTGCGTTTATATTCAAATACTTCCACCAAACCACGTTGGTCACATTGCCACACTACTCCAGCTCCTAATAAATACACGGCTTTGACAACTCAGCAACGTAGCGAGAATGTAATCTTAAGATACCAAAGTAGACTGGTAAATGATACGTCATTATCCCTTCGTAGGGAAAGGCCCATCATTTAATATTATTACTGTTATCATCTACTGCGATAGAACGGGTCAATCGGTGAGTGTTACATTATTTTAGTTATTGCTTACAACTAGACGCAATATGTGATAAAAGCTTCATATTGAAGAGTGTCTGAGCTTTTTAAAGGGGGCTGAGCTTTTGAGGGCATTTATTTTGAACTTGGAAGAGTTGTTGAAAATTGGAGAGTACATTTGCCTTAGTACGTAATGGTGGGGGTGCTAAGGGAAGGGCTTTTTTTTAAATCTCACCCCTAAGAGTTTAAGATAAAAGTTTTATTTAAATTTTTTTTATATATTTTTTTATTATTCAGTACAGGCACATACAGTCCGCACGTTTTCATATAAATTCTTCCATACATTTTCAATTTTATATTTTTTTCTTTGACATTACTCAAAACTAGAGTTACGTGAATATATAATCATTTTGTTAATTTTATTTTTTATTAATTAGTAAAACACACCACGGACATGAGTCTTCCGTGCTTTTGGTACTCTTTTATTTTTCTATATGTGTTTGTTGTGATATTGTATTTTATTTAATTATTGATGAGCACAATCAAGCACATCACTGTGTACAACAAAAGATTTCACACACCACTATTGGAAAGTTTTTATTCCTTAGAGGTCCAGTCATTTGTAAAAATTGTGAGCTTGTAAGATTGTATGAAACTCAGTAGGTATAAAAGCTTAATTTAAGTCCACGCAGATGTAGTCGCGGTTTGCTAGTTGTATAATATAATGGTTTCAAATTCAAATAGTTTTATTCAAAGTAAGAATAGTTGATTATTTTGAAAGTCAAAACATTAATATATTTTTTTTTATAACCATACATACCTTTAATAATGAGAAATAAGTACAAATTTTCAATATATATATATATATATATATATATATATATATATATATATATATATATATATATATATATATATATATATATATATATATATATATATATATATATATATATATATATATATATATATATATATATTTCTTTTTAAATCGAATTAAATATCTCTAACAGCTAGGTAGAGTTTAATTTACTACCAATGTTGTCCTCTTGTTCGATATTCTACTAATTTTCCACCTCAGGAAGCTTGTAGTCTCTAGAGACTTTGGACTGTCAACATTTGGTTAGCGCACACCCGTTCTATCCTGTCGAAAATTGATGGTACGTACATGATACCAGGACTAGGCCATTGTTGCCTTAACTACGAATTAATTTTAAATTTACATAGCACAGCTTAAAGAGCGCTATTGTGTTATATATAGTGAGGTAGTGTTCTCTACATCGTAGAGGTCATCGTTGTTCAGTGGCACGGAGTCTGATTGTAAACGCGATGGTCGTAGATTCGATTCTTACTCGAAGAAACGAATCCTTTTCATAGCTTTGCTAGCAAGACAGCGCGGTGTTGAGTTCCGTTACCAACGAAGTATGGAAAATAGGGAACGGTGAGTCTTGATACTAGGTTCTAGATTCCGCCTGAAAATTAGTACGTTCTCGTTCTTATATTAAATTATATGAACAAGGTTATCTTATAGTTTCAATAAGTTTCCCATCAATAATGTTTTTCGTGTTGAAAATCGACGTAATATTTTAATGGTAAAAAGCCAACTGCAATTTTACCCCAAATAAGAATCGAACCCGTACCAATTACAAGCATATACAATAAGATACCAAATCACTACGTCAGAATGCCATTATTTGATATTTGCGAGGCGATAAAATAAAATCATTATTAATTCCACGCTCCATTCTCATTTCAAAGGTCACTCGAATATTTAGCACAAAAATGAAACCGTTTATTTTCCCAAAATGAATTCCATCTCGCGACCAAAACAAGGCGAGATTCACGAAGGCCTGACACAAAAATCAGATGCGCTATCTGTGCCAAACTCCACTTCCAAAAAGGTGAAACTAATTGAATGTTTGCATAATACATACATAGCGGCCTCAATACCACTGCCGTGTAGCTCACGTTATTATCTTCTGGAGTAACGCCAGGAAAATATACTTGCTAGCTAAAATTTTATTTGATACTTGATTTGTAGTAATTTTTTTATAATATTAAAAAACTAGAACTTAACACTAGGTTCTTTTGGTTCCCTCTGCTTACACTGCCATGTGCGGGATACAGCGTGAAGCAAATTTTTTTATTAAAGAATTATACTTAGATTCTACTAATACTGCTGTTCCTACGTTTAAGAAAAAAAATGAAAATAATAATATTATAAAAGTTATTTTTTAAGCACGAAGAGTCAGTACACGTAAGTAACTTAACAAATTTTCCGATTTTCCATACACATAAGAAAATCTAAGCTTCTTCCTCTATAAAATGACTTAAAAAAAAGCTGAAGGAAATTACACACTCTCAGCACATTAAAATTATTTTTCCTTATAAAACTTTTTTTACCTTCACTTTGTATCCATCCCGCATACAGGGCAGGGGGCAGTAGGCAGGGGGAAACCTAGTTATAAAAACTTACTTATTTTCAGCTTCATGCTTTATAACTAACTAGAATCTAGTATCAATACACTCAGTTCTCCGCTTTCTTAGTAAAGCATCTACGCGCTTTCTACTAAACCAAAGAAATGAAAACTCATTTTCCGATAAGGATGGACCCACAACCTTCGAGCTTACATCCTGACACTGTTCCACTGCAGTCCATTGGCCTTTACTTATTTTCAAGAATTCATATAAGTATATCCCATGGACTATTATTATCAGTAGAAATATGTTGTATCAACAGAAGAGATAACACCGATAAAAATGTTTATGTATAAAAATCTTTAACGCATTCGACAGTGAATCGACAGGATGCTGGCAGGTACATTATCTCCACGCTCGGTTGATTTACTTCAATTGTTTTAGTGCATCTACACCTATTTATGGAGGAAAAATGTAATGGAGGAAAAAATGGCTTATAGGAAATATATATATATATATATATATATATATATATATATATATATATATATATATATATATATATATATATATATATATATATATATATATATATATATATATATATATAAATATATATATATATATATATATATATATATATATATATATATATATATATATATATATATATATATATATATATATATATATATATATATATATATATATATATATATATATATATATATATATATATATATTAGTAGTAGATTCAATTCCTGCAGCATTATATTTGATATGTATGTATTCATTTGATCTAGCTCAGGCTTTCTTGATCTAATGGGACTGATGGTGGTGATGGTGATGGTGGTGATCGATCCCAATTCGGAGAAATAAATTATTTCTATTTCTGGTAAGACAAAGGCGTTTAGTTCTGCCACCCAAAATGCGGGGTCTCAAATAACAATGGCTAGGAGTATATATAATATTTAGCTGCTATAGAACTTTGCAAGAAAAACTATTTTTTTAGATAACTCCCTCTTTAATATTAGTATTAAATTTTTTTTAAACTAATTCCAGGAAAGCTAATTTTTATCAGTATGAAAAATTAAGTCAGATTATTATACTGCCTTTGGCTCTATAAATGATTTCAAATTAATAAGTTCTATCGTAACACAGCCAGTACCAGAAGGTCACGTAACAATAATAAATAATGCACACACAATAAACGCTGTAAAGGGTTCCGGATATTCGAATTTCAAATCACTACATTGCGTACTGCAGGTATGCGCCAATGATTATTCATTGAATTTAGGCGCTATATGCTTATAATTTATATATATATATATATATATATATATATATATATATATATATATATATATATATATATATATATATATATATATATATATATATATATATATATATATATATAACACTTTAAATTGTTCTATTGAATAACATTCTTCTTTTAATTATAAACAAAAATTTTCAATCATGAAAGAAAATAAAATTAAAGAACTCGTGTCATGACGGCACAGTGTCTGATTGTAAAATGTATTGTTAGTTCGATTCTCTGGTAAGCACACGAAACGTGACGCGACTTAACAGGGGGTTTCCTCTGCCATCCGTGCTATATCCGGGAAATAACAGGAAGCTATAAAATAGTAGCATATAATTAAAACATTTTTATATTAAAAAGTGGAATTTGTAAGCACTAACCACATTTTACATACAGACCAAGCACGTACTTTAATGTACTACACTACACTGATGCTGATACACTAGCTGGAGATGATGAATGGCTGTAGCGCGGCAGTTTGTACCACAAGATATAGCATTTGTTGTAATTCATACTTTATTATTTATGTATTTTGTAATGACATAGCTTTTTGGTTTAAAATGAAACTACCGAATTAGTTGAGTATATTCTGTAAACTGTCTGTTTGTGGACTCGATTATCACTAGGGAAGAATGATTTTTTTTTATTTTTATCTTCTGCGGCAACAAGATAAGGCGTGACGTTGAGTTCCTCCACTCAACACGCAATGCCTTGAAAGGCGGAAAGTGGAGAACGGAGTGCCTTAACACTAGGTTTTTTCTGCCAACACTTCTATTTGTGGGTTACAGTGTGAAATTGGAATTTGGAAACCCGACGTTTCAAAAACTATGTAGTCCGTCGTTACGAGAAAACACGGTTAAAATATTTTCGAATCTTTTAAATTATACTGTAAAATATATATTATAGAGTATTTGAATGTACTAAAATGGAGATCCGTTGATGCGTGAAATAGGTACGTATTGCCATAGCAAAGTGTATGTCACTTTATGCTACTGTACTGTTTTAAATTTTCTATTGCATTATTAAAAACTAGTTGATGCCTACAACTTTGTTTACGTAAAGCTTTTTTTGTTCCTTGCCATTCGATTTTTTATTTCCCGGATTACCGTTTTTTTTTCTTATTTTTTTTTGGTTTAGCTTGTCTATTGTGGTTCTACACTATGTGTTTAAGATACTTGTTTTTTATATATCAAAACATCATTGAAAAATGTGTTTCACATAAACTAAATTTTTTAAGTGCCATTTCTTATTATATATATTATTAATTATTTTATATAATTATTTATTTTTATTGTTATTATTATTTTATATAATTTCACTGGACATTATGGTTTAGCACGATGTTTCAGATTTTCAATTTCCATATTTCAACAAAAAAAATGCTCATTAACCTCAAGATTTTTTACAATAGAGCCATTTTCTTATTTCTTATACTTTAGTTGATCTATCGTGTTGGTCTACATCAGGTGTCTCAGATCCTTGATATTTATATGTCGATCGTATTTCATCATTTTTGCTATCACAGTGTTTGATTTTTTTCTAATAATTTAACTGGACTGCTTTGATACTGTATCAGGTATGCCAGTCAAGAAAAATCTTTGAATTTCTGATTTTAGTCTGTATGAGCGTGGCAAATTTCATACAATTTCTCCTCTCCTTCACGTATTAATATTGAATGTGTTAAACGCGCCACGTTTGAAATTATAACTGAATTATAAATACAAGGGGAAAAACCTAAGGTAATCTATCTATACTATAATAAAACAGTAAAAAAATAATGCAGGGCGATGAAAAAACGCTAACGGAATATAAAACTATGATTTTTTTTGTTTTTTTTGTAAACGCTCTTTGTTGGATATGCTGGACAGATTTGAATAGTTTTGTTCATTGTATAACTATCAGATTTTGTTTTCTAGGCTTTAATTTATTTTTAATACTGGCACACCTGATACAGTACCAAAGCAGTTCAGCAGAAATGTAAGAAATAATGAAATGTTGCCATAACAAAATTGATCGACCCTAAAAAAATATTTTCTATCGACATATAAAAAGCAAGGATCTAGAACACCTGATGTAGAACTAGAATAGATCAGCTAAACTATAAGAAATAAGAAAAGGGCTCTTTAGTAAAAGTTGTTGCGCATAGTCAACACTTTTCTTTGACATATATTGACATACCTAAGATCTGGAGTATCTCATGATGAACCAGCGAAACTGTATTTTTAACATTTCATGATATTTTGATATATATTAATATATAATTGATATATATTTATATATAAATCTAGAACACCATATGTAGAATCACATTAGATAAGCTAAACTATGAAAAGAAGAAAAAAATAGGTAAATCGGTAAATGAAAATGGGGCAAGGATCGCAAAGATCGCTAGCAAAGTTGAGGGGATGTACTAGTATTGAATTTGAAATTATTACCACCCTATAAAAACAGGGTTTGTTTTAATTATATATATAAATATAATTAAATATGGGAATACTGAAATAGGCTAGGCCTAGCAAACCTAATTTTTAGTAACCGACATGAAAAAGTAAATCATTTATCAATACTAATATGGTCCAGCTGAAGAATTTTCTTAGTTGTTCTCTCTAATCTCAGGAACTAAATTGATTTATATATATATATATATATATATATATATATATATATATATATATATATATATATATATATATATATATATATATATATATATATTTCACCAAACCAGGCGAAACGGCGTGCAAAAACTAGTATAAAACGGAAACTAATCAATCAAACTAAAGTGAGCTAAGCGTGAAATATTAATAGAAACGCTTAAACCGCGAATCTCAAAGTAATCACACATCATATGAGCCGCTTAAGATGAAGACTTAACGTACTCGTAAAAGCCCCGGGAGTCCACAAAGCGCTAATCGATAGTTTAATTACCGTTTAAACCATGTTTATCACATTTTCCATACTTGTGTGCGCATTTATGGGATTTCTGTGGAAGATCGGAGGAGAAAATAAGAAAATTGTATTATGCAAAGAGAATACACGGAGAATTTGTTTGTTTGTTTGTGTTTGTCATGTTACTCGGCCCTTCACTTTTTGTGCCCTTTATTTTTCATGGTTAGGTTAGGTTCCACGCTTTTTGTATATTGTAGGGTACCAGACAGGGAACCTAGAGGGAACATAGCAGTAACTCAATGCTGCGTAGTCTAATTATTAAAATAAGGAAATTAATTGTCTCAAGTGGCAATCGAATCCACACTTGTCGTGTCTACCTATAGCTAGAAACAGTGCCGCAGCGAAAACTTAAATAAATTAAGCATTTTCATTATTTGTTAGATATATATTGTTCTACAGCGGTACAATTTTCACATACAGATATAAACCTATGAAATTATGATATATAAAACCTATTTAAAGATATTGCGAGTTGAGCGATGGAATTCAAAATTTCACTTAAAATACCCAACCAGGCTGTTGAAACGATATTATTTATATAACATCAACGATATCAATTCGCCCTAGATGTGATTCGAACCTGCCACCACCGTGTTCAGCTATACACATTTCATTTGCATTACTATACGATTCCTATACATACAAACAAACAGACAGATAACAAAAGTGATCCGGTAAAGATTTCATTACGTTTTTTTTTAATATATTCCCTTAACAACTTCATATTAAAATGTATTAAGCATATATGTGTGTACTGTTAGCATAATTTACTTATATTTATAATATATTGGATGTTATTTAAGTTAAACGGCACTTATAGATGACGTCGATGAATTAAGTGTTGTTATTGACTTGAATAGTTCCCATTTATGAATAAAGAGGGCGTCATTTCCGGTTAGATATAAATATAACCGTAAAAGAAACAGCACTCGGGATTCATATTTGGTAAGGCATCAGACGCGGAAAGTCTGTCACTGGAGTGTTGTAATTATATGTTTACGGAATTGTATACACATGTGAGAACAAGAGTACATGACGCCATTATTATTATAAAATTGGATTTAAATTAAAATTATCATTATAAAACTGGAGTCTGTGTCGCATTTGGTAGCCTGCGCTTACAGTACATACTCGTATGTCGATATCTCTGTAACATTAATATTACTTTCTATGCACGTTTCAAATTCACTATTGCACAAACTGTGACCACAATTATTCATGCAAAACTTTCAGTCAGTCGTTTCGTTTTAGCTAGTTTTCAAATGGTATTTTATAAAAGCTTTATTTCATTAATGTTGATTGTACAAGCGTTCAACTTAAACGTTTCAAATGTTGTTGTAAATTTTCATCAAAATTGACTCGTCTGTATTTGTGTATACAGATATATAGAATATAGACTATAGCCTATATATATATATATATATATATATATATATATATATATATATATATATATATATATATATATATATATATATATATATATATATATATATATATATATATATATATATATATATATATATATAGGCTATAGTCTATATTCTATATATCTGTATACACAAATAGAGACGAGTCAATTTTGATGAAAATTTACAACAACATTTGAACCAATTGCACATATGTGTGTGTGTGTTTGTGTGTGTGTTTGTGAATATGTGTGTGTGTGTGTTAAAAAACTTACAAACACATTTTCTGTAGCCAGACTAAGAAAATTATTAAGGCTTTTCTACGTACTTCCTCCAACTTAAAAATTGTCTCTAACATAAAAGTAATAAAAACTACGTTCGTTCTAAGCTCATTAACTCAAAACGCTTGCTACTTTGTCAAGCGCATCTTGTATTCTGATTATAAAGTTGGCCATTGCATTCGAATTTTCTAAATGAAAATACAGATGACGATTGGCAGAGCGCTGGTGAGGTATAATTCAATTTGTATTATAGGACGAGAACACATGAATAATTTAGAGTATCGCTCGATCTTTATAGACTTGTACAATATTTGTGTTGAGTTAGTGCAAAATAATGAGAAATAATACTGTCTTGGTATGGTATAAGGTATATTATACTATGGCATTATTATTTTTTAATATACTTATAAGGTGAATTAGATAGATAAGGTATAGTACTGAATAGTATCTGACAGCAAGCGCGACGTTAGTGGGTTTGTTCACCACTCGGTATGGTAAAATATTAAAGAGAAAAAGTAAGACAAGAAAGAGAATTTCATACGTAAGTAATAGGTAACTGAAATTAGCCCTAAGTACGCTCTGCCTACTACATTTTAAAACAATTTATTGCTATAGTAGTAGCGTATAAGTAGTGAGAATAAGTAGTGATAAAACACTCTCCATTTGTTATTTACTCAAGTGATAACCGAACCTACACATATCGTGAAGTCACTAAAGGAATTAATTAATCCCTTCATTTGCAGCTCATTTTTGCATTAGTACGTACTTATTGTAAGTCATGTCACTTGTAATATTATTAGACAATTTTCCAATTGTGTATTTTCCATTTTCCAATGGTGTAGTGCGTGATTTTTTTTTGGTAAAGCTAGAAGCTTTACCAAAAAAAAAATCACGCGCTACACCATATTATCGTTATTTTCTTCATGATGAAAAATGGAATGTAAATGTAATCACATCAAACTCCATCGTCATAGACAAACCAAAAACAAGCGAACTCTTCACAACCTTGTAATGCAAACACACACACACACACTTACTCACACATACTCGCACACACACGCACACATATTCGTATGTGTGTCCTGCACTAAGTGAGTCAAATTTAACTCGATCCCAGAAACTTGTTAGAAAGTTGGCAAATCTGCGATGAAACGAGATACGGCGGTATTATGCGCATAATCCTTCACAAAGTTTTGAGAACAAGCTGCGAGTAATTTGAGTAATCGTGCAGTTAGGGTAATAATTGTTGGTTCCTCATACATACATACATACATACATGTATGCATGTGTAACATGTATGTATGTATGTGTGAGTGACATGCATTTAGATTTTACTTTAACGTGAAATGCGAAATTTTCGTCTATTGCAAGATGGTAAATAGGAATGATATTCTGAAATGAACTGAACAAATTATGGGGTTTTGGGATATTGGGACATAAATTACTAGTATAAATTTTACTGTACAGTTTGATGAGGAAGGTGGGAGAAAGAATATGAGGTAGAAACACTTTCTCATACTTCTTTAAAACAGTTCTATGGGCACTGTTATTTTGAACAAGGTCTGTTGGTAAAGTTTTGTATAGAAAACCTGAAAAAAGGTAAACCTGAAGTGCCTCAGCCATTCTTAATTGTTCAAGAATTCTTAGGACACTATATTTTTTTGGTCACTTGGATGTAAATATTAAATCAATACAGAAAGAAACCGTAACCAATGTGTTTAAATAAAAAATAATTGAACCCACTGCTCTCGGATACCATTCAAGCGCTTTAGCCAATTAAGCGGTCTATTCTTAAACTGCTACGTCGACATTCTTTTAAGCTACTTCTTCAACTTCTTTTTGTTGTTAACATTTCTGTTAAAAGATTTTATGAAGTTGTTGAAGATTGTTTCAAGCACTTACATGTTCAGAAAAACCAGCTTTGTCCATAATATGATGCTCTAGCTACTAGCCATTTTGAATTTAATGTATTTCGCAAGTAGAGTAAGCAGAGAGAACCTAGTGATAAAACACTCCTGTCCATGTTTCCGCCTTTAGAAACGCCGCTCTTTCTTATGATACTAGACCAAGAAAATTTCAAATAGTCAATTGTTTCCGAGTAGAAATCAAACCCATGACCGTCGGGTGCTGTGCTGCGCAATGAAGGCCCAGCATCATTCATCACATGATGCTCTACCCACTAGACATTTCGGCCCAAATAGCTTTATTCTATTTCACTGTAACATACACATGTGGGACGTATAGGAAAATGCAATTTGTAAACGTTTCGCAAGTTTTGTAAGTGACCGAGTGTCATTGACATATCTACGAACTGACTGACAAAAACGGATTTTTTCGACTAAATACGCTATTTCTATCAATAGATTGTGCTCGTATGTAGGTATAAATAAAAATGAAAAGGCATTTACAAATGGTAATAATAGCGAGTTAATCCTATGGCGTTGGAAATATATTTCACAGGAAATCTAAATAGTTTTTTTTATATTATATTTTACAAATATTGACAGCAACGTACAGACAGCATTTTAAATTTTAACATTTTTGATACTATCATTTTTTCCTTTAAAATAATCATAATACGTATTTCATTGTTAAAATGTTACTAAGGACAGTTAAGATATTTACAGAAAACGTATAATAATTTGCGTTCTGACCTAGTGGTCAGCTAGAGGTGCCCGACGAGGTAAGAGGCGTCGGTCCTATTTCGACAAGTTCAATTTTTTATGTTTTTTTATATGTATTCTTATCTTAGAGATATCGTGTACTGGGGTACTGGATATTGTAAATTATTCTTTGTAAAAGTTCACGCCATATAAGGTAACAAGAGAGAATTAGTGTCAAAACTCTCCGCTCTTTACTTTCCGTTCGTCTAATAGTGGGGATTTTAAAGATATTCTTATTAAACTTTATTTAATTTGTAAGCGAAAATAATCACAAACAGTCAAGAACGGAGTAATATAAAATTATATATAATTAATTGAATCCACATTCCACAGTGTACAAGTAACGCTTAGAAATCCAATCCACTTAACAATACAAAAGGGAGAATCATAAATCATAAATTGCAGTTAAAATCTAAAATCCACGTAGCAACGGATGCATTCTTTCATCCAGAACCGATCCAAGGCCACCTTCTTAGCGTCTAGGTCAAGGCCTGCCGTGAGTGCAACGTATTAAAAATAGACCGCTAGCTAAGTCGTGTGAGGTAACTTTATAATTAAGTGGAAAGTTAAATAATACATATATATTATAAATTCATTTAAATTTTTCTATGTCAAAGTTATGGTGGAGTAATTTGTATTGTTCTACAACTTTTATATGGAGATTTGAGAGTCAAAATTGTTTTTTTTTTTAATTTTTATCTTTTCAATAGTTTTCTTAATTTTTTTCTTTTATAATTTCATTTTTATTATAGTAGCATTAAAAGATAATATTGACTGTCTAAAAATATTGGCATAATTTTATATATATTATATATATATATATATATATATATATATATATATATATATATATATATATATATATATATATATATATATATATATATATATATATATATATATATATATATATTGCTGTAGACATAGTTTTCAATATATAAAACATTATATTTAAACACACTTGTATCTCCCACAATAAAAAAAAATAATGAGGTAGTGTCAAAACATTCCGTTCACTTTCCGCCCATAAAAATAATAATTAACACGTGGGGTTCGAAACAACAAAAAATTTCACTGAGACCCGGTGTACCGAATCGTCACATAACTTTATAGGTATTACAAAAGTCTGTTGTAGCGCAGCGGAACAGCGTATGTACAGGGTCTGACAGTAAACACGACGGCCGTGGGTTCGATTCCCAACTCGGGGACAATGCATTACTAGCATGCTATGTCTTGAAAGGCGGAAAGTAGAGAATGGAGTGTCTTAACACTGACCTACCATTAAGACTGCATTCTATCTATCATGGTATAAACGTGAAATGAAAGAAAAAAAGGACTTTTTTTATCTATATATATCATAATTTTATGATCAATCAAACCAATAGTAGTATCAGGCGATTGGAAAATATAATATTCGATTTAAATGCATACAGTCCGCGTCCACCTACAACTGTTAACTGCCGCTTTGAGCTTCCTGAACTACAGACTGGGTTTACGTGTAAATGCTCATGAGCTGGCAGAATATAACATATATTAAATATATATTTTTTTAAATTAAAGAATATGAGATTTGGAACCTAATAACATTTTATTAACTGGCTTCAAAAACGGAGGATCATTTGACGGTTATTTTATTATTTAAAAAAAAAATGAATGCGAGGAGATTTTGCTCAACAACTAAAAAAAAAAACTCTGCGTTGCTAGTTTACTAGCTATATAAAAAAAAAACAAAGATATAAATAGATAACAACGACTTATCTATACATATAAATAAAATCGGAGTGTCTGTCTGTGATTTCAATATAACTGTATTTTTTTAATGCATATAGTGATTTACACGCTACTATCTGTCTTTCCGTTTTATTTTTTTTTACTTTAACTATTTTTTATACCGCATTTACCGAGCGGGTAATCCCAGATAAAATATAGCATATAAATATTTAATTATTTTTTATTGACAAAATGAACCGAAAGGAGGATTTATATGTAAAAATATAAAAATAATATTTATGTATGTTATTATATATGTAAGTATATATAAATAGTAATTTAAAGAAAATGTTAAAACAGTGCTCGTGAGTAAAGCCTAGTACACTGTTCAGGAATATTTAAATGGTGAAAATGTATGGAACTGATGTCATTTGAATTCTAAATAGGATACTATTAAAATTGTATTTGATAAAAATTGTATTATTTATGTTTAAAAGAGCAACTGCTGAGTTTCTTACCAGCTCTTCTCAACAGAACTGCTATCTGAACCGGTGCAAAAGTGCTTGTAAAACTCTATTTGTATAGAGAATATTTAGAATTGGATTAACATCCTGAAACTTCGGACGAAACCGCGAACGGATCGCAAGTTTACTAATAAACTTCATAAAAAAGCTTATAAATGATAAGGCGGAAAATGCTTTGGTCTGTGAAATACTTTATGTTTAACATAATTTTTTTTTTATTTCACACTGTATCACGCACATGGTATGGTGGACAGAGGGAACATAGGTAACGTACCGTAACTGTACGGAGGAACTAAGTGTTAAGACACCCACTTTACCTCAAATGGGAATCGAACCCACAAACCGTCGCGTTTAAGACAGACGCTATGCCTCTGCGCCACGACGGTCCCCATCGTATCAATAGATTTATTGTGACATTTATTAACATCATTAGAATTATTTTCATATAAATTTACCATGTATGAAATATTTAGCTACAATGGGGCAATGGGTATAGTATCTGATTATGCATATGACGGTGGTTATTTGTTCTATTCCCATTCGGGGTAATAAGCGGCGTTGAGCTCCGCCACTAAGTACGCATCTGCTATTTGTGTAAATATAAATCTTAAGTAAAGTTTGCTTTAAACGAGTAAATAGAGCAAAAAGAGCACTCAATACTCCATTTTATAATATGAATACACATTTCTATATGTATGTATGTATGTACACATTTTTATATATATGTATATATTGAAAACTATTCCACTCTATGTACTTGTCCAGACCAAAAGGGTCGTTCAGATCGATTGGGCCGTGTACCGTGGAATTTGTAATTTTGTAGTTCATAAACAAATTCGCTAACCCATAAAGCTATTGAGTGAACCCAAAAATTATGATGTTACAGACCGAGTAGTATGATGTAATAACTATCTGTATGAAAGGAGTTTTTGTTCTTTTTTTATAAGGTTTGTTTATATAACTAAAAGTCAGTACAAATACAGTCAAAATATAAAGATATGTTTACTTTAAGTAAGTTTTTTTTATTGTTTTTTCGTATTTCTTTTATCTCTCAAGGCGAAGGAAGCTAGATTTTAGATTTCCATTTTTACGCAACTTGTGAAACTGGCGAAACTTAACGCCGCGCTTCTACCGACGCGGGGAAATTAAGTGGCAGCGGCATTGGCATCAATACATTGACATACAATACATACATATAAGTATGTATTGTATATACAAGTTTTACTTAGAAATAAACTATTTCCGGTATGAAAGCCAATATTTGATTTTATATACAAATATAATTTTAGAGAATTGCCTCTCGACTTACAATATGAGAGTATGATAAAAGTACATTTTCCTTTGAAGCGGCCACTCTGACGGAAAATTAAAAGAAGTCAAGTTTTACCCACAAATTTATTTCATATTTCCTATCTGATTGTGAATGTATGTTTAGAATAGCTGAGTTCAAGAGAAGATGATCAAATCTATATATATATACATATATATATATATATATATATATATATATATATATATATATATATATATATATATATATATATATATATATATATATATATATATATATATATATATATATATATATATATATATATATATATATATATATGTATATGTTTTGTAAAATGACTGTTCCATACAAATGCTTAAACGAAAACTCACACTCACAGATTCACATACATATATACATTTTAAAAGCAAATACTAAATAATATGGGATCTCGTAATGAGGCGGTATATCATCAGAGCTCTCAGATTTTGACGTCCCCTTACAGAGTACACCGCGGCACACGTAAAAATGGCGCGCCAATGTTCCCGCACCATAATAATTTACACATAATCATAAACATTAATTAACATCGTGCTATGTTGTTTGTACGTTTTAATTTATCCTCTATCCTATCCTAATGTTGTGGGATGATTCGTTTTGTTTGTATACTCACCCGTTTTTTCAGCAGGATAGTGGCACTGATCCTTGCTACCTACTTTAAGGGTTAAAAAGTAGGCAGAGGGAACCTAGGTCCCATTTTTTGCTCAAATTTTGAGCTAATGTGTTGGTACTAGAGTTCCCCACTTTTCGCAATTCGAGGCATTGCGTGTTGAGTGGCGGAACTCAACGCCGCGAGCGTACTAGAGCGAGAGATTTAAAATAATGATTTTACCCCCAGAGTGGGAATTGAATCCATAGCCGCCGTGTTTGCAATCAGACGTTGTGGCGCTGGCCAGCAATAATATATGTAAAGTTTGGAAAATTTCTGCAAGCATTTTTATTCGTATAGTTGAAATTTGTAACTGAATTTTAAACAGTTATCCACAATCGATTCAGCTAAAATTTGGTTTAGAATTTGGATGATAGTGTTCAGTTAGCTAAGCGGTACTTTGATAACGTATGGCTTTTTAAATTAAAAAATACTGTAGCTTTTATAATATTAATTTATATTTTATATCAGTATAGATACGGTTATGATGTCTAATTTGACACTTTGAATGAACTAATGTTGTTTTTTTAATAATGATTAAAAATAGTTATAACTAAATAAAATTATTGATACAATAAGTTTCTAATTTAAAGTACTAATTTGTAGAAAAATTGTATATTTCTAATATATTCTAAAATAAGATTTATACGTTAGGCCCTTAACACATTATTTTTAATTCTTTGAAAAAAAAAAAAACAATACACAGATACAATAAGCTAAAATATATATAA